>JARHVA010000389.1:4597500-4695000 GCA_037957365.1 Torreya grandis
GAGGAACTGAAGTAGACATTATTTCTCTTTGGGGAATTAAAATGGTCCCACTTGGAGTTTGAATGATTATAAATCTTAAAATTTGGGAATCCTAAGATGATGGGGCAACACTAACAGCTACTTATGTAGTTGGAATTGACCCTGAAGCTATTTATTTTTCCTTGAGTTATTTAAATAATGTATGTGCAACTTCAAACTACTTATTAATGATGTAAAAATTGAGCAAGGAAGGTTTGAAGAGTTTGATGGCCTCAACCATCAACCTTGTCTATTTACCTTTTGAGCTCTTGAATATGCTCTTAAAGCCTCAACTCATATCACCCTATCCTTAGAAAAAATTCACAGTTGGTGCTATATATTGTGCCTTCAAATTCCTCATTGAAGTTGTTTGTAGTTGCTTAGAGGAGGTTCTCATAATTTAACTTGTTGACTAATTCACTTATAGGAGTAATCACATTAGTTACCATCATGTCTTTCATAATTCACAAGGCCTCACTTTAATGATTTATAAAATGTCTCAATAGATTCTTCATCTAATTATGTTAATTAAGGGATGTATCCCTTTCTTCAATTACATAGTTGAGGCACCATGATTCATCCATGTTAGATATTAGGTTCAATTGGTTAAAGGCACTGTTTCTAGAACACTGAACCAAGAAATTCAACCTTTTCTCTAGTTCTTTCATTTGGTGCCAAATTTTGGTCCATTTTTTCTGCTTTATTGGCTTCCTTATATAGAAACCTAGATATTATATAAATGTTGTACAACTTAATAGTTTTACTCTATACATCATCAATTATCACTTGATAAACATGTATAATTTATCTCTGCTTAAGACTCTATTGCGCTTCCTCTTCGATTTTATACATTTCATTCATAGCTTCAGTAGTTGAATCCATAAAAACATAAAAAACTTTAGTATATTCATTAGGATCCCTTGGATCTTCTTTGGTTTTCTTTGCCACAAGAAACAAATTTTCTCTTTGTTTAAATTCTATTTATTCCCTTATATCCAAGTTCAATGCCTTCTTCTTTCTTACCCTTTGTATGGTTCCACTCCTTTTATCAAACTAAGTGGAGATTATAGGTAAATATGTGACAACTAGGTTATATATCTCATCCATTTCACTCTACATCTCTATTGTCAATTGGGGATTAACAAGCTCCCATGTTTCTTCATCTTCTAGGATCAGGTCTTAAGATGTGGAAGCTGGAGGAGTCATTGGATGAGATTTTATTATTGGTGGTACCAATGATGTACTTATTTATGTTATGAATTGGAAAGTTAGATAGACAATTTTCTCTCATGGTGAAGGTTCCCTCAATGGAAGGACTATGGCCATATACTTTATCAAGCCTAGGGTTGTCTCAATAGTCATAGTGGCTAACTATATGGGTGAAGACTATGACATAGACAAATATAGTTTAGCTAAATGTTTATTGATGATTGGTGGCATGTTAGGGTTATAAGTATAATATATAACCTTAATATGAAAGTGAACTCTTTTTTTAGCCTTTATTTTATTTTAAGTTGAAATAATGGGAGAGTCTCTAGAACTAGACAAAAGAATATTTGAAACAACTAGAGGCAAATTTGCATGTGAAAAATATACACTATAATTAAATGAAATAATAGAAGAGACGAACTTTTTTATGTTTTATCTTTACTCTTTTGTGAGGATTTGTTGGTTTAAAGTGCTAGTAAGAGTTTATTATTGTTTTATGCCTTTCAAGATCATAAATTTAACCTTTTTAATCTATTTTTCCTCATCATCTAGGGTTTCCTTTTCACTTATTATAGGTCCCAACCCATTCATTATCTCTACATATTCCTAACCTTCATCGATTGAATAGTCAACTTAAGATATGACTAGTTTAGAATCCTCTTCTTCTGCTTCCTCCTCATCAAGGGATTCCTCTATGGTGGGGAGACCAAAAGATAACCTTTCTTATATTCATTTTAGCTTAGAGAAGGTTAAAGAAACCTTATATTTCCTCTGGTAAATGATCATAGGGGAAGTGGTAGGAGAGGTATATTATAAATTAATCGAAGGAGATATAATGGTGGAAAGTATCACTATAGGTGGTGGTGAAGGAATGGTGAATGGAACAAGGGATGGTATGGTAGGGATTGGTTGAGAAGATACCTCCTCACTAATGTTAGTGGATGTAGGTGGGATTACCAAGGGTGCCTAGGGAGAATAAGGACAAACATAAATAAATGTGAAATAATACTATATAAAATCAGGGAGACTAACTTGGGTAATAGTTGTAAGTGGTGGCAGAGGTGTCACCAATAATGTTCTCTTCTATTGGTCTTAAAGAGGTGGATTTTTGTTATTTGAAGTAGTTATTGAAAAAATTGTAAAAGTAGTATCTAGAGATGAAAATGGAAGCTAAAGATAGGGAAGGCCTCTTAGAATTTGGTTCCTTCTTTGGGGATTAAACTCCCTCTAGATATTAGACTCTCCTTTTAAATTTATTTGTTATCCTATAAGAGAGGGATCTTGGTCTTGCCCTTTTGAATCTTGTGGCTGAGTTGTAGGCCAGTGATGGTTCCATACTCTATGTTCTTATTTTTCCATTGGCATATTTTTCAATAATTTTAAGGTTGTAATGAAGATCCTGAGAAAAAATCATAGATATTTGTTTATATTTCATCTTTGTCCATACCTCAGTATCATCTGATACATTCATAAAAAAAGCATCATGATCATATTCCTAATAACCATATGAAATTTTCACCTTCTTCTTTTCCTTAAGCCAATTGAGGTATGTCCTAATTCTCTTTCTAGGGTCCCATTCCCTGAATTAGGCCACCTTTAGATTGTAGTGGGATCTGACTCTCCCAAACTAGTGAAAATGTGGCCTAACCAAAAATTGTAATTATCCAATACTTAGAGGGGTTTTATAATTATAGGACTCATGTTTATGTCCAAGTTATTCATCAAATCTATTATAGAGTTGAAAATCCACCTCTTGTTCTATAATTTTGTCTTGGACATGGAATGGAAAAAATAGAGGAGTTATCCTTGTCCCTTCAATTTGAATGACTCTATATTTAGGATAGTACCAATAATCCCCCAATTTGTCAGTGCTTCTTTTCATGTTTTCAGATAGGCTAGGTATCTGAGTGCCATGGATTGCCTGATATAATGGAGAATATAGTTCCTCAAATATTATTTGAATTTCATTTTTTTCATAGATTCTATACCTAAATATTCTTTTGAATATTTCCATATATCCCCATGTGTCTTATGGACTTTGACTAGGATGTCATCTAGTAGATATGGCATCATGTAAAAATTACCATCAACTAGCCTTTGATAAAGATAAAACATTTATGCCTTCAATACTGCACTTATAACTTCCCCTAGGGCAACTAACTTATTTGAAGTTATAATAATGTCCAAAAAAGGGACCCATTCCACTTGTATATAAGTTATACTTTCAAAACCAAGTAGTTTGTTTAAGAGGGCCATAGCTATAATAATTCCATGCCTAAATTTGAAAATACAATTGGAGGATATACCTCCCTTGGGATTCATTCTTTGGCCCTTAACAAACCATTATTTTAATTTTCCACATATGGTATTATGTTAAAGCCAAACGTTGACCGAGACTTGGTTATAACTGATCTTAGGCCATGGAAGTTTGAGATACATTTCAAAATCCCTACCATAAATAATTACTACTATATTTTTAATTTTTTAATATGAAAACAATCCTTAGAAAAAATTCCATTAAATAATAAACCTCTAAGTAGGTCTATGCAAGGCATTACCTCTAGTTTTACCACCACTATATGCAGAGTTGTGTTTTAATGGGAAGCAAGCCATCAATATATTATTTCTCACATTAAAAAAATTAGTCTTGAATAGAGTAAGGTGCCAGATATTCTAGGCCATGGAAGTCTAAGATACATTTCAATAGCCCTACCATAAATAATTACTACTATATTTTTACTTTTTTTAATATGCAAACAATCCTTAGAAAAATTCCATTAAATAATAAACCTCTAAGTAGGTCTATGCAAGGCATTACCTCTGGTTTTACCACCACTATATGGAGACTTGTGTTTTAATGGGAAGCAAGCCATCAATATATTATTTCTCATATAAAAACAATTAGTCTTGAATAGAGTAAGGTGCCAGATATTCTACAATATTATAGAGTGCCAAACAATAGAGGAACATGATTTTGAAGGCACTTTTATTAAATACAATGTCTATGAATTCCTCACTTCTAGCACAAGAGTATGCAAAGGGGGTTTGAATACACATTTTCTTCGAAGAGGAGGCCATTATGTTAGTCTAATTTATGTAGTTTATTCTCCAAATAATTTGGTTTTTTCTTACACATTTATTGAAAAATCTAAGGCTCTTTAGATGTTCAAGGGCTCAAAAAATCAAAGTTTGATTGATATATCGATATCAAAATTATTAGTGTAGGTTTTTTCCCACTTTTACTTTTATTTACACAGTTGTTAGTCAATTTTATTAGGGTTGTTAAGGTCATTAGGAAAAATATACTTAACATATTTTCTAATTATGAGTTGAGTTACTACAATTATGGTGACCTAATTTATCATTATATAATGTACCTTATTTTTACTTTATGGCTAAAGAATTAGATAATCAGTTAATAATTCTCTCTTTTACTTTGCATTTAATCTCACCTAATAATAGGGTTTTCATGTAATCTATGATGTTTATAAATTTTAAAATAATCTGACATGGTATCAAAGCTATGATCTGATAGCCACTTTTCTATTTCTAAATATCCTTGATGAGATCTTTCTTACATGAATCTTACAGGGTTTCTTGATTTTTTAGTTTTCATAGATTTGGTAGGATTTTATTAAAATCCATATAAACTATAATTTGGTAGATCAAATAAAAAAATGGATAGATCCATTAGATTCAAAAGGTGCCAAAACTCTAGGATTGACTATAAACATGACCTAGTTTTTTATAGCTAATTTCAGTTAGTTTTGTGATAGCTAATTTTAGTTAGTTTTGTGATAGTTAATTTTAACTATTGTAAATGGATAGGCCTTTTTTGATGATTTTTTATAGATTTGTACAGTTGATGTCTCCAAATTAAAATTATTTTCTTGGTCTTTTTAGATCCTTGGTTGGTCTTTGACATATTTTCAATATACATTTTATATCTAGAGTTTCTGAGCTTGACATGAATTTAACCCTTGCTTACACTTTTTAGAGTTTTTAGATACATATATATTAAAAATCCCCCAACATAAAATTTTCTATTTACTTCCATAATTAAAACTAATGGCATCTTAGTTTGGAGCTACATCACTAGTCAAATCCACTAACATCGAGACTTCAAACTACACATGTAGTTAAAACCCCTGATAGCAAGGCTTTAGACTACATGCATAGTCAAAACCCTTACATCAAGAATTTAAAATACATGCATAGTATATAACTTAATATCAAGACTTTTAGATACTCTTGAATCCCAAAACTTCTATGTCAAGACTTTTAACTACTCTCACAGTTCAAAACATTGACATGTCAGGACTTTCAACTGCACTTGCAACCCACAAGTCTAACACTACCAGAACTCTGGGTTTTACTAATAAATACAAAAGGGACCACTAATTTCTCACTCAAAAAAATTATTATGGGAGCTATTGACAACCCCAAAAATGGCTAAAGAGGGTGAAAACTTTGATGATGGTGTAGAGGACATCAAGTTTAACCTCATGAATTATGACACTATTTATTTAAAAAATGGGCACAGTTTTTTATGGTATCATCCCCACATTAATCAAAAGTGAGAGGAAGGAAACACCCACAATAATCCTTATCCCCTTGGTCATATGGTGTGGTCACATGATGGGAAAACCCATCTTATCCCTTATTCCTTGGTCATCTAAAAATTAATCCCTTGGTTAACTCCAACCCAAAAGTGCTTAACTTTTCTTCTATAGAAGCATAATTTTTTTTGAGGAAATTTATTCACTATTTTTTCAAGATTTTGCTCCAAGGGGACTTAATATTTTTTTGGGAAGTTTATTAAAAAAAATTTACTGCTATTTTTCACATAAATTTTTAATGCGAGCTTAAATTTTCAAATAGCTATAACTTTTGATCGGTGACTCAAATGTGACTTAGATTTGAGTGCCATCTTCTTCAAAAGTGATTTTTGTTAATGTTATACATATTGGTGACATTTTTTGACTCACTTAAAACCAAATATTTTACACTTTTGGATGCATTATTGACTGAGTCCAATGTACCTCCAATTCTTTCATACTTATGCACACATTTTTGGAGACATATTCTTGGCTATGCCTGATGTTTATATGAGCATGTTTATATTTGAAAATTTAGGGGCATCACTCTAATAGTTATAAATGCTTACTTTTTGGTGTTGTGTAATTTTATTTTCTTTATTTCTTCTTTCTTTCTATAACAACCTATTTTTTTACATCATGGATTGTTGGCCATTTCCTCCTATGGCATTCAATTGTCACGAATGGAAAAACAACATGCTACTTGCTCTAAGAAAACAAATATTTTATAGGATAGATATGAATGAGTAAGTTGAAACTAAAATATATTCAAACAAATATAAATGTTTTTAACATATGTGATCAAGCACATAGGTGTCTTAGTTTGTCTATTTCTCTTGACTTACATTTTCACATTTAATCTATTAAAACACTAAATGAAGTATGGAACATACTAAAAAAATTATTTTGGAAGCATGCATTGAGAATTTTTGTCATTAATGTTAAGTTTTATGTCATTTTATGTCAACGTTGATGTTATTGATGTCAAGGTGCATCTGATAAAGATGCATGGTGAGTGGTTTGTGAGGTATGAGCTTGTGTGCCTAATGTGACAAAGAAGCCATGTGACAAGAGAGAATTTTAAGGAAACTTAATGTCTTTATCTTGATATATAATTTTAAGGAAACCTAATTATTCTTATAAGTTTTTTTTAAATATCTAGGTCAAGGTAACCATGTTTTGAGTGTTAGTCCTTGATTACAAGGTATCTTGAGGAGCCTAATCATAACAAACATAGTCATATCATAAGCATGTGTATGGTAAGAATGAAGAGGTATGGAATTTCATTCAATTCATGTTATAAAGGTGTATAATCATCAAGGAGTGTTTTGAGGTAAGTTATTAAGCTTCAAGTGGTTGAGAAGCCTAGTCATGACACTAGTCATAACATGAAGAGACCTTGTCAGAAGGTATCAGCTTGGTGGCCTAGTCAGATGGATACAAAAAGGCATAAGAGGTTATATAAGGTTGTTTTAGTATACATATAGTTCATTGGATCACTTATAAAAATTTTAATGTGAGCCTACAAGGGTAAGACCTTAAGTCTAAGTATGCAACTAAACTAGTTCTAGACCCTGCCTGAACTAATGAGGCATCATCATCTATTGTCAAGGCCTATGAAGGATTTAAAGTAGTGTTTGATCATTATAAATGTTTTTTGGGTATGTGATTAAGGTTTAAATCACATGGAAATAGGCTTGAAGGTTAGTTTCAAGACCTAATGTGGTTTGCAAGTCAAGGTCTAAGCAAGCAAAGAGAGAGATGGTGGTTAAATGAGGTATGAGATTCATATTTCAAGATAATAATGAACATGTGAGAATTTTTTAGTGGTGTGATAGGTTATCCTAGGTGTTTTTACCAAGTATGAGGTCATGGTTTGTAATAAAAGGCATGAAAAGTGGTTTTGAGGTCTCTTAAGTACATTAAAAAAAGGGTTTTCGATCTGAGAAAGACTTTCAAGTGTTTATTGGCACATGTAACCTTACATGAGAGCCTAATATATTTATGTTATATGGGTAAGGTTCATAGATAAAAATTATAGGAATTAGTTTTTGGATTAAGGGGCTATGCTTTATGAATGATCATTAAGACTAGAAGATTGTTTAAACACTCAAAAAACCCTAATAATGACCTGGTATGAAATAAGTTATTCAAAAGTGATTAGGATTGTTCTAAATGATCAATTAATTTTTTGGAGTTTGTATAAAACTCTCCCAGGCACCTCCAAGTGTGATTGGTTTGTCGGGTGTGTAAGCAAACCCAATAAGAAAGTGATAGTTTCTTAGAAATTTGTTGTAGTAGTTAGTGTTGACCAAGACAAAGTTTATAAATGGATGGAGGATAAATATTGAGACTTTTAATTTTTGTTCATGATGTTTCTAGATAGGTTATATCCCTGAAAGGTGTTAAAATGGTCATCGAAGTTGACTAGTCGCTAATAGGCCTAATGGTGCAAACAGTGAGAAAACTAGGCACAAGTGAGAAGTGCAAATGAATAAAATAACATAGTGCAGAGTAGAAGGAGGTATTTTAGACCATATAAGGAGTGTAAGGTATATATTATGAATATTTTATAGAGGTTTTGGATATGAGGATCAAGGTTATATGACCTAATAAAGTTAGAAAGAGGGTTTGTTGAGTAAAGAAGGCTAGAGGTTAGATTGAGAGGGATAGAAGTGTGTGAAGAACGAAAGAAGGAGATCATCATTTTTTTATATGAGAAAAAATGTGTTCTTAATTTTATCATATATTTTAGGTGACTGAGTTTGTGTTGACTCATCTAGGGGGCTAGTATATACTTGTAAGTTGGTGCTTACTAAAGCCTAGTTGAGTTGGTGCTTAGCTAGTTGGGGTTGGTTCTCCATGTGGAGTTGGTGGTTCAATAAATTTGGTTTCTATATTATATGAATATATTCAATTTGTATATATCATTGGGTTTTATCTCCCTTGAGGGTTTCCCACATATGTGATGTGTTCTTATGTTTCATATTTATGTGATTAAGTGTTTATGCATATTATATCTATATGTTTGTTTTAATGGTCTATAATTGCTTAAATGAAATTGTTAATAAAGTTTTTGAAGAATGATTCACCCCCCCTCTTAGTCATTTTTATTCCAATATTTGATATCAGAGCCCGGTCCTTTGAAGTAGGTATAAAATCCTAAATTTGATCTTAGAAGGAAGGATGGCTAGTCAACAAACTCAAGGTGGTTTCTACACCAGTAAATCTCTATTATTTAATGGACCTAATTATTTATTTTGAAACATTAAGATGAAGATATATTTTATGTCTCAAGGTCGTGATCTTTGGTAGTCAGTTGTGTATGGCTATAGTGTTCCTCTTATTCCACCAAATGATGCAACAAGTAAGAAGGCTAGTGAAAATAACTCCAAGGAAATGAATTATATTCATTATGGCCTATGAGAGGAAGATAATATGAAGGTGATGTACTATGTATTAGCCAAATATATATGGGACCAATTGGAGACTATATATAAAGGAGACACCAAGGTGAAAATGGCCAAGTTGCAAACCCACCAGAGATAGTTTAAAAGTTTGAATATGAATGAAGATGAAACCATTGCATCCTACTTGTTGAAGGTTGATGAAGTTGGAAATGTCATCGAAGGATTAGGAGAAGAAGTGAAATATTATATGGTTATTCAAAATGTATTGAGATCACTAACCCCTAAGTTTGATTCTATGGTGTCTATAGTAAAATAGATACAAGATTTGGACAAGCTAGATATGGATGGGCTTTATAGCATTTTGACTGCCTATGAGATGAGAAAAAATGAAGGAAGACCTCCCAAGAAGGAAGTAGAATTAATTTTTGAGATTTCAAAATCAAAGAGGGTCAAGGATGAGGTGTGTTCATATGTTGAGTATGATAAACTCATAGCTATGTTTGCTAAGAAGTTGATATTTGGATCTGGTAAGTACAAAGGTATGTTGCCCTCCAAATGTTTTAACTGTGGTAAGATTGGTCACTTTGTATCCATGTTTTATAACAAGGATAATAATGATCATGATGAAGATCATGGAGATTATAGGAAGGTCTATAATCCTAAAAAGAACAAAATATATTCCAAGAAGTATGAAGGTAAGAAAGGGTCATTCAAAAATAAGAAAATTTTCAATACCAAAGAAGATAACTCATTTGATGTAAGTGACACAAGTAAATATAATAGTGATGATGGTAGTAATGAACCTACATATAACAATAATGAAAACTTATTCATGGCCATAAAATTAGACAATGAGGGTTATTCACATGGAAAAGGCCTTATGGTTGATGTAGAATCAGATAAATAATAATCTAAAGTGAATTTTGAGGTAGAATTGGTGAGTGTTCTAAAGGATTTGAAATTCTAAAGAAGAAAGAACCACAAACTAAAATAATTAGTTAAGGACTATGAAGAGCATATTGTTTTATATGAGGAGAGATCAAGTAAGCCATCCAAAGAGTATGATGAGATCATCAATCAAATTGAAGCACAAATAGAGATAGTCAATGTAAACCTAAAGGCTAAAGAAGAAGAATGCACCAACTATCAAATTGAAGTGGAATACTTGAAATCTAAGTTGGATCAATCATATATCAAGGTGAAGACCTTTGTGAATTTTTATAAGAGAACTGACACTCTAGATGATATCTTAAGTAGTCAAAAGTTTGCAAGTGATAAGACAAGTCTTGGTTTCAAATAAGACCAAAACGAGGTAGCTCAAGTCAAGGAGAAGGTTATTAAAGACAAGAATGTCAACATGAAAAAACCTATCAAATAGCTTAATAATATGAGTTATGCTAGTTCATTCACTGGTTATTATCTTGTATGCAGTCAGTTTGGACATAGACCAAGAGAGTGTAAAAGACCCTCCAAGAATGAGTACTCATGGGACTGTGGAAGGAATCACATTTCACATCAGTCAAATGGAATGTATAAGGTGGTTTTATATATTTGTCATAATGTAGGACACATTGCAATATTTTTTCTTAACAGAGTTAGGTCATCAAGTCAAAATAGGAGGTTTGAAGCCCTTAGAGTGAAAGAAATAAGGCAAATGAATGTATGGAAACCAAAGATAGTAAACATGAGTCATGATCAGTCTACAAGATAAAGTGGACTATTTTTTATGATATAACATACTTAAAATGTGAAATCAAGTCAAAAATGTCTATTGTCATCTCACATTGATGATCAAATAGTTGTTTAAGAGGTCAAGCCTATATTACCAATCAAGCCTAAAAGGATATTAAAGGATATTCAGTCTTGTGAGATTATGGAGATCTAAGAATCTCCTATGATTATATTGTTTTAGTGCTCTATGTAAATGGGTGACTCCATTATGTTTCATGGAGACACACTTTAAGTTATCAGAAGCATGGTGGATGCTTGGTTTGAGGGTTGAGCTATTTAGGTTATTGATTGAGATTAATCTATGTTAAGAAGTGGTCTTGTAATCTAGGTTATTTTGAAAGAGGTATGCATGGAGTAAGGGAGATAATGTTATTATAATGATTCATATTTTGTGTGTTGATTTTTTTGTTATAAGAAGGTGTATTTCCATAAGTTGTATTATGTATGACCCTTTGTCATTAATTTCAAATGGGGAGAAAGTCCAAGAAGGAAGATTGACCAAACAAGGGGAGATGAGAGTGATTAATTTGGAGAATATTTTACCATCAATGACAAAGGGGGAGTTTGTTGAGAAGTTTTTTCATTGATTTCAAGGTTGATGTCATTTTATGTCAAGGTTGATGTCATTCATGTCAAGGTGCATCTAGTGAAGATGCAATGTGAATGGTCTATGAGCTATGAGCTTATGTGCCTAATGTGATAAGGAAGCCATGTGACAAGAGAGAACTTGAAGGAAACCTAATGTATCTATATTTAGAGAGAATTAAAATGTAACATAATGATTCTTCTAAGGTTGATGTTGAGGTTCAGGTCAAGGTAAGCATGTTTTGAGTACTAGTCCTTATGTGCAAGGTATCTTAAGGAGGCTCATCATGACAAGCATAGTAATATCATGAGCATGTGCATGGTAAGAATTAAGATTTATGTACATAGGTATGAAATTACATGAAAGGAATTTTATCAAGGTGTAAAAGCATCAAGGAGTGTTTTTAGGTTAGTTGTCAAGCTTCAAGTGTTTGAGAATCCTAGTCATGACACTAGTCATAGTATGAAGAGACCTTGTGAGAAGATATGAGCTTGGTGGCCTAGTGATATAGATTAAAATAGGCATTATAGATTGTATAAGGTTGTTTGATCCTACATATTAGTCATTGGATCACTCATGAGAGTTTTAAGGTGAGCCTATAGGTGTAAGACTTTAAGTCCAAGTCTTCAACTAGACTAGTTCTAAACCCTACCTAAATTAATGAAGCATCATGATCTATTATCAAGTCCTATGATGGATGTAAGCAGTGTTTAAGAATTATAAATTTTTCTTGAGTATGTTATTAAGGTGGATAGCACATGGAAAGAGGATTTAAGGTCATTTTTAAGACCTAATGTGGTTTGTAGGTCAAGGTCTAAGTAAGCAAAGAGAGAGATGGTGGAAAAATGAGGTATGAGATTCAAATTTAAAGATAATAATGAGAATTTAGGAATTTTTAGTGTTTTGATAGGTTGTCTCAGGTGTTTTGACTAATTTTGAGGTCATGATTTTCAAGGCATGAAAAGTGTTTTTGAGGTCTCTAGAGTGCACATAATAAAAGGTTCTCAACCTAAGAAGGACTTTCAAGTGTTGATTGGAAAATTTAACCTCTATATGAGAACCTAATATATTATTGGTAAATGGGGAAGGGTCATAGATCAAAATTCAATGCATTAGTTTTTGTATTAAGGGGCTATGCTTTATGAAGGATTGTTAAGACTCAAAGATTGTATAAACCCTCAAAGAACCCTAATAGTGACCTAATATGAAAGAAGTTGTTAAAAAGTGTTGAGAATGGTTTGTAATGATAAAATAAGTGTTTATAGGTTGTATTCAACTCTCTTAGGCACCTCTAGGAGTGATTGGTTTGTCAGTATACCCTACAGGAAAGTGTTACTTTCTCAAAAATTTATTGTAGTAGTCAAATTTGACCAAGTCAAAGTTGAAAAATGGATGGAGGAAAAAGTTTGAGACTTTTAGTTTGTGTTCATGGTGGTTTATGGATAGGTTATATCCCTCATGTGGGGTAAACCATTCATCCAAGTTGACCAATCACTAATAAGCTTAATGGTGCAAATAGTGAGAAAACCAGGCTAAAGTGAGAAGTGCAAGTGAATAAAATAACATATTACAAAGCAAAAAGAGGTCTTTTATAACATAATACTAGTTTATGGGATATATGATGAATATTTGATAGAGGTTATGGATATGAGGATCAAGTTCATATGACCTAATCAATTCAATAAGAGGGCTAGTTAAGCAAAGAAGGCTAGAAGTTAGTTTGAGAGGGATAGAAGTGTGTGAAAAGCTTAAGAATGATATCATAGTATGTTAATATGAGACATTTATTTGGTAATAAGTCATATATGGTGTTGGTCCCTCATTTCAAGTTGGTGCTTACTAAATCCTATTTGAGTTGGTGCTTAGCTAGTTGGGGTTGGTGTTCCATGTGGAGTTGGTGCTTCACTAAATTTGGTGTTTGTCTTATAGGACTGTAGCCCATTTGTATATATTAGTCAGTTTCTTTTCCCTTGAGGTTTTCTCATGTATGTGATGTGTTCTTATGTTTCATGCTTATGTGGATAAGTGTTTTTGCATACTAGATCTATATGCTTGTTTAAATGGTCTATAATTGCTTAAGAAAAATTGTTAAGAAAGTTTTTGAAGATTGATTCATGACCCCCCTTTCAGTAATTTTGATTCCAACATCAAGATGTGATGAGATATCATGAATTAGAGAATGAGGTCATCAGTTTGAGCCTGAGTGAATTTGACACACAACAAAATTTCTTCACTAATTTTAAATCTCTAAGGTTTTAATTAAAAGAATATGGAATTGATAATAAATATGATCAACTTATTTTGTCTATACTCTGCAATCTAGGTCTAGATTATTTTATGTTTGTGTCCATTTTTCATGCCACAAAAAGTTTTTTTGGAGCTACATAAAATACGTCTTCTTTATATACCTTTTTTTTCATCCTAGTGAAGTCATCAAATTTATCAACTTTTATATAAGAAAGATAAGTCTTAAAATAATAGAGAGAAGAAATAGAATAAAAAAGATCAATATAAGGATGAAAATCCTCCCACTTAAAAACTAAATAATGATACCTCTTCTTCTAGTCCTTAGCCTAAGAAATATTGGATCAATTATGGGTTTTAATTGGGAAAGCATGATGAAAGCAAATGTTTGAAAAATCAGATTAACTAACTGCATAATATTAGTGTCACTAATTACACCAATAAAAATTCAATAACACACAAATCCTTTAAGGCAAGTGACAATGGTAAAGAAAAGGCAAAAGAGAATAGTAATCAGAAATAAACGAGCAAGGCCCTAGTTTTATTTGTACCTATGACTCATACATGAGTCATTGAATCTGGTGCTTCACATCACATGACCTATTCACATATAGAGTTTTCATGATGAAATAAAATGTTTTAAAACATATATTAACTAACTAACTAAGATGTTCAAGAAGCATAGTATTAGTGTCCCTAATTTTACCAATAAAAATTCACTAACTCATAAATCCTTTAAGGAAAATGACAATGGTAAAGAATAGGCAAAAGAGAATAGTAACTAGAAATAAAAGGACAAGGCCATAGTTTCATTTATACCTTTGACTCATACATGATTCATTAACTCTAGTTCTTCACATCACATGGCCTATCCACATATAGAGTTTAATTATTTAGAACCATGTTACATGTCCTCTATATAATTGGCTGATGACACTTCTAAAAAGGTTCTCAAAAGAGGGTCTATTAAATAAAATGGTGAAACATTAAATAATGTTATAAGTGTTCCTTCACCTTCAACTAATCTCCTATCAGTTTACCAGATCACTCACTTTGATTTAGGCAAGTGAGTTGAGTTTACTCCAGATTTAGTGTATGTTAGAGAGTTATAATGTGATACTATATTAATAGAGATAATGGTCGATCATTAGACTCAACTACATATTCTCACAATTTAATCCTTGATATCATTTAGATTCTTCTTCTTCAGACTCACCTGAACTTGATGACATTTATGAGCTTGAGCACACCTCTGATAGTGATATATTTTATTTTAGCACAAATAACTACAATAGTGATGGGGACTCACCTCCAAGATCTCATTTTCACCTTTAAAATGTTGAGGAGTTATTTCTTAGTCAACCTATCTCTAGTATGCTTATACATTACAAGGAATAGGTATACTAATCTAGGACAAATCATACATTAGTTAGTCTATCCCATAGTTTCAGGGCATTTAGCAATCTTTTGTTGCCTATTATCCCATTATGTCATCACAACATGGAGAAATTAGCCATGTTACATTACATTAGGATAATATTTCCTTGTATAGGAATTAGACCTTGGTTTAAGATCCATCAATAACTTAGTAGAATCATTAAATATTTTAGGGTGATCCACTCTTCACTGCATCTACTTCTAACCCATAGTCATTCTTAAGAACTCTATTGTAGGATATAGGATGGCTACAAGCAATTGTATATTCTAGTGGCGATTTTTATCCCCCTTATTTTTTTCTCTTTTAGGAGAGGATTTTTGTCCTATCAATTTTATCCTTTTCTTCACTTATGGGAGTTGCATTGTACTTAGGTACCTCATCATGCCTCATTATTGGGACCTAGTTCTTCTACCCAACTAAGTTACACTTTATAGGGGTGTTAGTGTAATATTTTTCCCACTTTTGGTTTTACCTACATAGTTTTTAGTCATTTTGATTAGATTGTTAAGGTCATTAGGGAAAATAAAATTAATATATTTGCTATTTATTAGTCGAGTTATTACCTTTATAGTGACCTAGTTTTCACTCTATAATGTACCTCATTTGTATTTTTTGTCTAATGAATTAGATAATAAATTAATGAAGATCTCTTTTACTTTACATCTTCTCTCATATATTACTAGGTTTTTCATGTAATCTATGATGTTCATAGATATTGGAATAATCTGATAGAAATGACTAATCTTTGACTACATTTCACATATATTACCCCAAAATTTGAGTCTTGAATGCATTTGTGTCTCATCAATGCAAATAATGACCTTTTTATTTTGTTCCTATTATAATTTTAATATGTTAGTCAATTTTGATTGGTTTATTTGTTTTTCAGATGGCAACTATTCATTAACTATATGTGTCCAATCATCATGTTCTATATAGGTGTCAAATTATCACTTGCTCACTTATTTGCCTCTATATCAAACTAATTTATATATACTTTGATCCTACATCTCTCAAATTGTGATTGTTGTCCAATTTTCATTCACTTAGGGATTTATATCTACATATAAACTTCATATACCCAAGGCTATGAGTTAACATAATTAGGCCATGTAGATCAACCACGAGTCTAAGTGACTGAAAGGCATGGGAGCAAGGTCTCTTGAGCCTTTTTAATTATGTAAGTCTTTGTAAATGTTCTATGTAAAATAATTTTGACATGTGGTGTGATCTAAGGGACTTGCAAGCATGGAGACTTGGAGGCAGGATACCATTAGTTCGTTGACTAAGTATATTTTATTTGAAATTCTAGAGTAATAGAATTGTGCCACTTGACATATTCTTGGAGATCGAAAGCTCATAGGTATTAGACTATGGGGCCTCGATATAATTAGAACTATGTAATCTTTCCATGGAACTAGATAAATGAAAATGTGTCAAGTTTTGAATTATTAAAACTTTAAAGTTCAGATTCATTAGATTGTGGGAATGCATAACCATTAAATGACTTAAATTTTGTTTTAAAGCTTCTATGGTTTTGGGTAAATGAAAATGTTATACAAGGCCTCTTCTCAGAGATGGAGACTTTAAACCTTATAATTTTTTGTGAAAGTTGAAGGCTTCATGTAACATATGAATTCCACATGTCAAAATGTTAGAGCTCAGGGACATTAAAACTTAGAAACATTTTCAAAGGGATATAGGTTCTAGATAACATGGTGATGCCACATATGCTATTTTTATACAAAATAAATCAAGGGATGACCTGCAAATCTTTCGTAAGTTTCATTCAGAGTCCTGAATATATACAAAAGGAAACATAAGAACACTAGGATGAAAACATTAGTATAATTAATCCATTAAAAAAAATCAAATTTTTAAAGGGAAATATAAAAATCTAAGGTTATTAATAACTAAAAATATATGTTTAAGATTTGATTTTCATAATTCAAACTTTTATAACTTTAGACTTCTAAAGACAACCTCAGAATTTTGCATGAATAAATTCATATCATGTATTAATAAGGTTTATAGGACCCCAAATCTCTAAATAATAATGTGTCCCCATTTGAATTTTTAAAATGTGTGTGTGTGTGTGTGTGTGTGTGTGTGTGTGTGTGTGTGTGTGTGTGTGTGTGTGTGTGTGTGTGTGTGTGTGTGTGTGTGTGTGTGTGTGTGTGTGTGTGTGTGTGTGTATTATGGAACAAAAAATGGTGACTCACAAGGTAAAATACTCTTGAGTATTTTGAGAACCCAAAATCTCAATAATATAGAATAACCAAATTTCAGCCCTACCAAGAAATGAATAAACAAACCATACATTCAAACAAACTCCTAATTCATCATGAAAAATACTAACCCTTTATATTCCTTGGATCTATGTTATTTTTTTGATTCAAATTATATTGTTATGAGTGTCTTGACAAAGTCATAGATAGATAGTTTAGGTTTCATTTTGATTTTAGATTCTATAAAAAAAATAGTAAGGGAAGCAAGGGAATTGTTCTACTGCTAGTTAGATGTCTATATCCCTGACAAAGATACCTATGATTCCACTAAAATAATTTCTCCATTGTCATTGAAGCATACATATCCTTAGTATATATTTCTTGAATCAATCATCTTCTATCAGTTTGTATTATTGAGTTTTTTTTAAAACACAGATAGAAGAAAGGTTGGGGACCACTATTGTCTAAGTTTATGTATAATAAAACTTATTTTGATCAATAAATACATGTCATTATATATCTAGTTATATGTTTATTAGGACTCATCTAAATTTTATCATGTTATAGTGTAGTTAATCTTTAGAAATGGAAAGTCTTTCTAAAACTTACATTGATTAAATTCCAAAGGTATAATAAACTCATCCAATCAAAGCAAGGCCTAATTCAATCATGACATATACCTTGACTTTATAAGCTCTAATAATATCAAATTAAATCAATATGAGTACAAATGGTGAATCCTTATGAATCATCCCATTGGTTTGGGTAGTTATTTTTTAATATCCATGTAGAAAATTAGTTGGTCTATTCTATAGTTTTAGAAAACTAATTTAGAAAGCATAAAAAATAACTTGCTAAAAGTAAACATCTAATCTATTGAAATCAAAAGTAGAAAGTAAGAAAGAATAATCCTAAAAAGCATAAAACTAATTCTAGAAAGTATGATTTATAACATAGAAAGTAATAAATCTATTATAATCCTACATCTACAACATTTATTTACAGTCACCCTGAACCATCTATAGTTAGAGCAGCCATGAAGTATTACTTCAAAAATTATCCATTGACTGGGAAGGTGAGGTCATTATCTTGAATATATTTCAACTAGATGACATTCTTACCTAGGATATCTCATATCTAATATGGTCCAATCTATTGTCCCCAAAAAATGTCACTCATTTTTGGGACAACCTACGGACTATTTTGGCCCTGCACAGACCAAAATTTCTCTCTTCCCTTCTCAAAATTTGTTCTGAGCTTTAAAATTCCTCTTTTTTCAAGCTTTTTTAGTAAAGGGATAGCAGGTTCAATATGTTCAAAGGCTTTTTTAGGTGAGTTTAATCAAAAGAACTAGTTTCCAATACTTGGTCATCTTCAGGATTGGGTCAGTGCCTTGGTTCAATCAAAAATGTCCATCGGCAAGCATCTAAGCAAGGTTTAAGCCATCGAACCATTGAACCTTGAACCATTTTAGTTTAATGGATTCAATGGGTTCAGAGGTTCAATGTCATCAACAAGAGCTAGCCGTGTTTTGTAAGAGGTTCAAAGTTTAACTGTTTCAAAAGTTCCAAGCCTCTAAGCACTTAACTAGCTTCTAAGGCTTGAACCGTTAAACCTTGAACCATTTTGGTTCATTGGTTCAACGGGTTCAATGACCAATTGGTTCAATGCGCTTGGTTCAAAGGTATCAAGGAGACTCAGCCAAATCAAAAGGATGAACCAATGAACCGATTGAACCTTAAACCAAAAGAGTTTAAAGTTCAAATGGTTCATGGGTTCAAAGGTTCAAAGGTAGCCTCTATCAAAGAAAGAAGTAGTGAAATAGATGGTTCAACCGAAGCACATGCAAAAGAAAGAGTCAGGCAGATGCTACCAAGTGGCAATTGTAGAAGGCTTCACTATGTTTTTATAAAAGCAATAGACCATGCCACATGCCCTTGACAAGGATCAGTGGAGGCTAGTAAGTGTCATCATTTACGAGAGCCTAACTGAGCCCCAAATGTTTCTATGGTGTTGCAAAATCCTGAGAGTGGAAAGCCCCAAGTGTCAATAGTGAAATGTTTTAGTATGATGCGGTGGAAGATGCCACGTGTCTCTAGTTAAAAGTAGTGGAAGGTGCAACGTGTCAAAAATGGGGCACTCTCAACATAGAGGCATAGAGCCAAGGAAAGGTTTCCTTCAGAAAAATTGTTTGAAGGATTTCCTTCAGACATTTTATCCGAAGGAAATAAAGGGACCAACAGCTCGCCGAAGAAATTGAAGCCCAAAGGCCAATTGGAGGATCCCAAAGGGAAGAAACCCTTGCTAGGGGACACTCGACACATAAAACGAACCCTGTTTAAAACCTCGAAGGGCAAGTTCCCTTTGGGAAAGGTTTGAGCCTCAAAGTGCAATGCATGTTACCAAGTGTTGCATGCCAAGACATAGTTTCAAATGAAGCTTCAAAGCATGAAACTTGCCACGCATTTCATCCTAGTGTAGCAAAAGTTTCCACATGTCTGTATCTACATCACAGTAGAATGATAGGCCCATGAATGTCAAATTTAGAGTGACTGGGTAGCTGTTAACCTTCAATATAGGAAAGACCTGCAAATGCCAAATTGGCTGCATTTAAGTGTCTGTTGATTTTTGTAGACTTAAAATGTGAACCCAAATGCATTCAATTAGCCTAAGTCTAGGGCCAAGAGAAGGAAGAGACAAAGTGGGAAACTCAGCAAGAGTTATTTCTAGTAGGTGAAGTAATTTACTAGGTAGAAATTCAGGGCCTGTAAGCATTGAAAGCACTGTCTATTTGTCCCCTTCAAGACAAAGGCAGAGTAGACAGTTGCACAGCTAGCAAGTGAGGGAATGAGTGATTCAAGCTAAGGAGTAGACAAAGGAGATGAACCAACATGTTATAGTCAAGGTAGCCACTCTGCTCTAGCATGGCCCTTCTTGACAAAATCAAGAATGCGTCTAAGGCATTAATGCACCGAATGGGTCGCTCTATGGGACAAAGTGCCAAGCCCCCCCTTTTGGCCTCTATATATTGTAATCTCTTTTATTGTTTTAGAGGAGATATTTTTGACTATAGAAGAAAAAATCTACCCAAATTGAAAGGCTAATACTGAGACTTTGAGCTCAAATTGTATTTCATATTATTTTATTTGAATGAGAAAGCAAGTGATTCGCATACTTTGTGTTGTATAGCTTGTATCATTCTAGGAGATTATTCTTATGTCTATCTTCTAAATGTGTTCTTATTTATTTAAATTAACAAGCATAGCTAGTGGAAGTGATAAGGAAGGTGTCCTGAAACCAGTTACTATCAGAATTTGTACTAACATAATTGCTTTCAGTGTGTGTTTATTTTTTGTTTTTGTGTAAAGGACCTTGGGTCAACTTTGTGCCCCCATTGTTCTTCGTACCTCACTCTTGGGCAGTTAAGGTGGAGAATTTGAGCTACACCTTAGATTGTTGGTTGTTTTGCATCTTGTTATTAGTCACTTGTTACCAGAAAGATTCCTATTGCCTATAAGAACAAGCATTTCTGAAAGAAGAGAAGTGCCTTTTATTACTTCACCAAGATTTCTACCATCTAGGAATGGATCTGGATCTTGGTTGAATGTTACTTCTTAAAGAAGATAAGCACCTTCACCAATCACCTAGGATTTCTCCTCTATTTGTTAACATCATCTCTAAAAAAAAAGAGAGATGGATGGCTTATCCCACCCCTGTGTCTTACTTTCTACTTATATATATAGTATATAGCCTCCGTATATTTAATAGGGAAGCTCCCCTTGATGAGAGGAGAGATTTTTCCCCTGTTGATGTAGTAAACCTGCACACCAAGATGACCAATCTCCCTATGCTATGGTGATAGGAACTATTTTGCTCACTAGTTAGCTGGTCGACAAAATATTCACCTAATAGTTTTTGGTGACTCTGTTGGGGAAGAGCACGCATTTGAAGCCTCAAGCTTCAAGCTAAAGTAGATCCTACTCTTTTCCATTTTTGTTCTACAATATAGTAACTCCATATTATACCAGAGGCCAAAAGTCTCAAGGTGTTGTTGACCCTACTTTTGAGTTGGTGCAGCAGAGTAATTTTGAGTTGTTTCCTCCATAACCTCACCTTCAATGAACTAGGAGTCTTACTCCTAACCCTACCAGGCCACCAACATAAGGTAGAGCTTATTTTTCTATTGCTAGTCAAGCTTTGCCTGTCCACACTCCACCCAGATTAGTGATCCCACCTTTACATAATCAAATCATGGCTCAAGGCCCCTAGGGTAACTCTTTCGATCCATTGAATTTAACTCCACCTTTGCATGAGCTTCCACATAGTTTAAGAAAGAACTTCCCTAAATTCTTTGGAGATGGGAGAGTTCATCCTAATGAACACATTGCAGCTTTCAGCATAGCCTGTGGTGTAATAGGGGTGGAATTTGAAGACATAGCGGTCAGGCTATTCATGGAGACACTACAAGGCACTACTACAGACTATTTCTACCACTTATAGGTTGGATTAGTGACTAATTGGGACACTTTGAAAGACAAATTTGAAGCCAAGTTTAAGCTTATAGAAGATGCACATGCCTTGCTGGCCCAGCTCACATAGATGAAGAAGGAGCCCCATGAGCCTATGAGGGACTTCATTGCTAGGTTTGACAAGCTAAGGCACATGATTCCCATGGTCACCCAACCAACACGTCAGAATCTCAAGTGTTTCTTCATCAACTCACAGCTGCCTAAAGTGAGTTTCTTGCTGAGACGGGCTAGACACATAGACCTTACTACTGTTAGGACTTGGCTACTGAGGTAGAAGATGACCTTATCTTGGTAAGAAAGATAAGGAGAGACCCTAATAAAGGTAAATCCTCTTCATCTTCTAAGTATTCACCTACAATCACCACTGACCTAATGGTACAAAAGCTAGCAAATGAAATGCTAGCTCTCAGAAAGCAAATGGTGCAAGGGATGTCATCTGCTCTTGCATACAAAGATATGCCCAGGAGGACATTTTAGAATTAGGTGTACCAAGGCAATGCTACCAGGAGTCAAGGACAACAAAATTGCCTTCTCCTCCATAGAGGAACCTCACCCTTGAAGCACCTCCAAATAACTTAGTAGTTGGATATCTTGAAGTTGAATCAGATTTCTCATTCTAGCTTGAGTTGAATCCTAAAGATGACACTAATCTCTTCATTGAGGATGAAGAATAATTAGCTAGCGACTCCCATATTGGTTTTCTAAACTATTAGGATGAACCCAAAAGTGAAGGTAGTGCAGTTGAGGGGTCATATGTTGTAATCACTCAGTCCAAGAATCAATCATCTCAATAAGATGATAAGGAGAAAGTAGAGGAATGACCTCAACTAGTAGTTTCAAATGCTAAGCAGGGATCCACTCTTCCTTTCTAGCCAAAGGACTCGACAATTGTGAGAAAGGTAAGTACCCCAAATGCCCCTATGCCTTCTACTTCAAATTTGTAGTCCATTCCTCCCCATTTCAAAAATTAAAAGGATGAACTCCCATCCTCTGCTCTTAGCTCATTCCAAACATTTGATATCATTGACCATATAAAGAAAACTAAAAGTCAAATGTCTAAATTTGAATTTTTGTAGTCCCATCCTGAGCAATTAGACAGACTGGTTCAATGTGTTAAAACCCAGAACATCCCTGTTAAACAAGCAATTCCCAAAGTGACACAATATCCTACCAAGAATGCACCCACCAAGAAAAATCTTGTCATTACCCCTCCTGCTGCTCCTAGTAGGACTGAACCTTTCTATGTCTCATTACTAATAAATGGATGGTAGCTAAATAATTACATCATTGACTTTGGAGCTTTAGACAATGTCATGCCTACTAAGGTAGCCAAATCCTATGACCTCACACTGACCAAGACATTTGGTAGATGCTTCTCCATGGAGAACAAACAAGTGCCACTACTGGGGCAAATCAAAGACACCCAATTTGCATTTACTGCCTTTCCAAACAAAAGAATCAAGATGATTATCTTGGTAGCAGATGTCCCAGCATCATATGGCATCCTTCTTGGAAAAAAATTCTATAGGGATGCTGGTGGTGAATTGAGCATGGATTTATCAGAGGAGAGGATTCTAGTCAAAGGTGTTATGAAGAGGCTGCTCCCTGAAAAGGAAGCAAAATATGTAGTTACCCGGACCTCAGCACCTGAAGCTCAAATTCTATTTGAGTCTTCAGGCATGGCCAACTACTTTCTATCCATGAATGAAGTTCATGAGGCAACTGATGAAGCTCCTATAGGCAACAACCCAGAGATGCATTTAGGTGGAACAGCAGAGGAATTTTTTGAGCATGAGGCAAGTGTGGAAGTATCTCCATCTCTAAATGAAGAAGAATCCCAGGGGAAATTAGTATCAAATGAGGTATGGATTCTTGAATTTGATGGCATTTGCTCCTCCACTGGTTCAGGAGTTAGAGTTGTGTTGATATCCCCTCAAGGAGATATTTTTCCTTCATCCTATAAGTTACAGTTTAGCAACACTAATAACACAACTGAGTATGAATCTCTGTTGCTTGGATTGAAAGCTACTAGGGACAAGGGCATCTAACTCCTTCATGCTAAAAGAGATGTTGAATTGGTAGTTTATCAAGTGAGGAACCTGTATCAAAGCAAGAATGAAAGATTGTGCCACTATCGTAATCTAGTCTGGGACCAAATTGAAAACTTTGATGCTTTCAACATCTCTGTAGTCCCTAGAGAATTTAATGACCAGGCTAATGCACTAGCTATTTTGGCTACTCTCTTAATCCCCCATCCAGACTTCAAGGGAGACAAGTATATGATTGAGCTAGTCTTTTGGCCAAGTGTACTTGATAATGCTAGCCATTGGCAGGTATTTAATAATGACAACCAAATCACTGTCTTCCTAGAGCAAAAAGATAGCTTTGAACAGTTGCATTTTGAAGGCAGTGAACCTCAAAATCCTGAATCGACCCTTGAATCAAGTTCAAGCACAGGTGAGGAGTTCTTGTAACTCAAAGGGAGTAAGATTCCCAAAGGCTTGGTTTCCCTTGAGAAGTTGTTTGATAAGCATGATAAATTCATCAAACAGCAACCAATAGATTCAAGCTCATCTTAAGAGTTTGATCAAGTAAATTTGGGAACCAAGGAAGACCCCAAGATGGTGAACATTGGGAAATGTTGTACTCTTGAGGAGAGGTTCAAGTTCACCAATTTACTCAACCAGTACATGAACGTCCTGGCATATTCCTATGATGACTTGAAGTCACTCCAGCCTGATGAAATTTGACATTGCATTCCTCTCAAGGCTAATTCAACACCTTACAGGCAAAAGTCTATGCATTATAATCCAAAAATATCATGTACTATTCTATTTGAAATACAAAAGATGATAAATGCCAGGATAATCTTCCCAATCCATCATTCCACATGGATTTCCAATATAGTGCCTGTGAGGAAGAAGAATGGTGAAATTCACCTTTGTGTGGATTTTAGAAATTTGAATCAGGCATCCTTAAAGGATAATTATCCTTTGCCAATCATGGATCAAGTGCTATAGACACTGATGGGCTCGAAGATGTTATCAACTCTAGATGGCTTCTCAAGATATAATCAGGTTGAGGTTGGTGAAGCAGACCAGCATAAGACTACTTTCACCACACCCTGGGGCACATTTGCATATAAAAGAATGCCTTTTGGCTTGATAAATGTTGGTGCCGCCTTCCAAAGAGAAATGGACATTGCCTTCAAGGATGAGATGGGTAAGTTCATTGTAGTTTATCTTGATGACTTAACTTTCTTCTCTAAGCATCACCCATATCATGTGAGCCATTTGCAACAAGTGTTGGAATGCTGCCGCCAGAGTGGCATTTCCTTAAACCCTAAGAAGTCATTTTTTAGAGTAACAGAGGGGAAACTTCTAGGGCACATCATGTCCAAAGGAGGAATAAAGATTGACTCAAGCAGAGTCAAGTCTATCCAAGAACTTTCCTTGCCCACAAGTAAGACTGTTGTTCACTCTTTCTTTGGAAAGGTGAATTTCTTATGGAGGTTCATCCCTAAGTTTGTTGAGAAGACTAGGCACATTGTAAACATGGTGAAGGGAAAGGCCACCTTCAGCTAGACTGAAGAAGGTAGGTCAGCATTTGAAGATATCAAGATTGCCATTTCCCATGCTCTAATTCTGGCTTGTCCAGACTATAGCAAAGAGTTCACCATTTATAGCTATGCTTCAAAACATACACTTTCAGCCATTCTGGTTCAGTAGAATAAAGAAGGTATGGAATCTCCCATTCTTTCATGAGTTGTCTTCTCAAAGCTCATGATCTGAAGTACTCAAATATGGAGAATCACGCTTATGCAGTGGTGAAGACAGTGAAACATTTTTGTTTCTACATCCTCAATTCTCGAGTTACTGCCTTGGTCCCGGACACCACAGTGAAATCTATACTGACTCAGTAGGAGTTTGGAACATAGAGAGGCAATGGGGTTACAAAGATCTAGGAGTTTGATTTAATCATCAAGCCAACAAATCTGGTGCATGAAAAGGGGTTATGCCAACTAATTGTTGATAACAAGCCAAAAGGAACAGAGCATGAAGAACCAAAAGTGGATGACACACCAACAGTCCTCTTTATCTCCACAACAAATGAGTGGTATTTAGGCATTGCTCATTTCCTTACTTATGGATAATGTCATGCAAACCTATCTTATAAAGAAAGGAGGACCATCAAGCTGAAAGCCACTAATTTTATCTTCTGGGACAATGGCCTATACAAGAGGAACCTTGATGGAATGTTCCTTCACTGTGTGGACAAGGAGCAACAAAGCCAACTTCTAAAGTCCTTCCACAATTCGGCTTGTGGAGGACTTTTTTCTACTTTTGTGACTGCTCAGAAGATCCTGTGGGCCAGGTACTATTGACCAACTCTCTTTCTAGATGCATATAATTGGGTTAGTAGATGTGAACTGTGCTAGCAAATCGTTAGAAGGCCCAAGTTAGCTGCCTTTCCCCTCGAACTAGTGATCATAGAGGAGTCATTCTAGCAATAAGGAATTGATTTTATTGGAACTGTAAACCCATCATCAAGTGTTGGACATGACTATGTCCTCACGACAACATACTACTTCAACAAATGGGTGGAAACAATTCCAACCAAACATGTTACTTTAGAAGTAGTATGAAATTTTCTCAAAGAAAACATCATGTCCAGGTTTGGGGTTCCAATCAAAATTATCACTGACAATGTATCCTTTTTCACTTCCCAAGAGATTACTTAGTTCTATTTCCACTACAAAATCACACTCTCCCACTCTTCTGATTACTTTCCACAAGGGAATGGACAGGCTGAATCAATCAATAAGAACTTGGTGACTATCATCAAGAAGCTGGTGGATGACAACCAAAGGACTTGGCATAAGGCACTGGTTGATGCTTTATGGGTAGACATAATTACACCCAAGAGGTAAATTGGTATGTCTCCCTTCAAACTTCTTTATGGTGTCAATGCTGAGATACCAATCACCTTAGAATTTCCAGCATTGAAATTGGCTAAGGCGATTGAGGATCAAACGTATGAGAGCTCACTTGATAAGAAGATCATGTGCCTTCCTAAGCTGAATGAGTAGAGAACTACAGTGGTGGACTGAATTTCTACCCATCAAATTCTGGTGAAGAAGCTCCTTGACCAAAAAGCAAAGAATCATGATTTCTAGATTGGAGATCAAGTTCTATTGTGGGACAAGAGAAGATAACCAAAGGGGATGCATAAAAAGTTTGATTCCCTATGGAGGGGCCCTTTTAATATTCATCAGCTCAATAGTAAAAATAGTTTCTTATTGAAGTATCAAGATGGCACTCTCTTTTCTCTACCTCACAATGGGCAACATCTGAAGCACTTCAAATCTTGAAGTATTGGATGAGTTCCACTGTACATATGTATATTTGTAGTCTTTTGTTTCTATTTTGTTCTTTTGTTTTCATTTTTTGGAGCCTTTCTTTTTTGGTAGCATGACTCCATAGCCCAATGGCACACTTCAAGGCACTGGAGATTCTGGTTTCTACTCCCCTCATCTGTGTTTCAAGTTTCCAACTGAAGGTAGTTCCCCAACTGGAGCTAGCTGTTGTCCCCAAAAAATGTCACTCATTTTCGAGACAACCTATGGACTATTTTGGCCCACACAGACTAAAATTTCTCTCTTCCCTTCTCAAAATTTGTTTTGAACTTTCAAATTCCTCTTTTTTCAAGATTTTTCAGTAAAGGGACTAGTAGGTTCAACAGGTTCAAAGGCTTCTGCAGGTGAGTTCAATCAAAATAACAAATTTCCAATACTTGGTCATCTTCAGGATTGGGTCAGCACCTTGGTTTAATCAAAAATGTCCATCAACAAGCATCTAAGCAAGGTTTGAACCATTGAACCATTTTAGTTCAATGAGTTTAGTGGGTTCAAAGGTTCAATGTCATCAGCAAGAACTAGTCGCGCTTTGTAAGAGGTTCAAAGTTCAACCATTTTAAAAGTTTCAAGGCTTCGAGCACTTAACTAGTTTCAAAGGCTTGAACTGTTGAACCATTGAACCTTGAACCATTTTGGTTCATTAGTTCAACAGGTTTAACAACCAATTGGTTTAATGCACTTGGTTCAAAGGTATCAAAGAGACTCATCTAAACCAAAAGGATGAACCAATGAACTGATTGAACCTTGAACCGAAAGAGTTGAAAGTTCAAATGGTTCATGGGTTGAAAGGTTCAAAGGCAACCTCTGTCAAAGAAAGAAGTAGCAAAACAGATGGTTCAACTAAAGCACACGCAAAAGAAAGAGTCAGGCAGATGCTGCCAAGTGGCAACCATGAAAGGCTTCACTATGTTTTTCTAAAAGTAGCAGACCGTGCCACGTGCCTCTGATAAGGATCAGTGAAGGCTGACAAGTGTCATCATTCGTGAGAGCCTAACTGAGCCCCAAATGTTTCTATGGTGTTGCAAAAGCCCAAGAGCAGAAAGCACCTATAAAACACCTTTTAAAGATAACTCTAAATATGCATTTCTTTGAATTAAATGATACCTTTTACATCTATAAAACCCTTTTATAGATGTTTTACATGATTGACTCTATCTTTAAAGGAAATTGGGAGGTCATCCATGTATATGATGATACACTTTCCAACCAGCCCTTGGAAATTAATGTTTTCGGCCCTCTATAATGTTGATTTTGTATTGATTATTCCAAATAACATATTATTATATGCAAATTTTGCCCACTTTATGGTGAAGGCATTCTTAATCTAATCCTCTACCTCTACCAATACCTTATTGTAACTAGAGAATCCATTTTGAAGAGACATCATCTCTTATCCACTTACCATTTGAATTACCTCATCTTGTGAGGGTGGGGGATAATTGTATTTCTCTGATGCTCTATTGAAATTACTAAAATTGACACAAAGTCTTTTTATTTCTCCTTATCCTAAATGGTACAAATTATCTACCCAAGTAGAGTGTTTAATGGAGAAGACAATTTTGGCCTCAAGTAGATTCTATACTTCCATTTGAATTAGAGGTGCCAAATTTGAATAAATGGAATTAGATTTGCCTATAAGTATTATGATCTAACATCAATATGATATCATGTATAATGACTTTGGGGTCAAAGACTTTCACATCTTCATATGTCTAGGCTATCACATCTTTGTATTTGACTAGCAAGTATTTTAGTTTTTATTTCTAAATTTAAGTACAACTCAAGCCTAAATTCATCTACTGTTGGAAATATTGTCATTGATGTCAAAGGTCTATCATCGGTGATAAAGGCCCCATAACATTTAATGGTGTTTTTAATATTTATATCTTGGCTAATGTGTGTTGATATTTGTTTAATATTAATGATTATATTTTTGGTTGTATAAAATTTAAAAGAGTGCCCATGGAGAAGTCAAATAGTCATGGGGTAAAGACAAAAGAGGAATGGGATGTATTTTCCCATGAAGAGTTATCTTGAGGAATTTGAAGAGTCACCAAGTGAAGACAAAAAGAGGGTATGACACATTTTTCCATGAAGAATCACCTTAAAAAATTCAAAAAGTCACAAAGACAAAGATAAAAGGGGAAAGGATGAATTTGCTCATGAAGGTTCACCATGTGACTTTTCCAATGAGAGGATATGAAGGGTCATACAAGTTTGGTGCCATTTTCCATGAGGATTTGAGGGACACAAAGGGTGAATGTCAAAGGTCATTTGGAAAGCTATAAATAAAAGCTTGAGAATCCATCTATAATATGCAAGAGAGTGCATGGTTTTGTAATTGTTTTATATAATAAAAGAGGAGAGAAAAGTAGGAGATATTGTAGATTTCTATCATTTTTTAAGTAAGCAAAATTGATAGATATTTGTGTTTTATACACAAGAGGGGTTGGTGCTCCTATGGGTTGGTGCTCACAAATAGTTGTTATGTTAGTGCTCGATAAAGGGGTTTGTGCTCCTACAAGTTGGTGATTGTGAAATTTGTAATTTGAGTTGGTACGCATTCATATAATTGAGATTGTTCTCTATGGTTTTTCCCACTTTGGGTTTCCATGTAAAAATCTAGTGTCTCTCTCTCTCTTGTGTGGTGCATGTTATTATTTTAGTTTTATTTCATATTTTGAATGTGTGATTAAGTGGTTAAAGAAAAGAAATCAGATTAAGTAAAAGATATATAATATATTGAGTCACCTCCCCACTCAGTATATTTCATGCTTAACAATTGGAATCAAAGCAGGTTCCTTTTTGAAAACATTTTACAGCTTGAAAGTAGATCGAGGAAAGCATGCTGGCTAGATCACATGAAGTTTTTATAAAAAAAAAGGCACCTTTATTCGATGGGACAAATTATGCTTTTTGGAGCATAAGGATGAGGACTTATTTGATGGATCTTGTATTTGACATTTGGCAAGTAGTGGTGGAGGAGTATGAAGAGCCATAGACACTTGTAACTAATCTAGTAGGAAAGAAGGCAAGTGAAAATAATACTAAAGCTTTAAATTCTATTTTATGTGGTTTATGTGAATCAAAATTTGTTAAAGTTATGCAATATAAATCTACTCATGAAACTTGGGTAAAGCTTGAGAATATTTACAAAGGTGATGAAAAGGTTCTGCAAGCTAAGCTTCAAATGTTCAGAAGATAATTTGAGAGTTTGAAGATGGAAGAGGAAGAAAATATAATAAGTTACCTTCTGTAGGTTGATCAAATAATTAATCAGATTCAATGTCTTGGAGAAAAATTAGAAGAATCAATCATGGTACAAAAAATTTTGGGATCTCTACAATTGAGATATGATGCAAAAGTTTTGGCAATTGAAGAGATGAAGAATTTATCCAAGCTAAAGATGGATGAGCTACATGCTATTCTTACAGCATATGAGATGTGGATCAAATAAGAGAAGCCCTCAAAGAGAAAAGCTACTTTCAAGACATCAAAGAAAGAGAAGTCTAATATTTAAGAATTAAGTGATAGTTCTAGAGATGATCAAGATGACAATGGACCTCTATTCATTCATAAGCCGAAAAAGGGCACAAGTAAATATCAAGGAAAATTACCTTTTAAAAGTTTTAATTGTGGAAAGATTAGACATTTTAGAGCTAAGTGCCTAGATAAGGGTAATGGTGATAATGAAGAAGGAAAGTCTACATACAAGAATAATTTCAAAGGAAAATTTAAGAAGGGATTTGAGAAGAAGAGTTTATATTCTAAAGATCCTAGCTCAGACGAAGATAGCGGAGTTAAGGATTCAGAAGAAGAAGAGATTCTATTCATGGTCATACATGAAGATGCCTCTACAAACAAAAGTATAGATGATCAAGAAGAAGAACAGGCTGAATCTAAAGTAAATATGGAAGGATAACCCATTTGTGCCTTAGAAGAGTTCAGAGCTATTGAGAAGAAGAATCAAAGATTAAAGCTCTAAATTGAGAAAAATGAAAAGGAGTCAAAAGAAACAATTGAAGATCTACAAACACACTTTAAAGAAGACAAGAAAGATGAATAATATCTAATGGTATAGTTTCAAAAAGTAAGTGAAGAATATGAAAGTTATGTTATTAAAATTGCTTTTTTAAAAGTAGATCTTGAGAAAACAAATAAAGTAATCAATGCTAGAGTAGCCAATGATTCAAAATTTGAGAATAACACTAATATGTTGAATAAGATATTAGAAACTTAAATATCAATGGCAGATAAAATAGGTATCAGATTTGAAAAAGAGAAAGGGGAGGCCACTACTTTCACAAACAAGTTAACATAGAAAAAGGAAAGAGCTATGTTGAAGCTCTTGAAAAATAAGAAATAAAAAAGGAAGAATTTAAGAATACAGAGGACATCTCAAAAAAAGAAGGCTGGAAGGAACAGAGCTACAAAAAGGAAATCAAGTTAGAGATACATAAATAGGTCCTATTTTTATGGTTACTATTTTTATTGTAATGGATATGGTCATAATAAAATAAAATGTCAAAAAAGGGCAAACAATTTCAAAAATAAGAAGGAAACTCATGCAAAGACAAGCAGAAGCCACAACTCTTTTCCTCCTCTATCAGGCTTTAATGAAGAGACCATAATATGTTACATGTTACAATTGAAATAACTTTAGACACAAAGCCTGGTACTATAGAAGTGTGTTTGAGTCAGTCAAGAAGGACTAGAGTTTCAAGGCTCCATTCATAAGGAAGAAAGTTTCGGCAGGTTTATGGTAAAAAAAATAACCTAAAAAATCTATGTTGGTACAAATAGATTTTCATGCAAGAAATGAAGTAAATCCATGGTTCATTGATAGTATATGTTCGAGGCACATGACAGGAGAAGAGAAAGTTCATAACCTTGAAGAATATTAATGGTGGCATAGTGAAATTCAAAGATAATACTATTGTCAAAATTACTGAAAAAGGTACACTAAGTTTGGATAATGGTAGAACTAAAACTAAAAATATTTTGTATATAGAAGGTCTTAAGCATAATCTTTTGAGTCTATGTCAGATGTGTGATCAAGGGGACACAGTAAAGTTTTATTTGGAAGCTTATGAAATCAAGAAAAAATATTTAGATGTGTTGGTTGCAAATGCTCAGAGAATAGGCAATAATTTGTATATGTTATCAAACATCAAAGGTCAAATATGTTTGAGTAAAATTAAAGAAAGTATGTAAAGGATATGATCAGATTGAGGGAATAGATTTTAAATAAAATTTTGCACCAGTGGCAAGGCTAGAGGCTATTATAATGTTTCTTACATATGCAGTGTTATAAATTTTCAAAGTGTTTTAGATGGATGTCAATTCTACCTTCCTATATGGAAATCTAGAAGAAGAGGTATACATTGAGCAGCCTGAGGGATTTATTCTCTCAAATGTTAGTAGCCATGTATGCAAATTGAAAAAAGCATTATATGAATTGAAACAAGCTCCTAGAGCTTAGTATGCAAGACTTGATAAGTACATGTAGGATTAAGGTTTCAAGAGAAGATTTGCTGAAAATAATCTCTACATCAAAATAGAAGGTGAGCATCACTTTATTATTGTAGTATATGTTGATGACATCATTTTTGGAGGAAACAATGAAAAAATGACAAAAAAAATTTGATAATATGCAAAAATAATTTCATATGTCTATGTTTGGAGAATTGTCATTTTTATTAGGAATAAAAATGTTTTAGTTAGATAAAGGAATTTTCATATCTCAAAGTAAATATTCCAAGTATATGTTGAATAAATTTGGTATTGAAGATTGTGCACCAGTTGGCACACCAATGAGTACAGAAAATAAGGTGAGCAAGGATGAAGATTCACCTGTTACAGATCAATCTTTGTATAGATCTATGATTGGTAGTCTTTTATATTTGAAAATAATGAGGTGAGACATCATGCATGCAGTAGGTATGGTTGCAAGATATCAGTCAGCTCTAAAAGATAGTCATATTTAGTTGGTGAAGAGAATATTCAAATATATCAAGGGTATATTAGATTATGGATTCTGGTATCCCACAAGAAGAGATTTCACTTTAGTTTCTTATACATATTCAAATTGGGTAGGTTGTTTAGATGACATAAAGAGTATAAGTGGAGGAGATTTCTTTCTCAGTGATAGATTAGTATCATGGCTAAGCAAGAAGTAGAAATTGATATCACTTTCTATAGTTGAATTAGAATATATTGCAGTAGTATTATGTTGTACTCAAGTGCTTTGAATGAAGCAAACTTTGGAAGATATCAAGGTAAAATATGATGCACCTGTTGGGTGAATATTTTGTCATCAACTAACGGATGACAAAATGGGTATATCAACCATAGCACAATGAGATTTATTCAAAAAAATGTGTGTGGTTACCACAGCATAATGAGACAAATCTCTCCTCTCAGCAAGGGGAGGTTCAGCGGTGAAATTATACCATCCATCTCTCTTTTTTCAAAGATGATGTTCACAAAATAAAAGAGAATTCTTGTGTAATTACTAAAGGCATTTCTCTTCTTTCAAAAATGATGTTCAGCAAACAACATGACTTCTTCCTAGGTAGTAACTGGATCCATAAGAAACCTATGAAAGCAAAAATTCTTTCATTGTTTCTCCTATTGATTTAGGATAAAGTAACACAGTAGAATGAAGTGTAGCACAAAGTCTCCACCAAAAATTACAATAGAGTAAAAGATTACGAAAGATAAGGGGAACTCAAAGTCTCTCCAATACCCTGGAACATAAAATACACAGACTAAAGACAATTATGGCAGCACAAAGTCTCCCATAATTGACTTCAAGACATCTTCCAAATTATTTCTACTTTTTCTGCTTATTTGATTAAATGGACAAGACTGTATTTAAGAAAAATACATAAGAATGATTTCCTAGATAACACAAGTTATTTCAACACAAAGTCTGAAACGTCACTTGCTTTCTCATTCACTTGATAAAATATGATTAACATTATGAGCTCAAAGTCTCAGGAATGCCTTTCAATTTGGGTAGAGCTTTGCTTCTAATAACAGAGAGATCTCCCTTCTACAAACTGAGCAATTACAATATATAGCATCCCAAAAAAGACTTTGGTGCTTTTTTTCATGAAATGGCCCATGCTGCATTGAATGCATTGAAAATTTTGTGAAGGGGCCATGCTGGAACAAGTCATCGGCCTTAACTTTTGGCATTATAAATCATCTCAAATGTCTTCTCCAAAGCATGGGTCACCTAATCTTCTAAAATGTAAGGCCGCTCCTCTTTATGATACTTACACGACTGTCCACTGATCTTTACTCAAACAAAGAAAAATAGGCCATGCCATTGAATGCTTGTGCTCTCTGATATCCACCTGGTGGATTGTTCCACCTACTGGAATAACTCTTTTATAAATATTTCTAGATTCTCTATTTTATTCCCTGTTTCCTTGTTATGTCTTGTCTTTTTCTATTGATTCAAGCTCTCAGGGCTATCTTCTCATCTTCTGAAGCCTTCTTCAGCTCATTTCTTAGTGGATAGCTGAGTTTGTCTTTGGGTCTATGTTATTTGAAAATCAATGGTTATTCCATTACCCTAAATTTGACATCCACGGGGACATCGTCAGTCGCTTGAAACACTTTGAACCTTTGAACCTTTCAGAGTTTAATGGTTCAAGGTTCAACGATTCAAAGTTCAATTAGTATGGTAGTTCTGTAAAGAGCCGTGTTCACTTAGTCTTTTTTATGAGTTCAAGGTGTCATTGAATTCAGTTGAACCTTTTTATAGAATCTTCTACTTGAACTATTCAGTTGAACCTTTTTCTCTTTGAATGCATTGAAGCTTTAAACCTTTAAACTCTTTGAACCTTTCGGAGGTGGAGTTCAATGGTTCAAAGTTCAATGGTTCATTCCATATCATTGGACCCTGCCGTTGAACCTTTTTGATTAAACCTTGGTGTTGAACCATCCTTGCAATTTTTTAAAAATGCCTTATGTTTTGAGATTTCTCCTTGCAAAAGCCCACCTTTTGAACCTACGATTTCCTTAGTTGAAAAGGCTTGTGCAATTGAATAACTTGACTAATTAGAACATTTTGAAAAAGAAAGAGACCATTTTGGCCTGTAGGACCAAAATGGTCGACCTGTTGTCCATAAAAACAAGTGACAGATTTTGAGAACAATAGAACCTATTTCTATTTTTTGTGACAACATAAGTGCTATTAATATTTCAAAAAATTTAGTGATGCATTAAAGAATAAAATATATTCCCATCAGATATCACTTCTTGAGAGAGAAGGTTATAGATCAATAGGTTGAGATGGAATATATCAGTACTAAAGAGTAGATTGTAGATATTTTCACAAAGGCACTACCAAAAGACACATTTGAGTATCTATGAGAGAAGTTGGGAGTAATTTCTTTTACTTCCTGCCATTGAAGATTAGCATAATTTGAGGGGGAGCTAATTATTAGCTCTAGGATAGGCCTTTTTCCATTGATTTCAAAGGGGGAGAAGAATAGAAATAGATATAGGAATAGGTATAGGTATAGGTGAAAAAATAGGTACAGGGAATAAGGACAGGTTGCTACAGTAAGGGGGAGTTACTGTATATTTTTTAGATGGTAATATGTCTAATGTAGGATTTAGGATGTGGTAGTTTTAGTTTGAGGTTGCCATCAATGACAAAGGGGGAGATTGTTGGAAATATTGTCATTGATATCAAATTTTTAGCATTGGTAGTAAAGGCCCCATAACATTTAATAGTGTTTTTAATATTCATATCTTGGCTAATGTGTGCTGATATTTATTTAATATTAATGAATATATTTTTGGTTTCATAAAAGTCAAAAGAGGGCCCATGGAGAAGTTAAAGAGTCACGAGGTAAAGACAAAAAAGGAATGTGATGCATATTCCCATGAAGAGTCATCTTAAGGAATTCCAAGAGTCACCAAGTGAAGACAAAAGAGGGTATGGAGCATTTTTCCATGAAGAGTCATCTTAAAGAATTCAAAAAGTCATGAAGATAAAGACAAAAGGGGAAAGGATGAATTTTCTCATGAAGGGTCACCATGTGACTTTTCAAATGAAAGGATACGAAGGGTCATGAAATTTTGGTGCCTTTTTCCATGAGGATTGAAGGGACACAAAGGGTGAATGCTAAAGGTCATTTGGAAAGCTATAAATAAAGGCTTGAGAAGCCATTTATAATATGCAAGAGAGTGCATGGTTTTGTAATTATTTTATTTAAGAAAAGAAGAGAAAAAATTAAGAGATATTGTAGAGTTCTATCATTTGTTGAGTAAGCAAAATTGAGAAATAGTTGTGGTTTATACACAAGAGGGGTTGGTGCTGACAAATAGTTTTTGTGTTGGTGCTCATCAAAGGAGTTGGTGCTCCTGCAAGTTGGTGCTTGTAAACTTTGTAATTTGAGTTGGTGCTCATTCATATACTTGAGATTTTCTCTATGGTTTTTCCCACTTTGGGTTTCCACGTAAAAATTTGCTCTCTCTCTCTCTCTCTCTCTCTCTCTCTCTCTCTCTCTCTCTCTCTCTCTCTCTCTCTCTCTCTCTCTCTCTCTCTCTCTCTCTCTCTCTCTCTCTCTCTCTCTCTCTCTCTCTCTCTCACACACACACACACACACACACACACATGGTGCATGTTATTGTTTCAATTTTATTACATATCTTGAATGTGTGATTAAGTGGTTAAAGAAAATAAATTAGATTAAGTAAAAGATATATAATATACTGATTCACCCCCCCTCTCAGTATATTTTGTGTTTAACTAAATTACCTCATCTTGTGAGGGCAGGGGATAATAATATTTCTTTGATTCTCTATTAAAATTACTAAAATTGACACAGATTTTTAAATTTTTTCTCCTTTTCCTAAATGGTAAAAATTGGCTACCCAAGTAGAGTGCTTAATTGAGAAGATAATTTTGGCCTCTAATAGATTCTATACTTCTATTTGAATTAGAGGTGCCAAATTGGATTAAATGGAATTATCTTTACCTATAAGTATTATGATATAGCATCAATAGGATATCATGTGGAATGAATCTAGGGTCGAAGACTTTCACATCTTCATATGTCTAGGCTATCACATCTTTTTATTTGACCAACAAGTACTTTAGATTTTATTTCTAAATTTAAGTACAACTCAAGCCTACATTCACCTACTGAGGGTGTTGTTTAGTTCCCTAATTTTATTTGAAAAAGTTGATTCATTTTCTCTTGGTGGTTTTTGGTTCTATGTTTGGGGTTCTATATCAAAATCTCAATCTAAGGAGACCATGCCTAGATCGATGTGGTTCTCCTTTATGTGCAATATGCCATTTTATCCTAGGTCTTCACCATGCTTGGATTGGATGTCTTTATCATCTATTATTTTAGCTTAGAAAGATACAAATATATTCATGAATTATAGATTTATTGGACATCCTCAAAAACTTATAAGTTTTTCACATTATCTAGGATGGAGTAGCAAGGGACTGGATCCACTGAGAAATTTTCCATCTCCAACTCCTAGAGGGTTGCTCAATTAGTAGCTTATGATTTTTCTCTCTAGGGATGGGCTTGATGTTTAATCCTTAAAAATACTAAATCAAGTCTCAAGATTTGTTTTTGTACTTATTTAAGTAGGTGATCTTATAGTGATACTCATTCATGATCTAATTGACCACTAGTTCAAAATTGCTAAAGATTTGTAGCTACTTAACATTGTGTTTGAGTGCAAATTAAAAACTAAAGATTAGAGATTCATAATTTTCTTTGTTCTTGATTTAGGGGAACTATAGCCTATATGAAGCAATGTACTTCTTACCATATTGATATGTCAAAGCCACATTGACACTAGAACCTTGTTTCGATCTAGCTCCATCAAAATAAAGAGCCCATAGTTGAGAAATATCTTCTAAATATTGTTCATGTAATGCATGTTATTTATTAGTGGTAAACTATATATTCTTGTTTGTGAAGAGATAAAGTCTACCTTTTCATTTTTGGCTTTGTACTCTCTAGTCATATGCTTCATATTGGGTTCGTGTTCCACTTGGATATAGTTGGCTACCCCTTTCCAGGGCAACCACATGTGTGAGAAGTCATGGCCATATATCCATACATTGTTTTAGACCATCACAATTGATCAATAAACCATAGTCTTCTATAATATATGACCAAGATGTCAATGGATTGTTTCACACATGACTCGAGGACAACTAAATGTGCACATTTGTTAATTCTATGACACATGGGACTGAATACTTATTTAATTATAAGACCAAACTCTTTGGCTTATCAAGGGTCAATCCTAACTTTTAGTATATAACTTTCAGCACCAAATTAGCCAAGGTGCTCGATTAAACCAAGTAGTTTTTCATGTTCTTTATAAACATTTGAATAGTTAGAAAAAATGGTGGTACTTCATGTTTGTCTTGAAATAACATCACATTGCCATCCATAGCTTTGGACTCATCTAATATAGAGTATCTCCCAATTAGGAATATGAGGAAAAATTATATTTATTCAGTGATCTTCATGCAAGATGATATTGGTCTTGATCTTCTTCATGTCCTCAACAATGCTTTACCTATCCATACTTTATGGTTTTGTACTCTACAACTACTCATCTCTCCTAGGGTGAGGTGGGTTGTTAAATTAATAATATGGAAGAGTAGTAGCATTATTTATCAGAGGTGTTAAATTAGTAATTAGTTTCTTACTCTTTAGATTGTAATTGTTCCTTTATAACTTATTTAATGTATATATCTCATTTGTATTATCTTTTGGTTCATTATCATCCTCTTCTGGAATGATAGATCATATCTCTCAAATACCATTGTTGTGTCAGAGTATATAGGATCAACAAAGGAATAAGGTTTTATTTGATGTGTAGATCCTTCTTACCTATCCTTCTCCTTCTGAAAGATATCTAAGGCTATTCATATCTTGATGTAATCAATATCACCATGTTGTATAGCATTATGAACAAAACACCAATTTGGAAGGGTTACTTCCATATTGAACTTTAACATCTTATTGTATAGGAATTGATGTTCTTGTTTATTTTAAAACCTATTAAAAAGCCTATTATATCTCTAGAATTTGAAGTTATTATTAGTATTGTGCTTCCAATGTTACCCATGCCATGTATCACCCTCCTTGCATGCTGAAATCAAAGTTCCCAACTAGATGGTGACCATTGATTTGATCATGTGATTTTTAGCTATTCACTAACAATCATGATCCTAAGAATCTTAGCTTGACATCTAATAATGAGCAATCCCAAGATTATTAGTTAGTAAGGGTCACTAGTAAAATCACATGATTAGGGTAAATCATCATGTAATTATGCTAAAGTGAGGCCCAACTAAGTAGGATAGTCTACAAAAATTTATAAGTTGTGCAAGAGTGTGAGCTAAGGGGTGTGAAATGAGATACGTAGGTTGTAATATGAGGTGATCATTACATGGAAGTCTAAGATCAAGTGTTGTAATTTTCTATAGAAGTATGAATAAGATTATCATAAAGGAGTGCATAAGATTATGTGAGGTATAAAATATACATAAAATAAAAAATGAGGAATGTTTTTAACTGTGTATAATTTATGCATGGATCATTCACCCTTTATTGAAGATTAATGGTTTATATTATATTGTTGTGAAGCTAAGGAAAATAAAATCAAAGTTTTTGAGAAGTAAACCACTTATATTGATCCAATCATAACCACTCAAAAAATTTGATGTGTTCCATGTTGTGTGTGTGTGTGTGTGCACGCGTGCGCGCGCACGCGTGTGTGTGTGCGTGTGTGTGTATTATTTCAATGATATGATCCTTTCATATAGGACACAAGTGTTAAAGATCTAAATTAGAAGGATATTGTTTCACTATTGGTTTAAGAAGTGTCAGAGTCTAAGGCTTGAGAGGTTCCATGTTGAATATTGGTTGCATGCCAAAATATGAAGGTAGATCAAGAATGAATGTGTTCTCACCAGCTCCATATAAGATAGTGTAAGGACCATAGTGAAAAGGATTGATATTATAATGTGGAATTTTGAAGAATTAACTTTGAATGTGCATCTAAAATTTATCACAAACTCAAAATGCATGAGGTGTGTCATGTGTGTTGTGGTGTTCCTTGTAATTTACTTGTGTGTGAGGGATAATTTATTGAACCTATTAATGAATAGATTAGATTAGTCATAAAACTTTATTGACTTTGTCTTCTTCCCATTATCATTTGCATAAATAAGTGCCAAATGGTACAAGGTAGGATATTTCTAAAGGTGCCAAAGGTTGAAACCTAAGACATATTTGGAATGGACTGTGACCCATAAAGCTATGTAGGGCTCTGTTGTATCCATGTTGAATGTACAAGAGATTGTCATCCCAAGTGTAAACATGTGCATGGTTATACATTTTTAGAAGATGTACAAGTGTGCAATTGACCACTTTAGTTTTCCAATATATATTTAAATGAAAATTATTAAATTTATCCAACTACGTACCCATCAAATCCCATAATTATTTCCAAAAGTGACTTATAAATAATGGATCTTGATCAGATATGATGGATGTTGGAATCCCAAAATGAACCCAAATATGGTTAATAAAAGGTTATGTAGTGCTAAGTACATCAATGTATTTCTTGTAAACAACCCATCCACTACAATGAACACAACATCATGTTGGCATCTCATCACAGGCAACCTAGTCATGAAATCGATGCTAATAGATTCACATGGTCTAGATGAAATTGGTAGAGGTGTGTAAAGTCCTAGCTTCCTATTCATGGTTTTGGTAATGCAGAAAGGAATACAAGACTTGATATGGCATTCCACATCTGTGTGCATTTTTAGCTATAATAAATGTGACTATAATGTAGCTAGAGTATTTATCAGGCTAAATTTTCTCAAGGTCTTCACATAGTGTGCCTCCTAGATGAGTCATTTTCCAGGTGTGCTAGTAAGAAAATAGAGATATCTAATCTTGTAGAGAAGTTAGTTAGACAATTATAACTCTTTAACTTATTTACCTTGCATGATGCTAGTGTTAGTCACTGTGAAGTCCTAATCAACTGAGTAGAGGAATACCTAGTCTATGAAGTTATAGCCCCAAATATCCAACACCATGATGAGAGCATGAACAAGAAATTAGCTAAGGAAATATACTACCTTGTTGTACTTACCTTTCTTGTGCTTAATCACAATATGGAATGGTTTTAGGTAAGTTATCAATTTATTTTTCCATGCATTCCCCATCTTACTCTATATCTTAAATAACTAAAGTGTCTTTTGATCCAAATGAAAAAATTTCTCTTTCCCTCAAATGTTGTGGTGGCATTGATTAATTAATTAAATAATAACATACAATTATTTCTCATAAGTTGAGTACCTTTTCACCTTGTCACTAAACATCTCTAATTGGTAGGTGGTCAGATGTCCATGTTGTATTAGTATTGCACTAAGTGCATAGTCAGATGTATGAGTGTGAATTTTGAAGGAATACATAGGGTCAAGCATTTTAAGAATATGAATTATGTAGAATAATTACTTGAGTGCCCTCAAAATCATGTTGTTGTTCATGAGTCTAATTGAAATTAGATTTTTCATGTGTTATCTAGCTGAGAACCTAAGAGATGTGCGAGAAACAAAGGATGAAAATGAAATAGAAGTTAGAAAGTACAAGAAAACTCCTCAAATCTATGATATTTCATGAAGTAGACCAATAGTGGATCACTTTGATCTTCTCTAGATCTACATATATTCTTGTGTAATCTATGATGTATCCTAGGTACTGATATGCACAATAGGAAATGTACATTGTGTTAAGTTGGCTTGAAACTTGTGTTGATGAAATGTGTCTAAGATATGTGAGATGTATTCTAGATGCTCCTCCCAAGTATTGTTGAAGATGATAATGTCATTTAAGTAGAGGATGATGAAGGAGTTGAGAAAATTCCAAAGTAAATCATCCATCAAGTGCATAAAACTGGTTGGTGCATTGGTTAGGCCAAAATTCATGACCAACCATTCATATAATCCTTCATGTATCTTGAATGTTATCTTTTAGATGTCTTTAGGATAGAATATAACTTGATGGTAACCTCACTTCAATTTTATCTTGGTGAAGTATTGTGTGCCTTAGGACTAGTCTAAAAGGTTGTCAATGCATGGTAGTGGGTATCAATTCTTCACCATGATTTGTTGAGTGCATGATAGTCTATGTAAAGTTACTAGGACCCATCCTTCTTAGGTGTGAGGACTATCAAATTCTTACAAGGAGAAGAGTTAGGCCTAATATTTCCATAATCAAGGAGCTCTTATATATGACACTATATTTCATCATTCTCTCAAAGTGATTTATGATACAAGGGTTATTCAGAAAAAGGGATCCAAGAACTAAATAGATGTAGTGTTTGACTACATAATGCATTAAAAGGCCTTAAAACTTTGTGAATAATTTGATACATCCCTCCAATAATTTTTTGAGTTACTACTACTAAACTTTTATGTGCATGGTGTGTTTTTTTAGAGTGTGGTTTGTCATTTTCATAGATGTGTTTGGGTGAACCATGAGAAACATGAACTTTTGTGTGTGAGAGACAAGTTTGTGACATTATTTGGTAGAGACCAAGGTGAATTTGGTCGTGGGTAGTAACTCAAAGAAATTATAAAAGTGATCTTATGTACAAATAATCCAATGTTATGGCTTAGCTTGATATGTAGCTTCATGCTCATATAAATACAATATCCCTATCTATATGTCATAGACATTCAGAGGTGAAATGTCACAAGTGATGTTGTCTTCCATAGGTTTGACTTTATACTAAAAATTTCATTATCCCTAGACCTGTATATCTTTCCCTTATTGCACACACCCTAGATAATATGGCTTAGAGTGTACAATAGTGGTAAAACTAAGGTGTTGAGATGTGGATTATGTAATGGTGTTTATCTGACTACCATTGTTTATGATGACATGAAGAGGTTGGCCCTTCACCTAGACTTTGTGTGGAAGAGATGTTTGTGATATTCAAATATGTCTGACATAGTGGTGTTGGTACTTAGAAAAAAGGCATATAGAGTAGTGTTATCCAATGATGTGGGTCTTGATGCAGACTTCATAAGTAATGATTGTATTGCATGACATTCATAATCATTGTGAATGGATGAGAGATGGAATGGCACAACTTATCACTAAACTTATTCTTGCCTTTTTCTGAAGTAGAAGGCAAAGGAGACTTTGGTTATTGAGTGGTATGTTGAGGTTACTCACTTTTTCAAGGAGTGTTGTGCTTCTGTGTAAAATGCTACAATGTGGATTTGTGAGAGGGTTAGCCTTGGAACACTACATTAGATGAAGAGGTGAGACATTACTTTATATTTATCTTGGATTCAATTTTGATGGCATTATAATATTCTTACCCTAAATTATCACAAGTTAATAACTCTATATTTTCATGAATATAAGGTGAAATTCCATTGATGTATTTCAACACCTTTGTTATTCACTCAAGTTCTCTCATAGGTGCATAGAGTATTCATTGGAAGGTGTTTGTGTAGTCCTTCATTGGCTAACCATTATACTAATGTAGTTGTTGGAACATGTTGTATTCATCTTCAAAGTGTCATAGAGGATAGAATATTATTATTTAAATGAATCAATAAAAGTCTTCCATAATTTGATTTAAATGTACTCTTATGAATGTTGCATACTAAAGGTCTCCAACCAATGAACAACAAGAATAGGCATCTTCAATATTGTGAAGGTGACCTTCTCAAAATCAGTGAAACAATTGACTGAGAAGTACACTTTGAGTTTTCAAATCTAGCCATCCACTACTTTGGTGTCAATAGTGACTTATACTTTAAATGGTGTTTATTACTAAAACCATGGTTGAGAGTACCATGGATATGGATGGGAAGGACTCAAGTTCACTTTCATCATAATTTCATGGAATTGACCAAAACATTTGGTGCATTATTTCTCCAATTCATTGGAAACAAGCCTTTAAATGTTTGGGGCTACTTCAGGATACTTTTAAGTCTTAGACATATTTATTTTACTATGACATTCTTATAGAATTTACAAAACATAAACCATTATTAAACCTTATCTCTTGATTTTCACTCATGTGTTTATAGTCATAGAAAGCATAAGATCTTTATTTTGATACCAATGTTCTATTGATGAGGCCTAGGGCCAACTATGCATGGGACAGTTAAGTTTGGTTGTGTAGAGTGAATATATGAACAATATTCAAATATAATACTTAAACACACATTTAATGGATTAAAAGTCTTACATTCATAAATGTAAATTCTATTCAAATAAATAATAATAATAATAATAATGAAAATAGGTACAATATTTTATAGTTCATGCATTACAAAATATATACGTGGATCATGTTATCTATGTTATGATTATATATTATATCGACCTGACTCCATGAATGGATGTGTATGTTACATATTTAACATGCATAATTACAAGGGAAGTCACAAAATAATTGATGTGGAGTAAAATAAAGGCATAGTTGATATATCTCACCCTCTTTGCATGCCAATGGTAGAATTACACACTAGATGGTGATTATTGATTCGGTCACATGATTCCCAACTATTCACTAACTATCATGACCCTAAGATTCTTAACTTTATAGCTAAAAATGATCAATCCTGATATTATTTATTGGTTAGGACCACTAGTCAAGGCACATGGTCAGGGTAACCCATCATGTGGTTGTGCTAAAATGGGGCCCACCTGAGCAGGTTAGTTTGTGATCAATTACTAGTAAGGTACACATGACTCAAGTTGATGGGTACATAGTGAGATGTAAAAGATATGATATAAGGTGATCATTACAAGGAAGTCTATGATCAAGTATAGGTTTTTTGTTTGAGAGTATAAACAAGCTTCTCACAAATGAATATGTAAGATTGCAAGAGAAGTGTGAACAATGCCAGAAGAGCAAATAAGGAGTGTGTTTGTCCATGTAGATACTACATATGAATTAATACCATAATGAAATGTGTAAGGAAAGATAAATTACCTTACTTGTATGAATGGCAATCTACAAGGTTAGGAAAATATAATGTGCAAGGTGAAGAGTAGATAAATTTTACTCTTGTTATTATTTTTTAGGTTTTAAAACCAAGCACAAGTTTAAATACCAAATCCAAACCAAAATGGTTATTTTACATGAAGTTTGGTGATATAAAAAGGGGTGTACATAAACATCACAAGAGTGTTATGAACAATAAATTTCCTAAAATTATTCAATAATTGAAAGTATAAGGTGTTGGGTTTTCAACAACTTGATTGAGATATATCTCTTAACAGATGCTATGGTTTTTAGTACTGATGTACATTATAATAATATTTTTGTAAATAATCACTCTAACAAACAAGTAAAATATGTTACATTCATGACATGAAAATAATTTAAGGAACAAGAAAATTGAGTGAACCAAATATTCATCACCATTTCTTATTCTACTTGGTGGTTGTCAAAGCGTATTACCCATGTACTTTGATAAGATGGATTGGTGACAATAGGGATATTTTGTTACATTGTTGTAGTGATAGAAAAACTACACTTTCGTTAAGTTCATATATGTACTTAACCCCTTTATTTTAATATTTGAAAAAACATGTCATTTAGTCTTTAAGGGAAAGTATTAAAATATTAGCATATTATTTTAATTTTGAAATAGTTTGTTTTACATATATTCAAATAAACTATGGTTTTTAGTTGTTTTATCTACTAGTTTTAGTGTGAACTTCATTTAACTATATTGTTGTGGTTTTGTTTTATGTTAATTATCTCACATTTTGTAGTTGTTCTACAATATATTTATATGACTTTTATTATGTATGATTCATGGATTATTAAGATTAAATAAATATTTTAAGAATCAAATAAATTTAAAACTTATGTCATTTTAATTTTTTCAAAGGAAAAAAATTGTAATTGAAGCTACCAAAGAATCAAAAATTTAGTTTTCTTTCTAGGAATGGATATAATATCGAAATCATAAAATAATTCTATAAACTCCTAGGTTCCATGTTTATGATTTTTAAACTATGATATTGTATATGATATTTTTTGATTACATAGCACCTCAGTATTATACACTTGGAAAACTCAGATTTTGGTTGTTCCTCTTAGTTCTACACATTCCTTACATTGGCAAGCCTCACATATGCTCTATCTTATGCCCCTTGGCATATCTCTTAGTTATACCAGTTTAATATGGCATTCTATCTTGCCTAGAGTGCTTAAAATGTACTTATTGTACACCTCTATTAGTTTTGAGCTTGTACCTATTTTTCCATTCCCTTAACACTAAGTTATAGGATAGATTGTAGCATTGACATTATTTTCCAACCCAATGCACGTGTCTAGTACCCTAAAGTCATCAAAATTAAAAATGAAATGTATTCCAATGGTCAACGAATGTGATTTATCATTCCAAATGGATTGATATAAATATAAGATCAACGCTCATTCATTCCTTACCTATGAAACCTAGAAAATAATAAAGAGACCAAGGCCCATATTAAAAATAAATCTATTAAGAATTAAATTGATCAAAACTTCCCTATTTCTATACCAGTCATAGATACAACACACATATGGGTCTGAACTACTAAAGGAGCATTCCAAAATATCAATTTAACAAGTTACAAGATTGGTTATTGTTGTACATGATTTACACACATTACATGATTCACACACAAGCCAACATGTAGGGAATAACTACATCATTCTAAGGACATGTTCATAATGTTACATATGTAGGAAAATTCCTTGTATAGCAATTCATTGGGGTTAGTTTGACACCATGTGTCCACCAACCCATTTCTTCCCTAAGGTCACATTGAACATGGAAAACTAGGGTTTTTCCATTTCATAAGGAATGATAGTCTGTGACCTAAATATAAATGCACCAGAGTGGCACAAATCCAAAACCTAGTCAAAATGTGCAATGACTCTTATAAAATGCAAAAACTTTTAGATGAGAATTTTATAAGAGTCATTGCACATTTTGACTAGGTGTCCAACATTATCCCTATTAAAAAACCAAATGGTGACATTTGACGTTGCACTATTTAACATGGTTTAAAAAAGGATTTCCCTAAATATGAATTCCCTTTACCTAATATCGACATGATTATGGATTCCATAGCTAGATATAAGACATTTTCATTTATGAAAGGTTTTATAGGATATAACCAAATCAAAATTAACACTGAAAATCAAGAAAAGACCACATTTACCGCTCTTTGGGGAACGTTTTGTTACATAGTCATGCATTTTGGATTAAAAATGTAGGAGACACATATCAAAGGTACTGACTCATATATTTCATTATTTTATACATAAAACTATTGAGGATTATGTTGATGATTTACTTGCCAAATCAAAACATTATCAAGATACTGCTATTGATCTATGATAAATATTTGAGCACCTACACAAATTCTATGTTTGATTAAATCCAAAAAAATGTGTTTTGGGGGTATCCTTGGGAAAACTAATAGGATACATTATATCTCAGCAAGGCATTGAGGTTGATCCAAAAAAGGTCAAATCTATTGTATAAATTCCACCGCCAACCAATCTAAAATAATTGTGATGTTTACAAGGCCAAATTCAAGATATCCAATGTTTCATTACCTAATTGGTTGATAAAACAATTCCTTTCACATGTTTCCTAAAAATGATACATAATTAATATGGGATGATGTATGTCAACAAAGCTTTCATAAGATAAAAACCTATTTATCAAATCCACTAGTACTTATGCCTGCCATCCCAGATAGACCATTACTTATATACAATATGGCTACCCATGAGTCCATAGGGACCTTACTAGCATAATTTGATGATAATCACAAAGATAAAGCATTCTATTATATTAATCACTAGCTAGTCAATTATGAATGAAAATACATAGAAATAGAAAAACTATTTTATATTTAGTTTTTGTTACCCATAAATTATGACATTATTTTATCAATAATGAGGTTCATGTTATAACTAAAGTAGATCCAATAAAGTTCCTCATGAAAAAATATCATCTAATCGGCCACATAGCAAAATGGGTGATGTTGCTCATAGAGTTTGATCTAAAAAATTTAGCCCAAAAGTTAATAAAAGGTCAATTCATAGCCAAACAATTAGTTGTGGCTCCTTTACCAAACTCTTTTCCACTCATCAAGGCTTTCTACGATGAGTTTGAGGTGCATAATATATCTTCCACTCCATGGATAATGTTCTTTCATGGATCAAAATGTTGAATAGGAGTGGGTGTTTCCATTATATTTTGTAACCCTAAGAATGAATACATGCCTTTCTTTTGCAAATTTGCTTTTTCTTGCATCAATAATATATCCAAATATGAGGCCTTGATCATTGGATTATCTATAGCACATAAGATGGATATAAAATACATCCAAGTTTTTGATGATTTTAGTTGGTTGTTAATCAATTTAATAATCATCACCAAAGTAAAAAACATCATCTTCTACCATATAAATAAATAGTAGATACAATCACCCACGTATTTAACACATTTTCTATTGGCAGTATTCTATGTAAAGCTAACCACCATGTACATGATATGGAAATTGTAACATCATTGATAAATTTTGATGATGATCACTTAAACTTTATAATACGATAGTTATGAAATCCTTCCATTACTTCTGATCAAATGAATTCCTTAGTCATTCTTGTTATTACTCAGTAATTTTATTTATCAAGCCTATATACCTAGCCATTTATCATGAAATGATAAATGGAAATTACAACATGAAGTGTTATATTACATTATTATTGGAAATGTTTTATTCAAAATAGGTTTTGATGGACAATGTCTTTGATGCTTAAGTAAAGATGAAGCTCACACTGCACTCTTTGAAATGCATGATAGTGAGTCTAGTGGGCATTTCAATGGACATGCCATGTCTGAAAAAATCTTACACCATAGTTATTATTGGCCTAAAATGGAAAAATAAAGTATCAAACATGAAAAAATATGATTACAATGCCAAAAAGATAATAATTTGAATCATGCATCGGTGCATGAATTACAGTCAATTGTTTCACCATGGCCTTTTTCCTTATGTGGATTTGAATTGATAAGTAAATTAAATATGGTATCCACTGGTGGACACAAATTTATTATTATAAATAAATAATATTTCATAAAATGGGTGGAAGTAGTTCCACTTGATTTTACCACAGGGGATGACATATGTAGGTTTTTGATGACCAATAACATCTCTTATTTTGGTATACCTTTAGCCATTATTAATGACAATGGAACATCATTTAAAAATAAGATAGTAAGATGGTTTTGTAGTAAATACAAGATTAAAAATACCTTTTATACACCTTATTACCCACAAGTCAATGTCCAAGCAAAGGCAGCCAATAAAACAATTGTCAAAATACTTGGCAAAATAGTTGAGTGATAGAGAACTGATTGGCACCAATGTATGGTATATGTTCTATGGATATACCATACTAGTTTTCACACACCTACTCAAGTTGCACCTTATTATTTTGTATATGGTACATATTTTATATTACTAATCAAACTTGAGATACCCTCTTTGTGTGTCTCTATAAAAGACATCATCAAAGATAATGAATATCATAAAAATGATTGCATCGGTTAGAGTAAATGAGTGAAAAATGTACACAGGATGTTGATCACTTACGCCTCTATTAGGAATGTGTAAAAATATCATATAACAATATGAATTTAATTTGGTTGACCTCATACTAAAATAAAATACCAATGTAGAAAAGGACAAAAAATGAAAGTTCAAACCAAATTGGTAGGGTCCATTTACAATTATAGAAAAGCTAGGAAAAGGTGTACACCACCTTGGTACACTTGAAGGAAAGCCTTTAAAAATTCCAATGAAAATAATGAACTTGCATAAATATATTATGTAAGCCAAAAATATAGAAATACCAAGAACTCAAAAAAAAAAAACATAAAACACTATCAGTACTTACATGTTCTATTAGCTCCTTGGCATCTAAATGTTACTTCTGTTGGAAATATTGTCATTGATGTTAAAGGTATAGTATTGGTGATAAATCCCCCATTAAATTTAATTATGTTTTAAATATTCATATCTTGGCTAATGTCTGTTAATATTTATTTAATATTAACAAATATATTTTTGGTTGCATATAAGTCAAAAGAGTGCCCATAGAGAAGTCAAAGAGTCACAGGATAAAGACAAAAGAGGAAAGGGACACATTTTCTCATAAAGAGTCATATTGAGGAATTCCAAGAGTCACCATGTGAAGAAAAAAGAGGGTATGGTGCATTTTTTCATAAAGGGACACTTTGAAGAATATGAAAAGTCACTGAGATAAAGACAAAAGAGGAAAGGACACATTTGCTTATGAAGAGTCACCATGTGACTTTTTGAATGCAAGGATACAAAGGGTCATACAAGTTTGGTGCCATTTTTCATGAGGATTTAAGGGTCACAAAGGGTGAATGTCAAAGGTCATTTGGAAATCTATAAATAAAGGCTTGAGAATCCATTTGTAATATGAAAGAGAGTGCATGGTTTGTATTTATTTTAGAGGAGATAAAAGCATGAGATATTATAGAGTTATATTATTTATTGAGTAAGCAACATTGATAGATAGTTATGTTTTATATACAAGAGGGGTTGGTGATCCTTTGGGATAGTGATCACAAATCTTTGTAAGGGGTTAGTGATCATGTCGGTTGGTGCTCATAAATAGTTGTTGTGTTGGTGCTTGGAAAAGGGGTTGGTGCTCCTACAAGTTGGTGCTTGTAAACTTTGAAATTTGAGTTGGTGCTCATTCATATACTTGAGATTATTCTCTTTGGGTTTTACCACTTTGGGTTTCCAAATAAAAATCTAGTGTCTTTCTCTCTTGTGTGGTGCATATTATTATTTCAATTTTATTGCATATCTTGAATGTGTGATTAAGTCATTAAAGAAAAGAAATCAGATTAAGTAAAAAATATATAATATACTGATTCACCTCCCTCTCAGTATATTTTATGCTTAACAACTGGTATCAGAGTAGGTTCTTTTTTGAAAATGTTTTACAGCTTGAAGGTAGATTGGGGAAAGCACGATGGTTGGATCACATGAAGGTTTTTTTTAAAATAAGGCATCTTTGTTTGATGGGGTAAATTATGCTTTTTGGAGTACAAGAATGAGGACTTATTTAATAACCCTTTAAATTAACATTTGGCAAGTAGTGGTGGAGGAATATGAAGAGCCATAGACACTTTTAACTTCTCCGATAGAAAATAAGGTAAGAGAAAATAATGCTAAAGCTTTAAATGCTATTTTATGTGAATTAGAATTTATTAATGTTATGCAATGTAAATCTTCTCATGAAACTTGGGTAAAACTTAAGAATATTTACAAAGGTGATGGAAAGGTTCATCAAGTTAAGCTATAGACTTTTAGAAGATAGTTTGAGAGTTTGAAGATGGAAGAGAAAGAAAATATAGCAAGTTATCTTTTGCTTGTTGATCAAATAGTTAATCAGATTCAAGGTCTTAGAGAAAAGTTAGAAGAATCAATTATGGTACAATTTTTTTTTGATATCTCTACCATTGAGATATGATGCAAAAGTTTTGACAATTGAAGAGATGAATGATTTAGCCAAGCTAAAGATGGATGAGCTACATGGTATTCTTACGTCATATGAGATGTGGACCAAATAAGAGAAACCCTCAAAGAGAGATGCTACTTTCAAGACATTAAAGAAATAGAAGGCTAAGATTCAAGAATCAAGTGACAGTTCTAGCAATGATTAAGATGACAACGGATCCCTATTCATTTTCAAGCTAAAAAAGGGCATAGGTAAATACCAAGGAAAATTACCTTTTAAATTTTTTAATTGTAGAAAGATTGGAAATTTTTTAGCTAAGTGCCTAGATAAGGATAATGGTGACAATGAAGAAGGAAGGTCTACATACAAGAAGAATTTCAAAGAAAAATTCAAGAAAGGATTTGAGAAGAAGAGTTTGTATTCTAAAGATCCTAGCTCAACTGAAGATAGTGGAGGCAGTGATTTAGAAGAAGAAGAGATTCTATTCATGGTCATACATGAAGATGCCTCTACAAGCAAAAGTACATATGATCAAGAAGAAGAACAAGATGAAGTTGAAGTGAATCTGGAAGGAGAACTCATTTTTGCCTTAGAAGAGTTAAAATATCTTGAGAAGAAGAATCGAAGATTAAAGCTCTAGATCGATAAAAATGAAAAGGAGTCAAAGGAAACAGTTGAAGATCTACAAGCACACTTTGAACAAGCCAAGAAGAATGAAAAATATCTAACGGCATAGTTGTAAAAAGTAAGTAAAGAATGTGAAAGGTCTATTATTGAAATTGCTTCTTTAATAGTACTTCTTGAGAAAATAAATAAAGAAATCAATGATAGAGCAGCCAATGATTCAAAATTTGAGAATAACACTAATATGTTGAATAAGATATTGGAAAGTCAAAAATCAATGTCAGATAAGACAAGTATCAGATTTGAAAAAGAGAAATGGGAAGCCACTACTTTCATAGACAAAGTTAACATAGAAAAAGAAAAGAGCTATGTTAAATCTCTTACAAAAGAGGAAATAAAAAGGGAAGAAGTTAATAATACAGAGGACATCTCAAACAAAGAAGGCTAGAAGGAACAGAGCTACAAAAGGCAATCAGGTCAGAGATACACAAACAAGTCTTATTTTTATGGTTATTATTTTTAATGTAATAGATATGGTCATAAGAAAATAGAATGTTGAAAAAAGGCTAACAATTTTAGAAATAAGGAGAAGGAAAGTCATGCAGAGTCAAGCAAAAGCCATAACTCTTTTGATCCTCTATCAAGATTTAATGAAGAGGCCATAATATGTTACAAGTGTAACAACTTCAGACACATAGCCCAGTACTATAGAAGCATGTTCAAGTCAGTCAATAAGGACTAGATTTTGAAAGCCATATTCATCAATAAAAAAGTTTAGATAGATTCATGGCAGAAGAAACAACCAAAAAAATCTATGTTGGTAAAGACAACTTTGCATGCAAGAAATGAAGAAAAGCCATGGTTCATTGATAGTGGATGTTCGAAGCACATTATATGAGATAAGATTAAGTTCATAACCTTGAAGAAGATCAATGGTGGCATAGTGAAATTTAGAGATAATACTACTATCAGAATTGTCAGAAAAGGTAAACTAAGTTTGGATAATGGTATAACTAAAACTGGAAATGTTTTGTATGTAGAAGGTCTTAAGCATAATCTTTTGAGTGTAAGTCAAATGTGTGATCAAGGGCACACACTAAATTTTTATGTAAAAGGTTGTGAAATTATAAGAAAAGATTCAGATGTGTTGATTGTAGATGCTCAGAGAATAGGCAATAATTTATATATGTTATCAAACATCAAAGGTCAAAGATGTTGTTTGAGTCAGATTGAATAAATTTGGCTATGGCACAAGAGAATGGGACAAAGAAATTTTGATAATCTTGTCAACATAAGAAAGAAGCAAGCAGTCAAAATTCTTCCAAAAATTATAAAGCCATCTAATACACTTTGTGAAGCTTGTTAGCATGGAAAGTAGGCTAGAAGGTGGTTCAAAACAAAAGATTACTTGGCCACTCAGATATTAGAGCTTCTTCACATTGATTTGTGTAGACATATGAGAACTCAAAGTATTCAAGGTGATAAATATTTCATATTTCTTATTGATCATTTTTTAAGTATGACTTGGGTATTATTTTTAAATAAAAAATTAAAAGCATTCAAAGCATTAGTTGAGAATGAAACCAATTTGAAGATTAAGTTCCTAAGATCATATCAAGGAGGAGAATTCATGTTAGATCACTTTATTGAGTTTTGTGAAGACCATGAAATAAAAAGACATTATTCAACAACCAGAACTCCACAACAAAATGGAGTAGTTGAATGAAGAAATAGAATAGTTTAGGAGATGACAAGGACAATGCTAAATGAATCTAAGATACCAAATAAATATTGGAGAGAGGTAGTTACTACAGTAGTGCATATTCAAAATAGGTCATTATTGAGAGTCAATAGTGACAAGAATCCTTATGAGCTATGGAAAGATAATCCATTAATAGTTGATTATTTTAGAGTTTTTTGTAGCAAATGCTTCGTAAAGAGAATTGATGAAAAACTAGGTAAGTTTGAATCTAGAAAAGATGAAGGTATATTTATTTATTATTCTTGTAAAAGTAAATCTTACAAATGTTATAACAAAATAACCAAGAAAGAAGTTGAAAGTATAAGTGTCAGGAAAAAAGAAGAAGGAACACAAAGAATCAGTGATCTAATAGACATTTCTAAAATCATTGAAGAGGAAGATTTTTAAGAATTAGATGAAGATGAGAAGGAGAAAAAAGACACCAAAATTGCATCCAAGTATTTCAAGATAAATCATAATGAAAGTGACATCATCGAGGCCATAAATGAAGGAATTCACACCAGAAGAATAATGGTAAGTGAATCTGAGCAAGTTAATTTCTTTTTGTTATCCAAAATTTAGCCTAGAACTTTTTCAAAAGCTAGACATGATAAGCATTGGGTTAAGGTAATGGATGAAGAATTAAATCAATTGAAAATAATGATACTTGGGAACTAGTGCCTAGACTAAAAGATCATAATGTGATAGGAAAAAAATGGGTTTATAGAAATAAGTTGAATGAAAATGGAAAAGTGACAAGGAATAAAACAAGATTAGTATGTAAAAGATATGTTCAGATTGAGGGAATAGATTTTGAACAAACTTTTGCACTAGTGGCAAGGCTAGAAGCTATTAGAATGTTTCTTGCATATGCAGTGTTTAAAAATTTCAAAGTTTTTCAGATGGATATCAAATCTACCTTCCTAAACAGGAATATAGAAGAAGAGGTCTACATTGAGCAACCTGAGGGATTTATTCTCTCAAATATTAGTAGTCATGTATGTAGATTGAATAAAGCACTATATGAATTGAAACAAGCTCCTAGAGCTTGGTATGAAAGACTTGATAAGTACGTATAGGATCAAGATTTCAAGAGAGGGTTTGTTGAAAATAATCTCTACATCTAAACAGAAGGTGAACATCAGTTAATTGTTGTGGTATATGTTGATGACATCATTTTTGGAGGAAACATTGAAAATATAACAATTTTTTTTGATAATATGCAAAAAGAATTTGAGATGTCTATGCTTGGAGAATCGTCATTTTTCTTAGGGTTGCAAATATTTTAGTTAGTTAAAGGAATTTTCATATCTCAAAGTAAATATGCCAAGGAAATGTTGAATAAATTTGGTTTTGAAGATTGTGCATCAGTTGGCACAATAATGAGTATAAGAAATTAGGTGAGAAAGGATGAAGATTCACCATTGTATATCAATCTTTATATAGATCTATGATTGGTAGTCTTTTATATTTGATAGCATTGAGGCTAGACATCATGCATGTAGTAGGTATGGTTGCAAGATATCAGTCAGCTCCAAAAAATAATCATGTTCAGTTGGTGAAGAGAATATTCAGATATATCAAGGGGACATTGGATTATGGATTTTGGTATCCCACAAGTAGAGATTTCACTTTGATTGCTTATACAAATTCACATTGGGTAGGTTGCTTGGATGATAGAAAGAGTACAAATGGAGGAGCTTTATTTTTCGATGATAGTTTAGTATCGTGGCTAAGTAAAAAGCAAAATTCAGTATCACTTTCTATAGCTAAAGTAGAAAATATTGTATTAGTATTGTGTTATACTCAAGTGCTTTGGATGAAGCAAACTTTGGAAGATATCAAAGTAAAATATGATGAGCCTATTTCTATTTTTTGTGAGAACACAAGTGTTATTAATATTTTGAAGAATCTAATGATGCATTCAAGAACAAAATATATTCCCATCAAATATCACTTCTTGAGAAAATAGGTTGCAAATCAATAGATTAAGATGGAATATATCAGTACTACAGAGTAGATTGTAGATATTTTCACAAAGCCACTAACAAAAAACACATTTGAGTATCTAGAGGAGAAGTTGGGGTGATTTCTTTTACTTCCTGCCATTGAGAATTAACATCGATTGAGGGGGAGCTAAGTGTTAGCTTTAGGATAGGCCTTTTTCCATTGATGTCAAAAGGGGATCAGAATAGAAACAGGTAAAGGTATCGGTATAGGTGTAGAAATAGTTATAGGAAATAGGTATGGATTGCTAAATTAAGGGGGAGTTACTATATGTTTTTTAGATGGTAGTATGTGCAAGTTGGTATGTGCAGTTCAAGTTTTAGGATGTGGTGATTTAAGTTTGAGATTTGCATCAATGACAAAGGGGGAGATTGTTATAAATATTGTCATTGATGTCAAAGGTATAGTATTGGTGATAAAGGCCCCATTACATTTAATGGTGTTTTTAATATTCATATCTTGGCTAATGTGTGTTAATATTTATTTAATATTAGAAAATATGTTTTTGGTTGCATATAAGTCTGAAGAGGGCCCATGGAGAAGTCAAAGAGTCACGGGGTAAAGATAAAAGAGGAATGAGATGCATTTTCTCATGAAGAGTCATCTTGAGGAATTCTAAGAGTCACCATGTGAAGACAAAAGAGGGTATGGCACATTTTTCCATGAAGGGACACTTTGAGGAATACAAAAAGTCACTGAGATAAAGACAAAAGATGAAAGGATGCATTTGTTTATGAAGAGTCACCATGTGACTTTTTGAATGCAAAGATACGAAGGGTCATGCAAGTTTGGCACCATTTTCTATGAGGATTGAAGGGTTACAAAGGGTGAATTCCAAAGGTCATTTTGAAAGCTATAAATAAAGGCTTGAGAAGCCATTTTTAATATGCAAAAGAGTGAATGGTTTATATTTGTTTTAGAGGAGAGCAAAGTAAGAGATATTGTAGAGTTCTATCATTTGTTAAGTAAGCAACATTAAGAGATAGTTGTGTTTTATATACAAGAGGAGTTGGTGCTCCTTTGGGTTGGTGCTCACAAATATTTGCAAGGGTTGGTGCTCATATGGGTTGGTGCTCATAAATAGTTGTTGTGTTGGTGCTTAGCAAAGGGGTTGGTGCTCTTACAAGTTGGTGTTTGCAAACTTTGTAATTTGAGTTGGTGCTCATTAATATAGTTGAGATTGTTCTTTGTGGTTTTTCCCACTTTGGGTTTCCATGTAAGAATTTGGTCTCTCTCTCTCTCTCTCATGTGGTACATATTATTATTTTAGTTTTATTGCATATCTTGAATGTGTGATTAAGTGGTTAAATAAATGAAATCAAATTAAGTAAAAGATATATAATATACTGATTCAACCCCCCCCCCCTCTCAATATATTTTGTGCTTAACAATTTCCATAGTGATGGACAACATACTCAATTACTCATAGATACACAAATTTGTCACACTTTTACATTGGGTGTGATACATGCATACATACATAGATGATACACTCTTATTTCAAATGTTGGACTTTCCCTCTACTCATGTCATATGGACATTGGGGGCATTCACTTATTTGATCTTGATACACACGAGTTGTATTATTTGATGATCATTCTATACTATCATATTTGAGCTTAAATATTTATATACACATGCCTATTATACATAGTGATATATTACACAAGGTACTTCATATTCTATACACTTGATATAATTTTCTAACACATTGGATCCATGGGCCACTATGACATGTTTATTATGGTTTTTACTGCTTTACTTAATGCACTTCCTTGAGTGTCTTGTCTTGCTTGTTTGAGAATTTAAATATCCTCCTTTAATTGCGACCCCCATGCCTATGTATCATTTATTTGACATTTACATCATGTCATTGTTTGTGTTATAGAAATTTCAATATGTAATTTTTTCTTTCATGGACATTTTACTAACTCACATCCCTTCAATTGTTGGGCATTTGAACATGACCCTCATTCACAGTCTCTTTAGACCATTGCTTATTGACTTACTTTTGAGTGCTCTTATTTTCTTGTTGAGATTATACTATTACTATCTATATGTTTCCATGATATTTATCATGCATATTAATCATACATGTGATCACATTGGTTCTATTCACTTCAATGATACATTTACCTAGACATGTTCCTTATATAAGTTAAGTGGTTACATTCACAGATTTTATAGTTATCTTACCCTTTTGATGTGAGGTAACTCCAAGTTCCTATCTTTCCCTCACCTAAAATGAGGGTATATTAGTGTGGGAATGCTTTGGAAGCATGTTTTTGACACTTGTCTCAATTATTAGATTTAGTGGAGGCATGCTTCGCAAGGATTTTCTCCATATTCATTCAATATATGGTACTTATACTAGTTTTCAAATTCAATGGGGGCATCTCATATGAGAATGGATTCCACACATTCACAATTTTTAGATTCGATGGGAACATGTTTTGGAAGTGTGTTCTCCATATTTATTTAGTATATGGTACTTATATTAGTTCACATTTAGTAGGGGAATTCTTCGGAAGCATGTTCTCCCCACCTATTCAATATTCAATATCTCCAGTTTATAGTGGGGGCATGTTTTAGAAATATTTCCTCCACATTGTTACTTATATAAGTTTTCATATTTATTCATATATAGTGGGGGCATGTTTTGGAAGCATGTCCTCTACACTTACAAAGTTATCTAAATTGGCCAAAGCACACAATTATATGATTCAAATTCACATTTGTGGTAGAATTCTATACATTAGTACCATGTTTTATACATAGTTTCATCATGAGACATACTTAAGGTGTGTATTCTATGCAACATATGCCTAATATTACAAAATATAAAACAATTTTGATTTTATAAAACCATTGCATGTATAGATACTCCATATAATTTTATGAAACATACTAAGAAAATCGACTACAGTAATTGGTTCCCCTTTTAGTATGGTTGAGGGATCAAATCACTACATCTTTCCAAGTTATCAAATTGGAATCTATCATCTAGACTTACCAGGTTATAATTATCATTGGGTTGCATAGTTGAGTTAATATTAACTACCAGATAGCAACTCACTTTTGTTTCAAAGTTGGGGGAATGTGACTTTCAATTTCTCTATATGTGTGTGTGTGTGGGAGAGAGAGAGAGTGTGTGTGTGTGTGTATGTGTATGTATATGTATATGTATATGTATATGTATATATATGTATATTTATATTTATATGTATATATCCTTAGATATATGAACTTTAAAGATTTATATATATTTATCTTAATCTCAATTTTAGAGCCTTGTAATGATAAATATTTTTCAAAATAACTTGTCAATAGGCAAGTTAATTACATCAAGACACAGGTGTACTCCTAAACCTTGAAATTTCATTTCAATATATTTCAAGTACTTTTAACCCATATTATATGTAGTGATTTTACACTATAACATGTTCTTAGTTACAGGTTAGTTAGTAAAAAAGCACTCAAATTCACCTCAAGTAAACACAAGGTGTACATACACACTTAGATACTTATTCATTTTGTTTAAAATAGAAATATCATTACTAGATTAAATGGGGCAGGGGGGGTGTGGGGGATGTATATGAGATTTTGTGTTTATGTATCACCTCACTATTATATACTTGGAAAACTCTAACCTTGGATGTTGCTCGTAGCTCTACATATTCCTTACATCTGCAAGCCTCACATCTCCTTTATCTTATGCCCCTTATCCTATCCTTTAGTTTGACTAGTATTATATTGATGACATAGACATTATATATTGACCAAAATGCTTTAAATGTACTTATCTTACACCTCTACAAGTTTTGAGCCTGTAGTTATTTTGCTACTCCCTGGACACTAACATTGAGGATAGACATTAGCGTTTATGTTACCATCCTACCCTAACGCAAATGTCCAGTGCCCTAAAGTCATCCAATTGTAAATGAAATGTATTACAATGGTCATCCTAAGTTTTTTAATGTGATTTATTACTTGAAAGGGATTGATATAAATACAAGATTAAACCTACAAAAGACCAAAGAGACCAAGGCACTAATAAAAAATCACTCTATCAAGCATTCAATTAATCAAAGCTTCCTTATTTCCATACCAAACATAGGTAAAACACATCTAAAGGTCTACAGTAATAAATAAGTAGCCCAAGAGCCCAATTTTATAAGTTACAAGGTAGGTCACTATTGTACTTGCTTTACACACATTACATGATTCACAAGCAAGCCAACAAGTAGGGTTGAATTACATCAATCTAAGGCCCTCTTCAGAGTATTGGATATGTAAGTAGTGTCCTTTGATAGAGAGGCTATTAGAGTCAGATCCAAACCATATTCCCATTAATCCATTTTTCCATAATGTCACATTAAATATGGAAAGTGAGTGTTTTTCCATTTCACAAGGATAAATAGTCCATGACCTAGATCTAAATCCACTAAAGTGAAGGTGAAGTCAAACCCAAAAGCCTCTAGGTAATCACATCCTATTTCACCTTATATTCAATACATGAGACTATTATCAGACTTAGATAGTAACATTGATATAACCATCCAGGGTTAATACAACTGTCCAAATAGCCAGAGGCATAGATCAAGAATCTAACAACTGTTTGAGAACTATCTTCCCACCTGCTTTTAGCCCGTTTTAGATCCAAAATTGTATTAAAATCACAAAAATCTAATTAATTATATTCTTTGTCATTTATCTATCTATCCCAGTTGTACTTTCCATATTTAGACTATGTCAATATAATAAATTTAGTGTATGCTTCTAAGTTTAGCACTTACTTAGCCTGTTATAGATTTGATTATCACCCTTGTGCCATTTCATTTCTATATTCTTAACCTTAAGCTATAAAGTGAAAACATACAACATATTTCATTTTAGGGTTAAATAGATATCTTGCATTGGAACTTAATTTTCACTTGGTTAACTACTAATTCTGAATCTCCAAACATATGTAATTATTTCACCCCATGATTCAAAACAAGGATTATAGATTCATATTCAACAAGATAGTTAGTGCAAGTAAATTTTAAACTATAGGTATATAGTTATTTATTTCTCTAAGGGTTAAATAAATAAATACCTAAAATATCTTCTTAATTATAAAGGGTTCTATCAAAATGAAGTGTCAAAAATCTAACTGATTCAAAAATAAAAATTATGTTAGGTTGTGGAGCTAAAAGCTTCACTAATGCAAACAAGGGAGGAGGTTGCTGAGTGTCACAGTCACCGGCGTCGGTTAGGCCGACCGACGTCGGCCAGTGGTGGATAGGAAGCAACCGACATCAGTCATGAGTCAGCCAACGTCAGTCACCTCCAGGTAGACAGGGACCGACGTCAGTCGCCTATGCGGTTTCGAAACTGTCGATTGCACGAACAGTTAGTTAATGAACCAATTATTTGCATGTAGAAGGCCAATTATAGACTTGAAGCTGTGGATCTAATAATTGTAATTAGGTGTCTAATTATTGTTTGCATGATATCTATATAATAGACTCATGGGCTGTATTGTAATTTGTGATAGAGAGTAAGAGAGCAAAAATTAGCTCCTTTAGAGTGAAGAGAGCAAGGTGTGTTCTTCCTAGTGCGACAATGCCAAGTGTGGGTGTTGGTTTGGAGAATCAGAAGGGTTCTTCATGTATGTAGGATCTTGGTCAACAGGTGTGCAAGGCCACATTTGGAGATATATATGTGTAAGTAAGATCATCAATTTGTAGGTGTATGTGGGTGCAGGATCCAGGTTTACAGGTGTGCAGAACCAGATTGATTTACAGGTGTGCAAGATCAGGGAGGACAGCAACACAATAGGTAGCAAGATCAAGAGAGATCTACTTGGAGTACAATGTGTACTCGATTATAGAGCATAGAGGAAGGCAAGGTAGATCCTTCCAAAGTAAGATCATTTGAGTTGCAGGTTGTTGCAAGTTCATGGGAGATCTACTTGGAGTGCATTGTGTACTCGGTTGAGTATGTATGTATATTCGGTGTACTGGCAGTAGTGGATATGGACTGGTTGGAGGTGAACAACAACTCTGTGCTTGAGTTGTTGTTGGGACCATAAGAGAGAGAGTGAGCTCTTGAAGAGATTTACTATTTTTGCCCTAGATGTGTGTGAGCTCTAGAGATGTAAGGAAGAAGACTGTGGCATCTTCTTTGTTGTATTCCCTTCTGGAAGAGTATTAATACAATTGGGTATTGTCTCTCATATTCTATGTTATTTTTGAATTCTAGTTACTTGTTACTTTTGGTTTGATTTCACATGTTAGTTGCTTGTATATGGTAATCAGTGGTGCTTCCTAGATCCTGACGAAATGGTATCAGAGCTAAGGTTACAGGGAGCAGGTTTGTGTTTGATTATAGGTCACTCTCAGGGGTTTCTAATTGAGTGGGAGTAGAGTAATGGCAAAAGAAAGTAAGCTAAGAATGGAGGAATTTAAAATCATGAATGGTCAATTACGGTGTTATGGAAAGAAAGAGCAGGAAAATAAAGATTGTTGGTTGGTAGCAGATCAGCATGAAGGAACTGAAGAAGCAGATGTTGCAAGTGTTGTTGCACAGGGTGCTTTGGGATGTTCCTTGGATAAAGTAGAATCTTGTTTTATAGATTCTGTTGCCTCTTTCCATGCAGCTCAAAATAGAGTATTTTTCCATGTTAAGGTCCTTGGAGACTTTGGAAAGATTTATTTAGGGGCTAGTGTGCCTTGTCAAAGTTTTGGCAAAGGGGAAGTGCGGTTGAAATTACAGGCGGCCAACACATGGGTGTTGAAGAAGGTCATACAGGTCCCAGTCTTGAAGATGCGGTTAATTGCTTTAGGAAAGTTGGGTGATGAGAGATGCACAGTAACTCTCATAGCAAATTCTTGGAATGTTACCAAGGATGCACTTGAATTAGCATGTGGTAAGAAAGCAGGTACTCTTTATCTACTTGCTTGTATTATTGATTCCACTTCTATTGCACAGGTGTGGCTTTGTAGGCTTGGTCACATAAGTGAGAAGGGAATGGATGTTCTTAAGTCAAATGGTAAGAGTTCACCTTCAGAGAGCATAGACTGAGATTTTTGTGAGTAGGGGGATGTTACAAGAAAGGATTGGGTTTATTGCAGGAAAAGGAAGACTGATGTATTTGATAAACTTAAGAACTGGGAAGCCTTGGTGTTTATGGAGGAGATGATGGATAGAGATTTGGGGATGGGACTAAGTAACTCTAATTAGGGCAGTTTGGACAGGGTTTTGATCCAAAGAGAGCTCACAGGTAAAAATTCATCACTGACAGGTGAACACAAGTACTAGCATCAGTCAGGAGGAACCAGCATCAAACAAATAGGTACCAATGTTAGTCATGCGTAGACCAGAGGATTCAATGGTGTTGGGCAAGTGGAGACTGATGTCGATGAGATAATCAGCGTCGACGACCTGGACAGTCGCATGGAACCAATGTTGGTCAGATGCAGACTGTGTGGTGATCGAGGTCAGTCACTGGAATGGATTTTGGGCAGATAGCAAGCTGTCAAGGAGTCTCAAATGCCCATATGGAGGACTGAAAGGGTAAGTAAGCCTCAAATTCATTTTTCCTCTTCTTTATACTTGTTGCTCACTGCAAAGCAGGAAGGATCTAGGAAACATTGGGAGCATGGCATGATTAGGATGCAGAACCAAATGAGAGATTTGGTAGGGTTGCCAGCTAGTATGAAAGGACTGAAGGATGAATGGATACCTTAGTTAAAGAATAGAGAGAATGGACACATGAGACGGAAGGCCAGGTCATATGGTCTTGAGGAAGCTGTAGGACAGTGGTACAGGTTTGATAGGTGGATGACAAAGCAAGGCTTTAGTCAATGTCAGTGTAACCATTGTGTTTGTCTTACCAGGTTGGATAATGATTGCAACATTATCCTATTACTGTATGTGGATGGTATGCTAGCTACAAGTTCAGACATATAAGGTTTTGCTGAGCTAAGGGTAAGGTTAGTTCAGTGGTTTGCCATGAAGGATTTGGGAGCATCGAAATTCTTTGGCATGAGTAATCCTAGAGGACAGGGAGATCATAAGTTGATGTTGTCACAAGATGATTGTGTGAAGGTAGTGCAGGATGCAGAATAGGGCAGCACACCTATGGATGGATAGTTCACAGGAAACAGGGTCCCCAATCACATGATGAGGTTGAGTACATGTTTACTCCCTATTTTTACCCTAGTAGTGGGAGCTGTCAGAAAGTTTGGAGCTGATTTGAGAAAGAAGCACTGGAGGGCAATTCAGTGGATTCTCAAGTATTTGAGAGGGACTAGCAGCATGTCAACATGATATGCAGGGTCAAGTTCTTTTCTACATGGGTTTGTAGATGTGGATGCAGTAGGTTACTTGGATGATAGAAGGTGCACCACAGGATTCATGGTGGTTGGTCTTCAAAGTTGAGCTTGAAGAGGGATACAAGCTAGGAAATAGATTAGATGAGGTACAGGTATAGGTATAGGTACAATGCAGCTATTTATCTCCAAGTGGGAGATTGTTAGGTTGTGGATCTAAAAGCTTCACTAATGCAAATAGGGGAGGAGGTTGCTGAGTGTCACAGTCACCGACGTTGATTAGGCCGACCGATGTCAGCCAGTGGTGGACAGTAAGCAACCAACATCAGTCATGAGTCAGCCGACATCGGTCACCTCTAGGCAGACAGGGACCGACGTCAGTCACCTGTGTGGTTCCAAAACTATCGGTTGCATGAACAATTAGTTAACAAACCAGTTGTTTGCATGTAGAAGGCCAATTATAGACTTGAAGCTGTGGATCTAATTATTGTAATTAGGTGTCTAATTATTGTTTGCATGAGATCTATATAATAGACTCATGGGCTGTATTGTAATTTGTGTTAGAGAGTAAGAGAGCAAAAATTAGCTCCTTCAGAGTGAAGAGAGCAAGGTGTGTTCCTCTTAGTGTCATAGTGCCAAGTGTGGGTGCTGGTTTGGAGAATCATAAGGGTTCTTCATGTATGTAGGATTTTGGTCAGCAGGTGTGCAAGGCCACATTTGGAGATCTACATGTGTAAGTAAGATCATTGATTTGCAGGCATATGTGGGTGCGGGATCCAGGTTTACAGGTGTACAGAACCAGATTGATTTGAAAGTGTGCAAGATTAGGGAGGATAGCAACACAACAGGTAGCAAGATCAGGAGAGATCTACTTGGAGTATGGTGTGTACTCGATTATAGAGCATAGAGGAAGGCAAGGTAGATCCTTCCAAAGTAAGATCATTTGAGTTGCAGGTTGTTGCAAGTTCATGGGAGATCTACTTGGAGTGCGTTGTGTACTTGGTTGAGTATGTATGTATACTCGGTGTACTGGTAGTAGTGGATACTGACTGGTTAGAGGTGAACAACTCTGTGCTTGAGTTGTTGTTGGGACCGTAAGAGAGAGAGTGAGCTCTTAAAGAGATTTACTATTTATGCCCTAGATGTGTGTGAGCTCTAGAGATGTAAGGAAGAAGACTGTGGCATCTTCTTTGTTGTATTTCCTTCTGGAAGAGTATTAATACAATTGGGTATTATCTCTCATATTCTGTGTTATTTTTGAATTCTAGTTACTTGTTACTTCTGGTTTAATTTCGCATGTTAGTTGCTTGTATATGGTAATCAATGGTGCTTCTTAGATCCTGACAATTTATTGGCAGTAGACTTAGTTGTGAGGGTGCAAATTAGAATTCATGACAGAATAAAGTAAATTTATTTCATTTTTAGCATTATACTTAATGATCATGTATCTCATTTTAGGCTCTCTTTATATCCTAATTTGATTGGATACACCCCTCCAAGGTAACCAAATATGTGAAAAATTAGTATCCATATATACATTAAGTGTTTTTAATTAATCAAGGCTTAACAACATCCCAAAATCCTTAGGAATCTATACTACCTATATGTCTATGAACTTATATATCCTTTGCTTATATCCAACTATATGTTGAGATTCAATAATTATCCAACCACCTTAAACTTTGACTTATCTAATTGGACTATAATCCTATCAGACTTTATCGGATTTAGACCTAATTTTATACAAATTCCAATTATCATGACATTGGATAAGGCTCCTAAATGAACCAAAAAAGTGTATAATTTATTTCCAAAAATGATGATAATGGGGAGGAATGGAAGAACTTAAGTTTTGGTATTCTTAATCTGTACATTTTCATGTGATGTTTTTTTATCAAAGATGGTTTCTTAATTAATAGTTTTAATAATAATCTCATTGTTTTTTAATCTAGGATAACTCATATAAGGTGATATTTTCCTTAATTTATTTCACATCCTATACTATATCGTATCCTAATTTACTAAAATTAGGGTACATGTTAGTAGAAATTTATTTATCTTTACCTTTCAAAGAATGTGGATCATTATTGGCTTTTGGATCAAGCAGAAGAATAGTATTATTTGGTGGTGTACATGTTGTGAGTGGTTTTTATGTTTTACTTCACAATGCATAATTGTTACATTTATAATGTTAAAAAGCATGAATTTATTCATTATTTTCCTTAGGCTTGTTGTCATCTTGATTAGGGAATTTAACATCTCTACCATCATAGTCATATTTTGTGGGGAGGATGTATTAGAATGATTAGATCTTATAGTCATATTGGAATGATTTGAAATCACGTCATAGCATTCCATTTCTTTTTAAAAAATAAAAACAATTACAAGATTAAATACAATCAAGTTCGCCATACTAAGTAGTACCATATACACATTAAACATTTCAATTAGTCATGACTAAGAAACATCTAATAATCCTTAAGAATATATACTACATATATGCCTATGAATTGATGTATCCTTTGCTTAGATGCCACCTACATGTGGAAAATTAATAAATATCCAACCACCTTAAACTTTGGATTATCTAATTAGACTACAATCCTATCAAAATTTATTGGATTTGGACTCAAATTTGTATAAATTATATCTAGTATTACATTGCCTAAGGCTCATGACTAAACCAGACAATTGTGTACGTTCTTCCCAAAATTATAACAATGGGAAGGAATTGAATAAATTTAGTTTTGGTATCATGAATCACAACATTTTCATGTGATATATTTTTTCCTTGAAGATGGTTTCTCAATTAATGAAATTAACAATAAATCTTGTTGTTTCATAATCTGGACCAATTCATGTAAGGTGGTGTTTTCCTTAATATATTTCATGTCCCATAATATATTATATCCTCCTTTACTAAAAATAAGGTGTATGAAAGTAAAAATTACTTGATCATTACCTATCAAGGAAGGTGCATCATTATTGGCTTTTGGATCAGGAGGAAGAATAGTATTGTTTGGTGGTGTATAAGTCATGAGGGGTTATTTTAATTTACATCTAAATATATTTTCATTACATTGAGATGTTGAAAATAATGTATTTATTAGGTATTTTCCTTAGGCTTATTGTGATCATGATTAGAGAAATTGAACATCTCTACCATCATAGTCTTAATGAGTGTGGAGGATGTATTATAAGAATTTTAGGTACTAGCTGTATTGGAATGATTTGAAATATACTCATAGCCTTCCATTTATTTATAAAATAAAATAAAAATGGTTGAAATTTTAAAATAGTCAATTTCCCCATGCTAAGAGGTACCATGTACTTTACACTAATTTGGCAAAGCTACTTCACAAATGTTAATTTTATGAATTCTATTCGGTGATGGCTCAAGATTGTAAGTATGGTTATTTTGGAAATTTAATCTCTAAAAAGTGTAGTTGTGAGCATATTTGTATATTTTTGTGTTTCTTACTATCTCTAAATATTTAGAAATTAATTATTGAGTTTCCTAAACTATGTGTTGGATTGCATCTAATTCTCCTTTGATTGAACATTGATCTATATTTTGTGTGTTGTTAATGGTAGAAACCAAAGATTATATCTAATTTGTGATTATAGTTTGATCATTCGTAAAACTAATTTATTTATTTGGAGTGATTTTGATTAATGGAAACACATTAGTAACTAGAGGAGGAATGAACAAATGTACATTCTTATTTACATTGTGAATTGCATTGAGCATTGAAATGTTAGGATTAATGTTTAGAATGATCAATCCTTGTGGGTTAGACTATCTATCAATATTGATATCTTTATAATATGTTTATGCTATATCGTTTACTTATTTAACTCATCTGAGAAACACAACAGTCATGGGGTCCAGTTCATTTTTTTACATCTCCATGACCAAAGGGGCATTGGGTCTTATGGATCAAAAATATGTGTACATATTTTGGAATCTTACATTGAATGCTTAAATAGACTCCTAAGGTTTTCTTCCAAAGTTGGAAATTTATTGGTATAGGATGTTCAGATTTTTCACTTTTCCAAACTATGCTAGTAAATTGGCTTCAAATTTATTTCAATTATGATGGAGTTCTATAGAATATTAAGGAACCAAACATAAGTAAAATCTTGTAATGAAAATGGAAAGTGTCAACAATAAACATCTTCATGTTCTACATTCAAGATCTTGAGAGCTTATTTAAGGTATGTAATATGTTCCTTAATTATTTTATCTCTATTGGGAGTGAATCAAGGGGTGTATGTTTCATGATTCCTTCATAATTTGTGAATGTATCATTGTAAATTAATTATTATTCTAGAAAACCACACAAAAATTGGAGTAAAAGGTTTTAAATTATGAGTAACTAATGAAATTGGTTGTGTTGGTGTAGGATTTTTTACCACTAGATTTTGCCTACATGGTTGTATTAGATTGCTTCAAGCTCTAGAGGCCATTTGAGATACTTGGGAAGATTAGTCCCACATTCACTAGAATGTGTGGTATCTTTCTTTCTCCAACCTATATATGCACCTATCTCCCTATATATTTGTAATATAGTATATTGTGTGAATTATTGGAGCATATGTGCCTTGGTGAAATTCTTTCTCTTTTATTTCATTATTGCAGTTGCATGTGTTTTCTTTGTATTATCTTGAAAAATACATGTCTTAAATTGCATCTTGAATCAATGCATTTATTTGGATCAATATTCCTAAAACTCACTCTGATATGGTATTAGAGCAGATCTAGATCTAAGGATTACCTATTGTTTTCTACAAGTTTTCATTTCAAATATTGGGTTCATTTGATTTCAGTTTAGATCTCTCCATTTTAGTATTTGCATTATATTGTATTAATTGTATAAAGAGATTTATTTTAGATCTGGGGTTTTGAATTCATTATTAATTGTGTTATTGAGATATTCAAGCCTCCAAGTGTATTGGTCTTTACAACAACACATGAGGATCATGTTTTCTTTCACTCACTGTGTAATCTTCTTGTATTATCTTCAGATCCATTTTTTCAGCTTGGTAAGATCTGCCTAAGCATTGAGTCATTCAAACATTAGTGTTAGTGGAGAGGCATCAACTTATTCTAGCAAGGTATTTCACATTTAGAGGAGCTTCGAAATATGGACCTAAAGAGGTGAAGCATTATTTTTTTTGTTGAGGTGGATCTACTCCAGCCTTTGGCATCACACTCTCTATCCTTTGGCATCACACTTTTAAACCTTTGGCATCACACATTACATCTTTGGTGTCACACTTTATTCTTTGCATACTCTATCCATTGGTGGTTCTTTCCAGCTCTCGTTTCTTGGACCAAATCTGCATAGAAGAGGCTATTACGTAGGAGGAAGGTTGAAGACACATCAGTTGGTACTGAAAGAGCATGGAAGATCAACTTTGGAAAAAACAAACAATCATATGCTTATTTATCTCTCGATTTGGACTACATGAAACCTATGTAGTAAAAGAGGCATGAGATCTATGTTGGAAATCTAAATATCTACATTCTTTTTTTAGCATCTGTCACCTCTGTATTGGCATCATTTGTTACTATGTTGAAGACCTTCACTTATTAGATCTATGTTGTTTCCTTGATTTGAGGAATTGAATACTAAATGAAAGCATGTATTTTTCATCTTTTGTTGTGTTTTTTACTAGGGGACTGCATTAAAGCATGGAAGTGGAGGTGGCATGGAGTTTTGGTCTGAGTTAGAAAAACCTCACACTCCTCTCCATGTTATGGCATTGAAAAAACACATTGATAACAATTTCTTGGTGGTAAGTCATTTGCTTGCTTAGCAAGATGAAAAAAAATCAACTTCTTTCCTCTCTTAAAACAACTATACAATTCATTATTTTCTTTTACTAGCTACATTTTTCGCTTAAAGAGGAACTCTAACTTACTTACACATATACCGAATTAATCAAGAAGCTTTTTTCACTTATGTTGACTTTTTTTTAGTTTGGGTTAAAAAATTTATTCTAATGAGTGGTTGGAAGTTATATTTTACCTCACCCAAGGGTACTTTTTTAAGTTTCAAGTGCAAGTTTTTAGTCAATAGGCATATTTATGATAAATTGTATTGTTAATATCTTGTAAATGGTAACTCAAAATTGAGTACCATATTTGGTAAAAGTGTCTATTTTTTTATTTCCCATGTATTGGGATAATTTGCCTTGTAAAATTCACTACTTTATAAAGTGCCAAAATTTGGGGGGGTCTACCTGACATAATTTCAAGGGGGGTGTATTGTGGTTGTAATTATGTTTTGAAATTCTGTCCTTAGATGACTTCATTTCATATTTAACTAAGGAACATGATAAACTGATCTAGATGGGAACCCTCAAGTCTTCCAAACCTTTAGCCCTCATTGTCGACAATGGGAAATAGAAAGCCTCTAGCAATAAGGATAAGAAAAAGAAGAGTAAGGATACTAAGAAGAAGAAAGAATAGAAAACCACTACAAAAACTAGCAATGAAACCTCCTCCTTTGAAAGGAAACCTAAGAGAGAAAAGGTTAAGTGCTCCTATTATAATAATAATGGGCACGATGAGCACAAGTGTATGAAGAAACACATAGACCACCTCACATCTCCTATAGAAAAATAATATAAGGGTCTTTGAATCTATCAAACAATCATCATTAGCCAAATAATATTCTAAGTCAAAGGAAAAATGGAAGAAGAAACCCAAGGGAAAATATTTAGTTGCAGTGTCTTCCACATCTGCTTCATCTTAGGTTATTGACTCTAGTGTTTCACACCATATGGGTTCATCAGAGGTTGAGTTTCTTAATTTAGATCCCTATAGCATGTCCTCTATCACATTGTATGATGACACTCTAACAGATGTTTTAAGAAGAGGGATTATTGAAGTTGAAGGTATAACAATCACAAATATTCTAAATGTACCTTCACTATTAATTAGTCTTCTTTTAGTGTATCAGATTACACACATAGGATAGGGCATGAGAGTCAAGTTTACACCATATTTAGTTGAGATCAGAGAGATACATAATGACTCTATAGTTGCATTGGGGAAGACTTATCACCATTCTAGGCTATACACCTTCTTCCATTTTTCTTTATATGTTCCTCATACTACATTAATTACCTATTCAGATAGAGTTAATAGATTATAGCATGAGTGGTTTGGGCATCTTAACTACTACTATCTTGAGTAGCTAAGTTAGTAGGATATGGTTACAGGATTTCCTAGAGTTAAATTATTTAAGGGATTTTATGAGGGTTATGCCATTGACAAACATACTGAAGATAAATTTAACAAAGGTAAAGCTAGGAGAGCTTTTGTACCTCTTGAGTTGATTCACAGTGATGTCATGGGACAGTTTTCACATCCTTCTTTTACTAGGTCTAGATATGTCCTCACCTTCATTAATGATTTTTATAGATACACATGGGTCTACTCTCTTAGATAAAAGTCTAAATTTTTTGATAATTTTTGAGACTTCAAGGCTCTAGCTGATAATTAATCTAGAATGTGCATCAAAAACCTTTGAATAAACAATGGGGGAGAGTAAATCAACCATAGGTTTGAGTAGTTTTGTACCATTGAAGAGATTGATCTTTAGTAGATAGTACCATACATTCCTTAGCAAAATGGTGTAGCAGAATATAAGAATCAATCCCTGAAGGAGATGGCCAATTGTATGATTCACTCTACATCACTAGCTCCACAATTCTGGGTAGAAGCCATCAATTATGCATGTTACATTCAAAATTAGGTTCCTCACAAACATTTAAAGGGCATCACTCCTTATGAATCTTGGAATAATAAGGAATCTAAGTTGTAATATTTTAGGGTCTTTGGATCATCAGTGATGGTGCACATTCTCAATAATAAATGCAAGGCTATGGGGGTTCAATCTAAACCTTGCATCTCTATTGGGTATTAAGATAGGGTCAAGGGTTATAGTCTTTTTTATCCTATGAATCATCATTTATTCATCAAGAGAAGTGTTAGGTTTCAAAATGTTCTCACTGAATCTTTACTTAACACTTCTCCCTCTACATCAATTTCACTCAGTTTAGATGAGTAGTTTAAGGATTCAGATCATTCACAGTAGGTTCCTGAGGCACATGCCACTTCTTCTACACATTTCAATTCTAATAGTGAGTAGAGTGATGGGGAGTCATCCTCATCCACCTTTAGGCATGTATTGGAGGATGAGGATTCATCACCTAACTCACCCATTTCAGGCCTTCTTTAGGCTAGGTAGAAACTCGAGAGTGTGGGCACTTGGGAAAGAGATCTAGATGATGATAGACATACTCGGTTAGACTTTTAGAGAGGACCACATGCCTTTTTTTGTTTTGTGATGGATCCATAAACTTTTAAAGAGGCTTCAATCATACATGAGTGGGATAGAGCCATGGATGAGGAATATGATTCCTTGATTAGTAATCACACTTGGGATTTGACTTCTCTTCCTAAGGGAAGAAAGATGGTTCAATGTCACTAGATATATCAAACCAAGTATGTTGCAAATGGGTCTATTTGACAAGTACAAAGATATATTGGTAGCCAAGGGATTTTCATAGGTAGCCAATATCGACTACTCAAAAACTTTTACACCCATGGCCAAGATGACTTCGATCAGACTCACACTTGTTTTAGTCATAGCACATGTATGGAGTGTATATTAGATGGATGTGAAGAGTGAATTTCTTAATGGAGACCTCGAGAAGGAGATCTACATGGAGCAAACACCTAGTTTTATCTAAGATTTTTCTTTAATGTACAAACTTAGGAAATCCATTTATGGCCTCAAACAGTGTATTTGGGCTTGGTATGCCAAAATGGAATCCTTCCTTCTTACTTTAGGTTTCATTAGATGCCACTCAAACCCCAATGTGTACTTATGATGGTAGGATGATTCATTGTTGATACCAATTTTTTATGTTGATGAACTTTTGATCATAGGGAGTTCTTCTTTGACTATCTTACTAGTGAAGAAAACTCTTCAAGACAAATTCTCCATGATTGACTTGGGCCTACTACACTACTTCCTTAGCATTGAGATCACTCAAACAGATTTAAGGATTTCACTTGTGCATCTCAAGTACTCTCTTGATATATTGGCATGATTTCATATGGCTGACTATAAGCTATCTTTGACTCTATTCCTATTTGGAGTCAAGCTTGAGGTAGATTGTTCTACTGCATTGGTCGATACTACCTTGTATTGACAATTTGTTGGTAGCCTTATTTACTTGACTCATACTAGACCCTACATCTCTTATGATGTTGGCATTGTTTAGAAATTCATGTAGGAACCCCATGATCTTCACTAGAAATAATCTAAAAGGATATTGCACTAAATTTAGGGTTCACATAGGTATGGGATATACTATAGGGTTGGTTTAGATTTTGACTTGGTTGGCTACACAGACTCAAATTGGGCTAGTGGCAATGAGATTCATAAGTCTACTTCAGGTTATACTTTCTCATTTGGTTCTAGCCCCATCAGTTGGTAAAGTAATAAGAATAATGCTATTGTTTTATCTTCTATAGAGATAGAGTACAAGGGAGTTGTTAATGCAACTACTAAGGCTTTTTGGCTTTAGGGGATTCTTTATGAGCTTGGTATCCAAATTAGGTGGCCTAAAGTCATATTTTGTGACAACTAGAGAACCATTCAGATTAACAAAAAATTGGTCCTTCATTAGAGGATCAAACACATCAAGATTCACATGTACTTCATTTGAGAGCTGATTCATGAGCGAGTCATCGACTTAGTATTTTGCCAGTCTTTAGAATAGCTTGCTAATATCTTCAACAAACCCTTCATTGAGAGAAACTTCATTCATATATGAGCTCTTCTTAGGGTGCAGTCCACTTTGGTAACTTCATCATCTTCAAGGGGGCCTTGTAGCCTCTTCATTTCTCTCTTTTTGGGGGAGTTTTTCCCATTGGGTTTTATCTTCTCTATGTATGAGGGATTGGCTTGTACATGGGTACCTTATTAGGCCTTGTTTTTGGGACCCATTTTTTGTATCACCACCCACCTAAGCTGTGTTTAGGGGGGGTGTCAGTGTAGGACTTTTTCCATTGGGTTTTGCTTACATAGTTGTATTATCTTGCTTAGGGCTCTAGAGATCATTTGAGTTACTTAGGAAGATTAGCCCCAAATTCATTTGAATGTGTGGTATCTTTATATCTCCAACCTATATATCCACCTCTCTCCCTTTATATTTATAATATAGTATATTATGTGAATTATTGAAGCATACATGTCTTGGTGCAATTGTTTCTCTTTGATTTCATTCTTGTAGTTGCATGTGTTTGATATGTATTGTCTTGAACAATACACATCTTAAATTGCATCTTGAATCAGTGCATTCATTTGGATAAACATTCCTAAAAATCATTTTGATAGGTTGGATGCATGAAATTTTGGGTCTTCCATTATTAGATTTAGGCTTCCTATGTACTTATATGGTTGAACAAAATTTAATCCATATTTAGTGTTTAACCTAGTTAATATTATAAGGATCTCAGATTTGGTTTAAATAGGCTTAATAAAGAGCTTGTGATAAGTCAAAAACTATAGTCCCTCTTTCTATCATAAGCTAACCTGTTGATGTGGGTTTATAACCCACCCCATAGGTTAATAGGAAAATTCCTACCTTTTTTATAACTACATGGTATAACCCAAGTAATGAGTTGTGGGATTTTAGTTTTATAAGTAGAGACATGGTGGAATAATGGTTGAGAAAATTGGTTGTTTACCTATCAATATTCTTTCTACCAATTGGTTATCCCTACTTAATAGCCAGACAGACTATCATAAGTTAGATATTCCCAATGATATTGTTTTCCAATTTATCTTAATCAAAATAAACATCAAATGAGATAAGGGTAAGGAAAAAAAGGAATTTTATTAAACTATTAAGAGATGTCTTCTTTTGACTATTTATCTTCTAAAATTCATTATGTGGTTTAAACTAATATTCACATATTTCTAGGTATGACTCAAAATTAGATGAACATAATGTAATGTTTAAGGATATAATATTGCAAGTGTTTAATATGACATTAAATTCACGTGTTTTAACTTACAATAAATTTCTTGAACACATTCATTCAAAAATCAATATTATATTGGAATTACCATCCACAAGAATAGTTAAGCTAGTTAATAATCAATTTAAATTACCTATAATTCACATATTCAAATTTCATAGACTTAATCAACTTAATCTAACATCTCAAACATTATTCAAAAAATGAATTAAGACAAATACACAATAAAATCTTTGAACTTTATAAATAATTTGGAGCCTCTTTTGAAAAATATTAATCTCTTGATAGGTAAATATAATATAGATATATATGGCCATATGGACACAACCACACCTAAAAACAAAGCTACATGCAAAATATTTTTAAAAAATCTATATTTACACAAAATTATAAATCATATAAAATTATTACATTGCTTTTTAAAAGCAATACAATGCCAAAAATATATTCTCCTTGATCACTTTGACTTTTACAGATATTTGGAGGAATTAACCTATTGATTTTGGAAGGAAAATTTGCATGCCTTATATTCCTTGTCTATTCTATTCATGTTTATAATTTTTACCAGAAATAAAAACTTTATTTTAGTCATAAATGTCACATGTTTTTCCCATGGAGTGTTAAGTGTGCCTTTCATAGTTGTATCATATTCTATTTGTTCTTTAGCATATTTGACTAGATTAATAACTTATTTGTTGACCCCATACTTAGCTTCCAATACTTTTCCTCTAAATTATGTCATGAATTTGGATAGTTTATGCAATAATTTTGAAAGAGAAATAATCTTATACTTTGAGTAAAATAATGAAAACATGTTAGATTTTTGAAACATTTCCAAAATTATGTCATTAGCATTATCAATAGAACTGAAGACTATGTTTATATCATCTGAACACTCCTGCAAGGACATGCTCATATGCATTAAAAAAAATTGACATAAACCAATGTACAAAAATGTCATCAATCTCAAGTGGGGAAACATATTTTTATTTATGACTCTGCTAAGGATTCCCAATTTGAATTTTACTTTGGAAATATGAACTTGATCTAATTTAGCTTAATGTTAGCAAAGTGATTTTATTATTTACTTGATAACTATCAACTAATAGTTTGTATAGTGACTCTAAATAGTTTTTTAATTCATCAATTATAATTTTTGAGACTGAAACTTTTATTTGATTTAAGTCTCTACATCTTATACTTCATTTTTTATGAATTTTTTTTAGTGAACTCCCCCATTACAACCACCATAAACCCTGGGTTCTCTTAAAATTCATTTTTCTCACTTAACATGTATTTTATATTCTTTGTCAAATTAAAACGATCTTATTTTATCTCATAGATCACAAGAGTCTTGTCTTTGGTTATATTTCTCTAGTTTAATCTCTTGAGATTCCCTGTGTTGTGTTAAAATTCTAGCTTGAACCTACCTCCTAAATTGTCATTATTATTTATTTTATTTGGCATTGGTAAGTTAAATGCTTTAAATATAAATTTCATCTTCCTAGGATATGCAAACAACATTGGTTATGGGTGATGTGGCTAATTTATATGGTTATGAATGGACTGAAGTAGAACTTGGAATGGTGACTATTAGGTCAACCAAAATGAATGTTGTGGATGTAATGGATGTACGAGTTTATATGGTAGTAATAGAAATAGGAGATGGAACCAGTGAAATAGTAGTGACTATTTGTAAAGGAATATTTTACTGAGTTATGAGAGAAACAACCTAATATTTGTCTAATAAAATATTGGGCATATTCCCTTTATTCTTTGGATCCTTTAGATTTGATATTGAAATAGAAATAACACTAGGTAGCCTAACCATAGTGGTGACCTTAGATATATGCAAGATAATAAATGGATCCACTAGGGCCTCCTTTGGAGGGACTTTACTTTCCAATGTTAATTTTATAACAGACAAAGGAGGGATTGTTTTCATTTTTTGTCGTAAAATGGAAACTTAATGCTAAGTGATCTATTAAGATTGACTAACCAAAATTAACATAAACACTCAAGGGCACTATGTAGAATCCATTGGTGCTAACTACCTTATATCTATACTCTAGTAATATGAAAAAAATTATTAGAGTAACTAAGGTTAAAACCTTTGTTTGATGAACCAAAAGAGCTATGTCTAGTGGAACACTCTAGTGGAGGCATTTAAGGAGGAGGGAGAATCATCATTGCTAATTTAAAAACAAATTCTAATAATAATGTACATAATATTTTCTTAATCCTACAAGTAGTTGTAGAAATGCTTTTGTATTTTAGTGAATAACTCAAGATTATCATAGGAATATGAAAGAAAAACATGAATGCGAAGTGAAGAACCATATATTTTATTATATATTTTTAATGTTTTCTCATTCAAATATAATGTGAAAATGATTTTGGCTTTCACCAATAATTGTTATTTCACATCATTTAAAACAGGGCATGATGGTGCTATCAAAGCCTAGGCTTTTCAATTGATCAATCTTTTTCTCCATTTTTTCTTTGTTGTTATAAACCAATAATTTTCTTCTTAAAAAAAATCAATCTTCCATTTCCAGTCATGTGTATTGGGTACTTAGTTTTAAGCTTTATCATTTAAAAAATTAATTTCATTCCTTTTAAGTGTTTTTCCCAAATTTTAAAGTATTTAATAGCCTTGAGCAAGCTACTCTATGCATATTTGGCCAAAAAAGATAAAAATAAATAACAACCAAATTTTTCAAATAAAGGAGAAATAATGAGAGCTACTCTTTACCCATTCATTTCTATTGAAAGGCATGAGTCTAAAAATTAATAAAAACACAATATATCATCAAGTATGAGGTTTTTTTTAAGTTAGTGATAATGATAGAGAAAATCATTTTTTTGCATGATACCCAAAACTCAAACAATGAATTCAATCAAATAAATTATTATCATAAAATTAACTGATAAAGACAAGTGGTTAGAATAGTCTTGAAAAGTGGATAACACACTCATTTTCAATTATCTATGGTTCGATATTTGTGATAGGGATACATAACCAATTGAGCCAACATGGCATGAACAATATATTCAAACATGGAGGCAAAAAAATGAGCAAGCATTGGCCTTGAAATATGGTCAAATTTAGATATTCAAAGTTTTAATTCATTCACTTGTATTTAAATTTGTTCAACCTCGATTTGAAACAAGGTGATGATATGAGCTTGGATTTAAAAATAAGTGCATTCAAGGATGATGTGGATGCCAAAAGCACCAAAATTGAAATCTATATGGTCAAATTCATAAAACCCCTTCTTCCAAAATATTCAACCTACTTGGAGTCTCTACAATAAAGCAATCATTTGAAGACTCACATTTGATTGATTGGTTGAAAAGATGGTGGAAAGAGAAAAGCTCTTTTGAAGGAAAACTGAGTCCATAGGAGAAAGCATGTGATATGTAAATGGAAATTCTTCCAAAATGAACATTAATTACACATCTTCCAAAATGGAAGGAAATAATAATTAAAAGAATAGAAATAAGGGAAAATATGGTAAAAATGACAATCAAGGTGGTCAATTTTTTTTAAAATGACAAGCAATGCCTCTACCATGAACATGTGATAGAAAAAGAAGTCATGAAACCCATGAATGCAAGAATTTATGGAATAAAATTGAAGCATAAAATAATAATAAACAGGAAAATTCAAATAAATAAACAAAAGATAAACAAAAAAAATGAATTGGATATACTTTCTCTATTAGTGTAGTGCTTTTTCCCATTGGGTTTTACCTACATAGCCTTATGGTCATTCTATATTAATTAACCTTCCCTAGGTTAGTTATAAAAGGGTCACATAAACTAATTATATTTTAATGTAATTATTTTAATTATAAAGTTATAGGTTTCTTCATGTTGCCCTAATTTTCTCTATATATACCCCACTTTTCCTTTTTGGAAGTAATGAAGACAGGTTAATGCGATTATATGTAAGCAACCATATTTTGCAATATTATCATGTGAAGACAAGCTTCTTCCTCCTTTGAAATTTATCTTTGATTTCATTTCTTTAAACATATATTTTATCAATATTATGTGTAAGGATCCAAGATCATAGCCAATCCGACAAGGTATCAGAGCTATTTATTCTAGTATTGTAGCAATCTTTATGGTGAAATCTTGCTACATTCATTATTCTAGAAAAAAGAAGGGTTTGGTGGCATTCCTTGGAGAATACATGCAAAGATTTCTACCAGAGCTTTATATCTCAAAAATAATTGTGCCGTTAGTTTTATAAGATGCCAAAACCTTAGAATTGACTGTAAACTTGACCTAGTTCAAGAACAGTCAAACTTTCCTCCTTTTTTGGCATCCAAAGACCCCATTTTTCATTTTCAACAAAAATATGTACTTCTTATGTTATTTTTAAAACACACCTTCTAGGTTTTCTTCTTTGGATCTAAATCTCAAATGGGTCTCTTTCATAATTTTCATAGCTAAACTATTTTGAACATTTTTAGCTTGCCTTGGTTTGTGTGTCGACAAACTTCTATGCTACTTAGATTTACAAGAGGTCATTACTTTGGCTCAAAAATTAATCAAATTCAAGTAATAACTTGTAAGTTCCATAACTTTCGATTCGTAACTCCTTTTTGGAAGTTATTTTTTGAAAAAAAATACATATTTTTCAAGATCTACGCATTGGTAATTTTTTTAGACATTTTGTAAAATCTATTTTCTTCATGGTGTAATGGCTTAAAACTCACATCAAACTTTTTTTTACCTTTATTCTTCGATACATTATCAACTATGTCTAACATGCCTCTCATAATCTCTCACACTAATTTCTCATAGATGCATTTTCGGTGATGCTCGATGTCCAATATTGAGCATGTGTTACATTGTAACTTAAGGGGGGGTCTTATTGATAGTTTAAAGGGGTAATTTTACTATGTGAAATTTTTTCTTTGATTTCATTTCAATTTTTAAAATTGTCTCAATTTAATCTACACTAATGGATCTAAACATTGAACCACTCACACCATTTAACTATCTCAAATAGAAGTCTAAAATGCATCTCACTTTGAGAGGTAAAGGACTCTATTAGATCACTATGGGTGAGGAAATTGAGACATATACAGATGTAAAAAAGGTTAAGTGGTACAATAGATGTGATGAGGCCTATGGGTTGTTATACCTATTAATGTCTCCTGACCTCCTATTTCATATTGAATCTGTAAAAACTCCCAATGAAGTCTGGACCATTCTAGACAAGCTTTTTGGAGTATAAGACATCATGAGGGGTCATGATCTAGAGAATGAGCTTATCACATTGAGCCCATGTGAATATGACACCCTACTATACTTATTTACAAATTTTAAATCATTGAGACTACAATTGAAATAATGTGGCATTGATAAAATAGATGACCAATTGATTTTATCTATGCTTGAAAAATTGGGTCATGACTATTCATTTTTTATCTCTACATTTCATGATACCAAACATGAAATTGGATCCACTTAGAAATTTCCATCATTTGATGATTTTGTTTTTGATCTGACTTGGGAGCAAGATAAGTTGGTTGAAATGGGTGCAATGAAGTCTTCAAAATCGCATGCCTTGATTGTCAATCAAGACAAGAAGAAGCCTTCTAGCAATGGTAAATAGGAAAAGAAACAATCTAAACCAGATCATGAGCATAAGAAGAATAAAAAATTATATGACAAGCCTAATTCATCATCAAATAAGTCCTCCTCAAGTGGGAAACCTAATAAGGAAAAACTCAAATGCAACTTTTGTAAGAAACTTAGGCATGATGATTCTCAGTGCATGAAAAAGAAGACTGAAACCTTGACTAAGATGATTGAAAATAATAACATCAGGCACTTATTATAGAAATTTCTTAGCTTTTGAATTAGTTTATTGACTCAGGTCCTTCCTATCACATGACCTCCTCAGAGGATCTATTTTTAGAAATAGAGTCATGTTATGTACCTTCAATTCTCATGGGTGATGACACTTCAACAAAATTTAGTGGTAAAAGATTAATTGACATAAGTGACAGGACCTTCAATGATGTTATATATTCCTTTACTATCTACCAATCTTTTGTTAGTGTACCAAATCATTCACATAGGTGCAGAGAAGTGAGTTGAGTTTACACCTGATTCAGTGGTTATCAAAGATCTACACAGTAACATCGTAGTGGCTTATGGGAAGGCCAATCATTAGTCTAGGTTGTATACCTTCTCACAATTTGCCCCAGATCAACCCTTAGTTGCACTACTTACTCATATAGATGGAGTGAGCAAACTATGGCATGAATGGTTTAGCCATTTAAACTACCATTACCTAGATTAACTTAGGCATTAGGATATGGTTTCAAGGTTTCTCAAAGTCAAATTATCAGATGGCTTATGTAATGGTTGCATTCTTGGCAAGCATGTAGAAGAGAAATATGACAAGGGAAAAGCAAGGAGAGCTGAATAGAAGCTATAAATTGTCCACAGTGACAGAGCAGGTCTATTTCTAAAACCTACATTCAACAAGACTAGATACATGCTCGCATTCATTGATGAATTTTTGAGGTACACCTAGGTATTTTTTCTCAAAAATAAGTCTGAGGTCTTTGACCACTTTAAATATCTCAAGGCACTTATGGAGAAGTAATCATACTATTCCATCAAAATCTTAAGGACCGATAATGGTATGGAGTACATCAACAATAGGTTTGAGCAATTTTGCACATCAGAAGGGATTTAGATGTAACACATAGTTCTATACAATCCTTAATATCATGGTGTGGACAAACATAAGAATCATACCTTGAAGGAAATGACCAACTGCATGCTTCAATCAAAGTCCCTTGCTCCTCAATTTTGGGCTGAAGTAATCAACTATGTGTGGTACATTTAGAACCATGTTCCACACAAAGCCTTGAAAGGAATCACTTATTTTAAAGCATGAGATGGTCACAAGCCTGTAATGTATCACTTCTAAGTGTTTAGATCACCAGTAATGGCCTGTATTCCCAAGAATAAATGCAAGGTAATAGACCCTCAAAGTCAGTCTTGTATCTTTGTGGGGTATGCAGAGGGCATTAAGGGATACAAGCTTATCCATCCTAAAAATCATGAGTTGTTCATTGAAAGGAGTGTCACGTTTAGTGAGGGCCCACTTAAAATTCATTAATGGCACTCCAAACTCTTCAAAAGTCTCACTAGACATTGATTCCACCTCAAATAGTGACTTGGATCGACCTCAAAATCTGCATGATGATCATGATGACTCTTCTTTTTTTCAAGTTCAAGTGATGAATATTTTCCTCCTCCATCTCACACTCACTCTTTAGATGATGATGACTCACCTTCTAATTTTCCAATTTCATACAATTCCAGTCCCACATGGGCTAGATACATGCTTCAAAGTGTTGGGAAATGGGTTAGAAATCCATTAGATACAAGGCAGACATGTTCATAATTTCAAGGGACTTTACATGCCTACTTGTCCATTGCCTTAGATCCATAAACCTTTCATGAGGCATCTAGCATTCCATAATGGGATTATGATATGTAGGAGGAGTATAGTTCCCTAATCAAGAATAAAGCATGGGACTTGGTCCCTCTTCATAAATGAAGAATATTGGTCTATTGCAAATGTGTTTATCATACCAAGTATGGTGCAGATGGGTCTATTGATAAGTATAAATATCATCTAGTTGTAAAGGGGTTTTCTCAGGTACATGGCATAGACTACACTGAGACATTTTATCTTATAGCCAAAATGACATCTATCAGACTCACTCTAGCCATTAAAGCCACACATTAGTGGGATGTTCACCAAATGGATGTCAAGAGTGTTTTTCTACATGGTGACCTCAAAGAAGAGATCTACATGGAGTAACCACAAGACTTTGTGGAAGATTCATCCTTGGTCTGCAAACTCAAAAAATCTATCTACAAATTCAAATAGGCCCCTCGATCATGGTATGCCAAGATGGACTCTTTTCTCCTCACAGTTGGGTTCACCAAATTCAACTTAGATCTAAATGTCTACATCTTGTGATAGGATGATTCTCTATTGATCCTAGTTCTCTATGTGGATGGCTTGTTGATTACAAGGAGCTCATGATCATCTATCTCAATAGTGAAAATTGCACTTTCATACATTTTAAATGATAGACATGGGATTGTTGCATTACTTTCTTAGAATTGAAATCATTCAGTCAGACTCTGGGATAACTTTATCACAATCCAAGTATTCTCTTGATTTTCTTGCAAGATTTAACATGGCTAGTTATAAGCCCACTCCTACTCCCTTCTTGTCTGGTGTGAGTTTGAGGCTGATTATCCTACACCATTGGTTGATGCAACTCCATATCAACAACTTATGGGAAGTCTTATCTATCTCACACACACTAGACCTAACATATCTTATGCAGTTGGCATGATCTCTTGATTTTTGCAAGATCCACATGAATTGCATTGGAAAGTAGCTAAGTGGATTCTTCACTACATTTAGGGTTCTCACAACTATGGGATACACTACAGAGTAGGAATAGAGGTTGATTTGATCAGATACATATATTCAAATTGGGCTATAAATATTCAAATTCAAAATTCCACTTCAGGGTATAGTTTCTCACTTGGTTTGGGTCTAATAAGTTGGTCAAGAAAAAAGCAACATGCAATTGATTTATCATCTACAGAGGAAGAATATAGAGGGGATGTCAATTCTACCACTAAGGAAATCTAGCTTCAGAGGATTCTCACTGAGTTTGGCATCCAATTTCATAAGACAATAATCATCTACTATGACAACTAAAGCACTATCCAAATTTGTAGGAATCTGGTTCTCCATCAAAGGACCAAGCACATAGAGATTCACATGCAGTTCAGCAAGGAGCTTATCAACTTTCAAGTCATTGATCTTTAGTACTATCCAACATCAAATCAAATTATAGATATTCTAACCAATCCCTTCATAGAGATTAAACTTATTCATCTATGATCTCTCATTGGGGTTAGGGATGCTCCACCTTCTTCTTCCTTCTATGGAGATTCTTCACTATGTACTTGGGTACCTCATTAGTCTTTCAATTCCAAGACCCAATTCTCATCTCACCTAAGCTATGCTTAAGGGGGTGTTAGTGTAATGCTTTTTTTCCATTTGGTTTTACCTACATGGCCTTATGGCCATTCTATGTCAATTAAGCTTCCTTAGGTTAGTATTAAAATGATCACATAGGCTAATTATATTTTAATGTAATTATTTAATTATAAAATTAAAGGCTTCCTCATGTTGCCCTAATTTTCTCTATATGCACCCCACTTTCACTTTTTGGAAGTAATGAAGACAGGTTAGTGAAATTATATGCAAGCATCCATATTTTGCAATATTTCTATGTGAAGACAAGATTCTTCCTCATTTGCAATTCATCTGTGATTTCATTGATTTATACATAGATTTGTTCAATCTTCTATGCAAGGATCCAAGATCGTAGCCAATCTAACATTCTCAAACAAAAATATGAATCATTTGAGACATTCTAAATGTTTCAAATGATGTTTGAAAATGAAGCTCAAACCAGAATTGAAATAGTTAGGATTGATATTGGTGGTGAATACATTTCAAATAAGTATTAATCCTATCTTAATAAAAATGGGATCAAACATCATCTCATAGTTCATCACACTCCACAACAAAATGGATTTTTAAAGAGGATGAATAAGACTGCGATGAATATGGTTCATTCTATATTATACTTCAAAGAGGTAAATCTTCTCTTTTGGGTCAAATTAAGTAAAATAATAGTATACCTCCATAATGGATTGATCACCATCAACAACCATTCAATTCAACACTTCGTATGAGATATGGCATGATCATCTTATTTCAGTGTGACATATTCAAGTTTTTGAATCCACTTGTTACACATTATTTCCAAAAGATAAGAATAAATTGGATCATAGGAGTCACAAATTCATTTATTTTGGATATTATTAATCCTCCAATGCATATAGGCTATATGATGAGAAAAAGAATAATTTTATTTTTGCAAGAGAATTTATCTTTTATGAAACTATAAAGGATAAATCTAGCATTGATTGACAACTAAGCCAACTTGATAAATATGTAATGTTTGATGTCCACTAGGAGAGTGATTTTTACATTCCAAAAATTAAGTGGGAAACATACAATTAGGAATCAATTGATTCTTCATTATCTCTTATACATTAGAATGAAACTCGTCTTGAAGGAGAATGTTCAACTTCATCAGACAATGATTAGGATCCACAAGACTAGAGGAAAGAAAGTGAAGTAACTTCAAAAGTTTAAATTTAAGCACCTAAACCATAAAATAATATGCCTATGTGGGCCACCTAGACATTAAATTATGTCAAACCCAATGAAGTTGGAAAAATAGTCACTAGAAGTGTACATGTAAATGCATCATAGTCAAACAAGTTACTTGAAGAAATTTAAGATAAGATTGAAAATCTCACCTTGAATGAAACTATAGAAGAATAACTCAATGATGTATTTTACTTAGGACCAACATCTTTCAAAAAAGTTGAGAAGCTTGAACCTTGGAGAAAAGCAATGAAAGATGAGTATAGTGCATTGGTAAAAAATGGGACTTGGAAATTGGTTGATCCTCCTATTGGATGCAAACCAATTGGATATAAGTGGGTCTATCATAAAGAATACTAGGCCAATGACTCACTTGAAAATCATAAATCTATGATTGTCACAAAGGGATAGGCTCAAAAGGAATGAATTAACTACAAGGAAACCTTTGCAACTATAGTAAAATGGAATACCATTCAAACCATGTTGGATTTGGTATCTCATAATGGATGGAAAGTTCACCAAATGGATGTCAAAACTACATTTATTAATGGTGACCTCAATTTAAAAATGTACATGACACAACCTGAAGGTCTTGTAGTAAAAATCCAAGAGCACAAAGTGTGAAAGCTTGAACATTTATTGTATGGTTTGAACTAAACCCCTCAAGCATGGTATGATAAACTAGATAAGAAACTCATTAAAATTTAACCTAAAATGTTTTGAGTTTTAATAAGTAACTCTTTTCATCAAAATAATTAACTAAATAATTGTATTTTTGTTGGTGTATGTTGATGATTTTTTCATCATAGGGAACAATGAACAATACACTACAAAGTTCAAATTAGAGTTGGTGAAAATATTTAAAATTATTGATTTGGGTTATCTTCATTATTGTTTGGGTATGAATTAGTTCAAAAAACCAAAGTATATCTCCATCACACAACAAAATTACATTGATGACATTCTGAGCAAGTTAGGAAGCTTTTAAGCCTCTCTACATACTCATGGAACAAAATTTTAAATTGATGTTAGAAAATACAATAGATCTGGTTGATGCCACTAAACATAGAACTCTCATTATAATTATAATTTAGGTGACCCCAAAAATACCAAATATATCCTTTGTTATTGGTGTTATTTCAAGATTCATACAAAAACCCAAAGACAATCATTAGATAGAAAGACAAATAGTCTTTCAATATCTCAAAGTAACACATAATGTTGAGCTCAAATACTCCAAGGTAGGAGACTTCAAACTGGTTAGATATTCATATTATAACTCTGTTGGTGATGATGAAAATGGTAAATCCACTATGGGATTTATAATGAACTTGGGAACAAGAGTTGAAAATACAAGAAATAATTAGTGTTGATAATTTACTCAATAAAAATAGAGTATATGGTTTCTTTAAAGGCAACCAAAGATATTTTGTGGCTCTAAAGGGTTACTTCAAATTTGTATAACTAATAGTTTTCATCAAAACTTCTCATGGTTGATAACACTTTCATAATTCAAATGGTAAATAATCTAGTCTTTCATGACTGAACCAAGCATATCAATACCAAATTTCATTTTATTTGACACTATGTGAAAGATGGAAGTTCCAATTTACAATATTTCCCTACATCAGAGTAACCAATAGACATCCTGAACAAAGTTCTTAGATGAGAATTTTTTTAAAAGCTCTGAGGAATTCTTAGGCTCATAATAAACCCTATAAATTAAAGGTGAGATGTAATAGGAATGATTTTGTCTTGTTATGAATAACTCAAGAGTCCTATAGGAATATGAGAGGACATCTTGAATGTGAAATAACCATATCTTGGCTTTTATATTTTTAAGTTTATCTCATTCAAATAAAATATGAACATAATTTTGGCTTACACCAATAATTTTTAAATCATGCCATTTAAAACATGGCCTGAAATAAATGTAGTAGTTGGATCATTAATAATATCAATTGAAGAAGAAGAAAGATGAATTACAATATAAGGTGGGATAGGGTGATGAGCTACCTTTTAAATTAGAATCCTTGTTTTATAAATAGTCATAGGAGGCAATCCCTAGAGTAGTTTCTTCCTCATATAAGCATATGTTCTCATAGAATCATCATGAACTACAGATTCATTTGGCCTCTCTTTTACTTTGTGGTTTCTTGGGCCTTGGAGGTGAGATTCTAATTCCTACAATCTATATCTTTATTCTTACATCTTCATTATATTTATAAATTTAAAACACCCAATCATGGGGGTATGGGTGATGGTTGTATATTATTGACATTTTATCCCTCAATTGTTTTATATGTTCCTTTATATCGCCATGGGGATCATGTTCTCTGCAATCATGGACATCCAAATTGAATGAATACCAATGAGTTGTTGATGTTTTTATGCCCAATTTATATGGTTTTTGTGGGCATGGATCTTAATTTTTATCCTTTCATGTTCCACCAAATCCATGGAGCAATTGATAAGTAATCCCCTACTCTACTAGCTTGTCAAGAACATACATATGTAGCCTAAGAGGAGACACCAAAACTACTTTAATTTTGATCATTATGCAATATGGATAGAACCATAAGCTTGCATGCTAGTTATGGATTTTTTAATTTCATTAAAAATCTTGTGAATTTGTATTTCATCAATTTTATAGCATACACGTCGATTAAAAATACACAAAGTCCTTAGATGTGTTTTAATTTTGATTTACTAATAAAATATAATAAAACATTAAACTATTGAAATACTAATTTAGATTACAAAATATACATAACCTATATTTAAAATACATTAAAACACATAATTTAAAATGAACTATAAATAGTAAATTTTAATATAATATAAAAACCTAACTTGGATCATATTTTTGCTGACTTCTAATGAGAAACTAGGTAGAAAAATTTGTAAATTTTGTCACATCTAAAAAATAATTATATGATGTATTAGGACAAGGTTGAGATAGGTGGAAATGGGTATAATACAGCCTTGTTTATTGACTGTGGCCACCACTTACTTGATTATGGGATTGATTTTTCTATTTCAGTGCATGTGGTTGTTAGAGATTGTTGACTAATTGATTGTGGCAGATGATTTGATGTGTGCACTTGTAATAAAATAACCCTATTTCCAACACATATATAAAATATATAAAAAATAAAAAATAGGGGAATCAAGTAAGAGGAATAACCAAGCTATCCTTAGAAACCCCTATGTAATCTGAGTGTCACCTACATATCCAAAAGGTCCTCATGGTGATGTAATTATCCCTCCTAAAATACATGTGTGAATCTTGATATTTTATATATGAATAAAAATAGATATATTTACTTGAATTTTTGATAATGAGTTCCCTTAAATTGTAATAAAATAGATCTAGACTTGGCCTATGACTATTAAAATAAATCAGAACTTGAATCGGAAGAACTAGTACTATTTTTCTCAATGTACAAAAGAATTATCAAGTGATTTTTAGATGACTTGATGTGATTATATAGATTAATATTTAGAATATTTATTTTAATTGACCTTGATAAAGGCATAGAAGGGAAAATATTAAATTATCAAATTTTAAAACATACCATTGAATTGGAAGAACTAGTGCTCTTTTGCTCAATGTGTAGTAGAATTGTCAAGTGATTTCTAGATGTATTTTGAGATATCTTGATGTGATTATATAGATAAATATCTTTAATATTTAAATTAACTAACCATTCTAAATTTATGAAAGGGCCAATATGAAAAGTATAAAATTTTAAAATATACCATTGGAGCATGGGGGATATGGCCACACTAGTAGAAAAGGCTAGGTTATAGCCTTGTTTTCCTAGTGTGATCTTGTCCCAAAAGGTTGGAGACTGTTGGGATTTCATTGACAGGAACTTGTAATAATAATAGGAATGTTTGGATGATATTTTTATTAATTTAAAGATAAACAAAATAGTCAAGGCTCTCATAGAGATTGTAAGTTAACAAAATGTAAAATAGACCAAGTAGGGTAAGGATGTCAAGATTAAACATTTTTAGCTCTTAATTAATAATTTTAAGTGTATACATTCCCCTCACACCCCCCGCCTCCGCCGTCCCCCCCCCTCCCCCCCCTTCCCCGCCCCCGATGTAATAAAGTTGAATTACTAGAGTAAACAAGATGTGAACCTAAGTGTGTATATGCACTTTATATTTTGATGTAAAACTTGATTTTATAAGGTGCTTCAATTAAAAACCTAAAATAATGTCATTAAAATTAGTTATTGTCTATATTTAAAAACTAAATAATCTAAAACTTTAAATTTTAAATTTGAAAAGAGAATAAGGAAAAAATACCCCTAAAAGCATATGCAATCTGATTTTGTTGTAACTTGTAAATGGAGAAGTGCATGCCACCTTGTTGAGGAATTTGTAGAAATGTTAAATTTATGCCTAATTGAGAGTGATCAAGTGTCAATTTTAAAATTATTGAATCGCTTAACTTGAAAATTTTATATTCTTCAACTCTTGTTTGAATGTGTAGAGTACCCTTATATAATAATTGAAGGAGCTGAACCAACAAAAATAGCTCCCTACATTACACCATAGACATTGAGTTTCACTAGACTCAAACATGGTAGGAGAAGAGGTGGAACCAAAAAATGTAGTTAATAAAGTGAAACCATATATGTTGAGTGTAATTAAACTCTAACATGGCCCACTTGAAAAAAGAGACAAATCACACTGTGGCAACTAGATCTAAATTTTATTTGAAACTTTTAAACTTTGAAAGAGTTAAATTTGAAATTTCCATATAGAAACATGAACATGAATGAATATCATGTCCTCTATATCTATTCTAAATTGATATATAATTCCAATTTAAGCTTGTAACTATTTAAATTTTATATTTAAGTAACTATATATATGAGTGCATATACATGTCACATGCCTCATAATCTATTTTTTTGAATCGTGCTATGATTTTAAATAATTATATAGTGCCATAAATATGAAATTTATTTCTCTATAGAATTGAATTCTCAATCCAAGCCCACTATGATGCCCCCATTTTGAGACAAGATACATAGCCTACAAATCATTAATCTCAAAGCAAAACTATAGAATATGTGAAAGATATAATCATGTAATATCATGTGAGCATTTGAATTTTATCACATCATAGTACTAAATATAGCATTAAATTATATATGAAATATGTGTTATATAAATATATAATTGAATAAAATAATAAACATGTGCATCGTATGTATCATGGTACAAGAGTACAAGTAATAAGTAGAATCAATACATGATGGGAATATTGGCACCATAGTAACAAGCATTTAACATAAAATTAATTATGTACACTTTCATACAATATTCATAGAGTGTCACACATAAAGCCTAAAGGCCATTTACAAATGACATGTGAATGTCACGTAAACACCCAAGGCCAAGGGTCACAAATAAATGGCATGATGATGACATATAAGAAAGAACATGTATATATTATGCATACAATACTAAGGGCCACACAAAAAAAGTAATAAAGTCCTAACTTATCTAGTAGTAAATTAAGAATATACAAAGAATCATATAGAAAATGAGACTAGTCTACATCAACCATATGTATCAATCACAATGTTATAAAATAACACATCCATGTAAAACAATGTAAAGTATGAGTGATGAGAAAAACATTTGTATTATATATATTTCAACATGTAAGAATATTTTTGGATAAATACATCATGTTGGAGTGTTCATAGAGAACAAATAAATGCCCCTAACTTAGCAAGGGTGCTAGGTAAAAGGGAAGCTCGACATCAAAAAACCATGTAATAGCATGTCCTACATCACACTTACATACCTCATGAAAATCATTGTCTATTGAAAACTAAAAAATGATATCTAATTAACATGAAATAAATAAATAAGATAACAACATTTAAAAATTCTTTTTAGGTCCTAGTTTAAAATTTTTGAAAATATTTTGAATTTTTCGCTTATATGATTTTTTTTTCGCATTTTTCATATTTGATTTTATTTTGAATTTTTTGAGATATATGAACTTAAAATATTTGGAAAGTGATAATAAGAGAGACTTCAAAAATAGAATAAATGAGGGTAATTCAAACAATCCACAACATGATGTTAAAGCATAGTATGGTGAGAAGGAAGGCAAGCAATGTGCCCCAAACGTATATAAAGAAGTCATAACAATGATAAATATGCAATAGTGATAAAGTGGATTTCCATAAAGAATGTGATTTGAAATAATTATAAGATATTTATTTTGGATTATTCAAATTAGTTTGAAAATAGAGATGAAATGTGACCAAAATGAAAATAAATCCAAGGGCTAAAACAAATATTGGATAAGGAATAGAAGATGTGGTAACAAAGTAAATGCAAAGAAGTTATGGAAAAAGGAAAATGTAAATATATAATCAATTAATTGATTAGTGGAAAGTTACCATGGATTTTGTGCATAAAGGACCACCAGCTTCATTTTATGATAAACCACAAATTGGAACAAGATGTCATTATGTAGAGCCATTTGATCCAATATACTATATCATATGTGTTGTATGATGCATATTAGTCATAATTATATTATATGTCCTTAGTGGAGTATGCCCTATTTTGTTCTCTTGTGTTGTGATTATATTCTCCTTTGAAATGGTGATCATTGCATTATATTATTGAAATGTTAGAGAATCATAATTAGTACTAAGTGTAGATCACGTTAATCTTTTCCATAATATTTCAAGGATTCCATTATATTTTTTTAAAGTAGGATCAATGTGAAATAATGTTGAACATGATTTAGGACAAGGAGTGATTGGTAATGTGATAGATCCTATGCAATTATTAGATCTTATAACTTTATTGAGATGTTTTTATCATACCCAAGATAACTGAGGAGAGCTAGGTTGCATAAATTAGCTTATTATAAGTATAGACATTATTTCTAAATTATATATCACCTCAATCTTGTCCACTTGGAAAATATATATCATGGGTATACCTTCAACTTATAGACCCTTTCCACTGCCAAAATGCTCATATGCATATACCTCAATTTTATGAACATGTTTATCTTTCATCTCTACAAGTTTTTTAATTGCACTATTTTCTAACTACCCGAACACTTACATCCTAGTCAGATGCATACATCGATACAAGTGTCCTACCCCAACATAAGTGTCCAGTTCCCTAAAGTCATCCAATTTTTAAATGAAACATATTCCTATGGTTGACCTAAGTGATTTAATGTGATATTTTATATAAAGGGATTGGTATAAATATAAGATCAACCCTCATTCATTCCTCACTTATCACAGACAAAAAATCACTCAATCAAGCACTCAAGTGAATAAAGCTTCACTATTTTCTCTTATTTCCATATCAATCATAGGGAAAACATATTTACAAATATAAATTACTAAAGGAACACTCAATGAGCCACATTTTACAAGTTACATGAGCCACATGAGCTACTTTATGTACTTGTTTATCACCCATTGCATGATACACAACAAGCCAACACATAGGGGAGAACTACATAAGTCTAAGGCCATCTTAGGAGTATTGGTTATGTAGGTATCCCTCATTGATAGAGGGTTATTTAGGGTATCTTGACACTGTGTGACCAATAACCCATTTTTCCATAGCTATTATGAAGATGAATAACTAAGATTTTGATATTTGACAAGGAGTGACAACATTTGATCTAGATCTAAATGCACTAGAGTGAAGGTGACATAGAACCTAGAACCATCCAGTTGGTCACATCTAGTTTCATCAATTATTCCATATTTGACACCTATGTCTGAGTTAGATAGTAGTGCTAATGCTACTATCCTAAGTCAACGCAACTGTATGTGGCTATAGAGGTACAATTTATAGAATCAAGTGACTGATCTAGAATTTGGATCTAGTCTACTTCATGTATGTTCTATGTCTAGATATTTATTACATTAGATCCAAGTTAAGTATCTTATGTTCATTATCATTAAAATATCTATAATATTTTTACCTTTTATCTTTAGCATATCTCAACAAAATAAATTCAATATATGTTTTATCTGATTTTTGTAACTAATTGGCCTAAGTTATAGATAGTCTACCATCTTTGTGCCCTAGTTTATCTCTACCTCTTTAACCCTAGAGTTCCCAATATAGATTTTAGGGTTAAAAATTAAGCAAGTAACTATAATATCAGTGCATGTTTTACCATCCATAAGTGATTTGATAACAATAATATATAGATAGAAGGAATTCTTGGCCTCTTTTTTAACCATATTTTGAGGAGTGACGTCTGAGATTAAGTATTAAATTGAAATGCCTATATTAATACATCCTTTTTTGAAAATAATTTGATATTTATTTCCTAGATTTAACTCAGAATTTTTGTCTATTTATGAGTTTAATTTTTCTTTTTGCACCTTTTCCTTGGGAGAAACAATCATTATATTGGGATAAGTATTTGAGTCAAATGATTGTGATGTAGCCTATGATATAGTATTGTAGTTGTTTGAATTATTTTTTTGATTCTATTGGTTGAAATTGGGTTTTTTTTTCCCTTATTTTCTATTTAATAAATACATCTATATTTCCCACCATAATAGACATAAATAATAATGTTATAGATAGTTATCTTTGTCAATGAGATTAAAATTTAGCTTGTTAATTGATCATTTATTAGTGCTTATGTATCTTTCTCATCACTATAATAGTAGTCATCAACGTGACAAAAGGAATCGTGGGAATTGAAAAATAGTGATAACCTTTTATAAGATGTTATAATATTTTTGTAGGAATTGACACTTATTATTTCTTTGCTTTGATAAGATCTTCTACTTGTGTAAGAATTTGCATTTTTTGAGGATCTTCCTTAATAGGTTCATCTATTTACTTAGGAATTTGAGTAACCTATGGGATATCATTTACATTACTTGATTCACCTAATTTTTAACTATGCATTATTGCCATTGGAATTGGTTATTCAGGTGGTATGATGGAGACTTTATTGGATTATGATTGTGTCATCATCAACTAGAATTATATAATCATGTGTATCATGTAAAACTTTGATACATATATGGAATTTATAAGGTGTAGATTCCATCTCATGAAAACAAGGGCATCCCAAGAGTATAATTTATTGTAACCGGTTGAGTATAACTTGAAAAGTGTAGATACCATTTTCGGGCCTAGTAGTAAATCCATTGTATAGTTTCCTCAAATTTTTGGATATTTAGTCTTATTGAATACCAATTTATGTATGAATTCATAGCTACAAATATTTATCCTGAAACCATTATCAACCAATGCACACTTGACTATATTTCCATGTATTTGAATGTCAATATATAATGTAAGATTTTGCTCAATGATATGCTTGGGAATAACATAATCTTTATCAAAAAAATTATGGTCAATATTCTTGAAGGTATTCATGATATAAGTAAACAAAGTTGGTTTTATATCCATAATAAGAGTGGTATCTCACAACATTGCATATAATATTTCCCTCTAAGCCAATGATTTCTTTAATATCTCTAGAATATAATATTGTCTAGAGTATTGCACAATTATCTAATGGCATCATACACCTTATGTTGATAAATTTTCCTTAAAGGAGGTAGATTAAGAGGAACATTTTTAGTATTAGGATTGGGTTAGGGAGCTAAAGGTTGTTGCCCTCTTCTAGTTTTAACAACATGGAATTGAGAATCTATATGAGTCATGGATGAATAATGTGAATGGATTGATGGATATAATTAAGTTGAGGGTGAGAAGAGGGAAGCACAAAATATTTTGCACATGCTCTTTGGTGTCTATTTGTGATAGGAAGTGACTCATATTGGATATTATAACAATAGGTATTAACAATAGTTATGATCTTAGTGGAGACCTACGTTGGCTTTCACAATAAGATGTTGACTCTTATTTGTATCCAAGACCTCTTATTTCAACATTTTATGAGAGGCTCAGGTATTTTTGCCCCCAGATAATATTAGTTTTGAAAAAAATGTTTTTATGATGGTAAACTTATGGGAGTATAGGATGTGATATTGTAACAATAAGAGTTGAAAAGCGCATGAGGAATAATATTATATATTTTATCTTTTTGATTAGATTTATATTTTATCCATGTAATTACATAATGGATAAAATTTTGAAGAGGAATACAAGATGCAACAATGAATTTCATAATTCTATTTAACATATGAAATAAACCTTGATTCATTGATCCCTATTATGAGTACAATACAATTAAAAAGTAAGGTATAAAGGGTGATCTAAGCAAGGGTTTGAAAGATTGTGTGTGATCTAAAATAAAATTGCTCATTCTTATATTAGTTTTAGCCCAATATTTGAAATCACTAACTATAGAGGATAAACCATGCATGTGGCTCACTATCCCATCTCTAAGGGCATGGTGAGAGTGAATTCCTTGGGTGATACACTCTTCTCAGGTGTACCATAAATAAAATGGCTAAAGAGAATTCTTATGGTATAAATAAAGGACCCTAGGAATTTAAAATATATTACGAGGTATGGATAAAATAAAATCCATGTTTAGTGTTATATAATGGATTCAATATTGCAGTATTACCCCTCACACCATGGTGTCCATAAAATAGATCACCATTTATCCTGTAACAAAAATCATTAATTAATTTTACAATGTTGGAAAACAGTTGTTAAAAAAAGTAACAAGAAAACTAAAAAATGAAGATTAAAAAAATTGAAAGATTTATATGTATAGATATCAACAAGTTTAAAATAGAGACCGAATAGAAATGATTCAATGTCAAATGTTTTTCTGAGTTGACGAGATAATTTATTATATGTTGGATAAAGATCCAAGGTCAAATAAGACTAACTTGTGGTATTAGATTTATATTCAATGTTGAATTTTATTTCTTTTAGTGATAGGAATTTACATAAATTTATATGAAATCCTAAGACAAAATCAATCAAAAATCAAGCAGTTTTCTAAAAAATTATGGATTCACCAAAATGTTTTAGTGTGTTTTAATTTTTATTTACCAATGAAATGCAATAGAACACTAAACTATTGAAATATTTATTTAGATTACAGAATATGCATAACCTAAATGTAAAATACATAATTTTAAATGACCTATAAATAGTAAATTTCAATAGAATATGAAAACCTAGCTTAGATATGATTTTTGTTGGTTGTTAATGAGAAACTTGTTGGAAGTATTTGTGAACTATGTTTCATTTGAAAATAGAAGTCTATGATGTTCTGGGATAGGGTCACACTAGATGGATAGGGGTGCATTGTGGCCTTATCTATTGATTATAACCACATCTTGGTTGACTATGCAATTTATTTTTATATCTAAGTGTTTGTGGTTTTTAGAGAT
>JARHVA010000389.1:5327500-5694875 GCA_037957365.1 Torreya grandis
TTTATATTATCAAAATTACCTTCCTACAACTAATACTAGATCTAACTAAGAACTTTGGACTATAAGTCATGAAGTAGAAATCTAGATTCTAGTTGCATAGGCAAGTACTTATCCATTAGGATACAAAGTCATTTTGTCTTGACAAATATTGATAGGGAAACATGACAGGAGCAAAAGGACAAGAAAACATGAGGGACCAAAAACAAAAATGAGACAACATAATAAAAACAAAAGGAAAATATTAAACACAACAAAATCCTAAAATAACCTATTTTCAATTTTAATAATGCTTAAAATATTTCTTGCTATGGGGCATGGGTAGGTGTGTATTGTGTCGGTAAGCCAAGTATAATGTATTGTCACCGTAAAAGTGTTTGATTTTGAATACGCTAATACAAAGAGAATCAAATTTATTATGGATCCCTTTTGGCTCTATTTGTTTATCCCATAGGAGAACAAGATCTCCAACCTAAAAATATCTTTTATTTACCTTCTTATAAAATGATATTTTGACTTGGATTTGGTGTTTTTCAATCCTATTGATAATGCACATTCTTTCCTCTTCATTTTTGTTCAAATACATGATTATATTATCCAATGGTCTTTCAAAATTCTGATTTTAAATATATATCACTAATTTTAGTATATGAAATTCAAATGTTATGGGAATAGTGGTATTAATTCCATTAAAAAAGGGTGGCATTTCACTAGCTTTCTTTTGAGTGATATGATCGGCCTATAAAGTATCATATAATTTATTATGCCAATTTTTTTGATTTTCATCTACCAACTTATGAGTGATGGTGACAAGCTTGTTATTACTTGATTTGGCCTAACCAGTTCCTTTTGGGTAGTAGTCAGAAGAGTGAGACAAAGAAATACCATAGTCATAACACAATCCAAGCAATTTTGTATTAGATAAGTTGGGTGCATCATCAGTTACTATCTTCTATGGAACACCATCTCTTACTAATATATTTTATTTTATAAAGTTTCATACAACTTCTAAATTTATTTGTTTGACTGTAATCACCTCAACCCACTTGGTGAAGTAGTTGTAGTTATAAGAACATGAGTATGACCAACAAATGAATGAGGATTCATTGTTTTAGAGGCTCTCCTATCACCACTAGATTGAGAGGGAAGGCTACAAGTTTTTGTCAACTAATAAATTATTTTAAATCTTCACACTTTCTTATCCATTCATAGAAATATTTGATTAAGACTATATAATATTAGTGAGCTCTAAATATTTTATAAGTTGTCATTGGAGCATAAAAAAGTCCATCACAAGATTTATCATGGAAATCTTCCAAAATATTATTTTTTTGTTCTTGATCTACACATATTACAAATAAACCATCAATGATTTTATTTAAAAATGTTACATCCCAAATCACATATGCTATTGATTTTTACTTGATTGTTCTTCATTTTTTAACATCCAAATGTGATGGGCATTCTTTGTGTGTCAATAAAAATGCAATATGTTATAACCATTCATTTTTAGGGTCCACAAACAACACTAAAGGTTATTTTTTTTATTTTGATGATCTTCACATATTGAATTAAGAACTACTTGAGCATATTTTTTTTATCCATGAATTGACACAAACCTTTATCTCAAACTAATTAATGGCTCTGATATCAAGATCATACTCTTAAACATTAATGATCTAATTTCCTCTTTTTAAACATGGTTCCTATTGAGTTGAAATAGACTTCACTATTATATTACAAACCATCACAACAAAATGTGAATGAATGATATAATACCTGAATTATTTCATATCTTTGACAATGGTTTATGTAGGTTTTTATTTTGGAGTATATTTTAACTCAAAATCCTTGAGACCATAGCTCATGAAGGTGATTTGTGACTCAATAATTTCATCATTATTTGAAAGTAGAATGGCTAAAAGGATATGGTATGAATAATAACAATAAATTATAAAATCCTTCTTAAATTTTGGAAAGACGAGTGGGCATGTGTGCAATGGAATTTTTAATCTTTTCAAATGATTCTTTACCTTTTTCATTATTCCATTTCAAATAGGTTCTACCTTTTATGATTTAATTAATGTGTCTATTAAGCTGTACAAAATCAAGAATGAATCTTCTTAAAAAGTTCACCTTTCTGAAAAATGAGTGTACACCTAGATTGTTAGTTGGTAGAGATAAATTTTGTATTGCGTCGACTCTTTTTGGGCCAATATTCCTTCCTTCCTTTAACATGACATGCCCAAGGAGTTTTCCTTCAATTAACCCAAAGCTATAATTCTTATTGTATTAATGAAATATAGAAATACAAATAAGATAAGAAATCAAATGAAATCTTAATCTAAACTAACTCAACTTATGATGGAGATACAAATGAAAGAAACAAAATAAAATTATACCCTAGCATAAAAATAATCTTCCTCCATTGCGATGTGAATTTGATTTGATCTCTTTAAATAATGGTTGCTCACTCTTCCAATATAAGGGGAACTAGGTAGCATTGTGGTATTTAAACTCTTATAATCTCAACATGATAAACTTATAATGAATAATCTTTGGTAGATATACCAATAGAATAAATTTAGAATTAATAATCTTAGCTAAATCTGAGGAAGAACCTCTAATTTATAGAATTTGGAAATGGACATGAATCCTCCATATTGATATGAAGATCAAGGTATGAGAATAAAAGACAATTTTTAATTCATAATAAGAATTTTGAATTAAAAATTGGAGTGGAGAACATGCAAGACTCACAAATGAATATAAAATTCATTTGGGAGGAAGATATGATATATAATTACTAAGTGGATGTGAGGTGGATTATTAAATCAGATCATGGAAGAAAATGGGAATAAAGGTGGACTATTAAATTGGATTATGGAGAAAAATATGATTATTAAATTAGGATGGTGAAAAATAGGATTAATAAATTAGATCATGGAAGACAGTGGGAATAAAGGTAGATTATTAAATCAAAATGGTGGGGGACATGTGGATCCTTAGGGCATGCAAGGATAATTTTGATTTTTTAGATTTATGAAAATTATGAATTTTCAAAATCCATGGAATTTTTAATTATAGAAATATTAGTTAATTAACTTTGGATTAATTTAGGGATAGTAAATAGTGAATAGTGAATAATGATGATGAATAGTGAATAGGGAAAATTAAGGATGATTACATATGATTATAGATGATTATTTATTTAGTGAAAATAAGGTTAAAATCAAGACAAATGTCTGATTTTAAGTGTCTACACTTATGATTGGGAGAAATGTCATGAAGATGACATTTTTCTAACACTTTCTCTAGATGTTCATAGTCATTTGCCATTTTATTTGAGAATAATATTAAATCATATAAGTATACCATAACTATATTATTTTTTAGGTCTTTGATGGCAAGGTTCATGGATTCTTTGGAATGTATATCCTACATTGATGATAACCCATGACATCCTTCAATATGCAAATGTACCCCAAGAAGTTGTGAATGTAGGCTTGTGTTGATATTATTTATCAATTTCAATCTAATTTATCCAGAGAAACCATTTAACATAGAAATCATATCTAAACCTATAACTACTTGAATAACTTGTTCCATGATAGGAAATGGATAAGTTTTTCACCATTAAGGCTGATTACCCATTACTATTTATCTTTAGTAATGCCTTCTTTCTTAGTTTGTAATGAGTATTCTCTATGATGATTCAATTCCTTTGAAGTAGTGATTTATAAAAATATCATATTTTTCAAAAAAAGTTATAATTTATTAGTCATCATTGAAAACTTTTCATTTTGTGAGTTATCTAGCACACTATGATTGTATAGAAACTCAATTGTATAATTTTATTTTATGATATCTCATTGTGGAATCAACATTGAAGTAGATACTACAAGTGGATCTATATATGGATTGATTAATCTTAGGATAGTTGTGTAAAAATATTCAAAGTATTTTATAGTATCCCATACCTTATTTTGATAATGCTTCAAACAGTCTTTTTTACTTGATATTTACCTTTAATTTACTTTACAACTAATTTTGCATCTTCCAAAACTTACAAATTTATGAATCCCGTCTCTTCAACAACCTATAAACCAAGTATAAAAACTTCATACTTAGTGATATTTTTAGTATATTCAAATTGTAATTTGCAAGAGAAATGAATTCTTTTCTTTCTTGAAGATATTAGGATAATTCTAACATCTACACCAATTAAAGAAAAATTGTAATCAATTTCAATCATCCAAATGTTATTAGGATAAATTTCAATCACTTTAGGTATATTTAAATCCTCATCTAACATGAGTATATAATTATCCATTCCTATGTCTTTATATATATTATATACCCTAGAATCATCTACTTTTTACAAAATGTATTTGGTCTTTAATATAGAATCTAAACATTGATTGACTCCTTTAATAAGAATCATGGCATGAGCAATATCTAGTTGAATCTCACCACCAAGCTCTCTATAAAAATTTCTTCTTAATAAGATGTTATAAATGGCTAGAATTTCTATTACCAAGATAGTTATATTGATCTTTTTCTAAGGAAAAGATGTTAGGGTGACCTGAACATATTTGATCTAACCAAGAAGTAGTGAATGTTTTACTTCCATGAAGAAACAATGGCCAAAGGAATTTGTGCATAACAAACCAAGGGCATGGGAAAATTTAGAGGGCATCACATTATCATAAGCTTAAGTGTTGATGATGTAATTACTTACGTTTCATCTCTTGAGGAAAATAAAAATATAGAAGAGTTCAATTTTATTGGATTTATACATGACAACTATCATGGAGTTTATTGGATTAGAAGAGGATGGAGTTGCTAGTATTCCTTTGACATTGGAATTTTTTGTGTTAAGATATTTACCTTTGATAAAATATAGAATCATATCTAATTTTTATGGGTTTGAAATTAGATACTTAACTTGAGACATTTATATTTTGGTTTTATTCATATATTTAATTATATCAAAAGTAGGTAAGCTAGTTGAATAACTTTCAATAGGTTTAGAAATGTTCACATCATTATTACCTAAGTGGCATAAGTTGTTTGAAGATATTCACTTGTCTTAGATATTATTTGTTTTCCTTTCATTAGTCTTATTAAATTAGTTCATCATGGACGAATGACTTTTAGAGTTTCTTATTGTTTATTAGTTTATTATTTTTTCTAAATTTGTGCTCTGGTGAAGACTAAAAATGACTAGTTATTTATATCTCCAATTATGTCATCATAATTATCTTCCTCAAGTCATATTATAAGTATGTGTTAGTGGAGTCACCACCAAGTTATTCTATTTCAAATTCCTAAAGATATATATTTTATATTTCTTTTTATTCAATTTCTTCATATCCAAAAATCTGTTATTTTTCTAAAATGACGTCATTATAGAATTTTCATTTAGATGTGGTGGAGTTTTTATGGAAAGCTTATGTTGGGGGGATTGCAATCATGGATTATTCCTTTAGAATGACACATAGTTTCTTCTAGGAATGTCCTGATAGGGAGGAGCAATAGATTTCTAAGGCAATTACCTTATTAAGGTTGCTATATCATTGGCCATCTTTTACAAAAGTTGTTCAGTGTAAGATTCACCTAAACTCTATGATTTTATTTTTGAATTTTAATTATTTAGTTTACCATCCATTATCATGTCAACTTAGACATAAATTTATAACATATAAGCGACATTCATGTCAACTACTCTATCTCTCCTCAACTGATAACTAACCTCTTGCTATTGAGAATTGATAAAGAAGCATTTTTTATTCTCATCTATTAGCTTAGTAGTCACTAGTATTTTATGAAGTAGCTTGTTAAATTTAGATATGAAATCTCTCATAGGTTCATAAGCCTCTTTTTTCATCTAAGTGAGTTGTGCCAATAATCATGTCCATCTTTTGTAGTTTTGAATCTACTCTCAAACTTGGTTTTTGTGTCATTCCAATTGGTAATGATTATTGTATAAAGATGATAAAACTAATTTTTAGCTCCATTTTAGAGTCTCAATAAACAATCTGACTATAATGAATTCATATTTGACATCTAATATTACAAATGATATAAATAAGGTAACAATATGTTCGCCTAGATGCTACTTACCATCACCTAGAAAAATTGGAAAATATTTTTGTGATCCTTTTCTAAGTTTGTGTTATTGTCCCAAGGCTAATGGACTAATTGTATTACCCCATGACACTGCCATGATTTAAAAACTACCTATAATGAGATACAAACACATAATAGGACAACAACTTGACTTATTATTGAACCACTCTATAGTTGTTTTCTTTTCTTGGGAATTGAAGGGAGATTGAATGACTTATTGAGTTTTATTTTCTACTCAAGATCTAGCTTAAAGTTAGAAATATGTTGTAACTAATAAAAGGGATCTATGTTACCTTGAGATTTACTTGCTCTAGTAAATCATTTTTTTTGCTAGGTTAAGAGGAACACTATTGTTTTTGACGTGCAGGTTGGATTTGAGTTCTCTCTGATCTCATCTTATTTATCATGCTTTTTATTCTATTATTTCCTTTACTTTTTATGCCAAAATGAAATGATATTCCTATTCTTATAATACTTTAACAACTCTTAGAAATTGAATTGCACTAGTATTATTATTTCATGCAACTAATCGTGAGACTCAAAAAATATCCTCTTGTGTTTTAATCAACCAATCAAGATTTGGTTGAAGTACTAGAGATTGAGTTGTTGGGATGGTCATGAGAATAATCTCTTACTTTAAAATATATTTGAGTGTCTATAAGAGATTATCTTCTTACTTGTCTCCTTGAATTAATTATTACATTTATTTGGATAATATGATCATAGTGTAATTCAATATTTATTATTATAGTGATAATGTCGAATTGAGTGCCACTTTCTATTATCCCAAGTGAGTAATCAAAGACTCTAATAAATATCTTCTTTTGTGGCTTCTATCCAATCTATACTAGGTTGATAATCAAGATATCAATTCATAATAATATTCATACACACAGTTTACTAATTAAGATTTTAGGTTGCTTGATGAGCTCTTTGAGCTATCCTACACTCAAGAATCATGTTTTCTCTTTCTATATAATCTAGCTCCTAGTACAATATTGTCAAAATAATCTAGAATTGAATGACGGTGACTTCATCACACTCCCAAGTATATTGTATGATATAAGAGTTAGTATTTAGCTTTGTAGGTTTATCCCACTCAATATATGGTTTTTAAATTGACCCTTGAGTTTTTGGGAGATTTATGTGGGAGAATTTTCATATGTGGGTTGCACGAGAAACATAAACACATGCTTCATAGTGGGTGTCAAAAATTGTTGACTAAATGTTTTTTCAAGGGGATAAATTGAATATTTTAGTCAATAGTGTGCAAACAAATTCCCTCTCCTATTATAAGGTAGATCCACCTTTATTTGTAAGGAAGACAATACTATAAATAAAATCAGTTACAACCAAAAGTGGTGTTTTTATGGGGATTGTACTTATAACCAGAAAGGATGAAAAGGTAGTAGAAGGGAAATGTAAAGAGAAGAAAATATAAGAAATAAATATATGAAAGGTACTTTGTTCAACTTTTAAAACTATCTCAGATTCCTCTTTTTGTGATGATTTTAATCTATATATTTTGAACCTCAGAATAGTATTGACAATCCCTTCTCTTTTATTAATAATTATATGATCTAAACATGTAAGCCACTCATATGATGAATTGGTAGTATTTTTTATCCTTTTGAAAAAAATGGGAAGGTTGGAGTGAGAGTTTTTGTCACACAATTAATACTTCTAATCTTACTCATACCTTCATTTTTGAATGTTTCTATACCAAACAAGTCTTATTTCACAATTTCCTACAACTATTATTTCAATTTTGTAGTTGCATGTGTTTTTGATTCATCTTCATTTAACATTTCACAATGAATGGCCTAAATGTTGACATGTACCTATGATTTCATTTTATCATGCTACTTTTTTTTATGTTACAATTATTACAAATCTTCATTTGGAGTGTGGATTTTCTAATTCATGTATTGAGCCCACAAACATGAATAGTTATGTTTGGATTTATCCAAAAAACCTTCTAAGACCAATGAATTATCATCCATGGTGGCCATATATTTTAAGTCTTTGATTAGTGCATTTCATATTCCAAGTTATTTATTTATAGCTACAATTTACTATTCAATTTTTTCTTGATTGAAAATGATAAGATCATATATTTTTCAATGTTCATTAATAAATTTCAAACCGTCAAGAAGTAGATATTCAACCCATGAATCCATTATTTTACCATGATTTTAATACATATTGAGTTTTATGATAATTTACTTATCAATCCCAATTTAGATCTTGGTATATGTATTTTGGAAGAGGTTATTGCACTTGCAATGATCACTTTTTGGGAGGTTTCACTTATATTCAAAATGTGTTTGATGTATGATGAAATAATACATATTTTTTCCTCAAATATTATTGATTTTGCATACCTTATTATATCATTTAGATAAGCTTGGTTGTATTCACCTTGAAATGTTGCATATTTCCTTTAGGAATGGATTCACCAATATACATATTGTTGATGTTGTAATCGGCCAAAGTCATCTCATCCTAGTTATTTTCTATAAGAGGTTTGAATATATATATATATATTGTGCATCTAAATAATCAATCATCAACCTCAAATTATTCTTCACCTTTATCTTTTTTGAAGGGCCATGTAGTAGATCATCAATAACATAAAAATCAATCTTTGTAGGTGAGAATGTAAATTTTATTTTTTATGATTATCTCTTGCATGATCCATGAAGAAGATATATCTCCTTGTGTAGTATATAATTGGGCACTTAAATAAAATAAGGAAGTCTAGGGTACTTAAATGAAGATGTTTGTCATAAATATGATATAAGAATAGGTCCAGGTTAAATTGATTATGGAGGAGCAACAATTTTTTGCATAGGGAAAACATGAGGTGGAGGTGGAGGTAGAATCATGTATGAAAATGGTGGAAGTTGAGGGGGAAATGGATGTGATGAAGGCGCCAATGATGAAATGGGAGTAGGAAAAATGGGAAAGGGTATTAAACATGAATTATAATACATGAAATGATAAGTGGTGTTATCAATAAAAATTTATGGATCAATTGATTATGTAACATTTATAGTGTCAGTTGGATTGGGCCTCTTGATTTAGAGTTTTTACTTTGGAGGATCTCCTTCACATATATGTTTAGGTAGTTTGTTTCTATTGTGATCTTATCAAACTCTTCTTGTTGTAAATGAACTAGATTTATTTATTAATATTTTAATACCAAAATATTGAGTAATTGGAGAAAAATATTTCAATTACTTCCCTCTTGAAATTACTTCATCCTTTTGATGACTTATTGAAGTGTATTCTCTCACCTTTTTTCATAATAAGCTCTTAGTCTTGCTAGCATGGTCTATGTGTGTTCTTCAATGTCCATCAATTCTCTTATTAATCAATTGATTTGAGGAATGGTTGTGAGGTGAATATTTTCATATAAAATATCTTCCAAAATGTTAGTGCCATCATTCTCAAACTTCATTTTATACCATTCAAATCTAAAGGCTTTCATCTATTTCAATGTCATTCTTAACCAATCTATTTTTCTGACATTGAAGTCATCTTTGTAGTCCTCCCAATAATATTAATTTATTTTTAAATGTCAGGATAACTAGGGCTCATTCTAGGATTGTTTCTCATGAAAAATTCACTATTAAAATCAAGTCTCCTCATGTATAGTTATGCCATAAATTCAACAAGTGACTTTTAAATATTGGAATTTTGTTTTGTTGATTTATAGATGAAATATTTGAGTTTGATAGGAAAGGTTATTCCACTAATTTTATGTTTAATAAACTTCTTTTTCACCTCACTTAACTACCTAAAAATCACATGGATATCTTAATAGTCTACGAGAACACCTTCAAAACCACTAAAATTGATATAGGTGAACTTTAGGAACTAAATTAATTAGAACCCATATTTTATTATTATATTAGTTGCTTCATAAAAATCTTGGCTGCAATGTTTCCATTCAATGTTTTGACTATAATCATGGAGAATGCATCATTTACTCTCCTAAAATGAATTTTTCCTTTCTCATGAGTGAGATGAGGGAACTTATCATATACAAATACACCAGGAAGATTCTTATTCACTTCTATAAAACTAAGCTAGGTTTGGAGTATTACAATGGAATAGACCAAATATGATGTCATATAGAATTATTGTGTGGATTTCAACATTGTCAATTTTTTGTGAATGTTATTATTGATGATCAATTCAAAATCAATGAACTATTTCCTAAAATAGATGATGCTCATAAACATACACATCTAATGACAAAAAAATATTCATCACTTCACTACCCATGACTCTACTTAATATAGTAATCATATCTAATAGTTGTTCCTTTAAATATGAGATGTATAGTGTTTTGGTTTGTTTGATATTCACTTGTCAACCAAGATTGATTCAGCATTTTTTCACATCTCTCACATTTATTTTCCCATATTTTCTAAGTAATATTTTTCATTAATTTCCATTGTCTCATCATGAGGTTTGATTCCTAAGGATGTTCTATCCATTGTATCCACCAAATGATTATTTGTAGATTGAATTTCCATGTTCTATATATTTTAGTACTTACACATGCAAGTATTATATCTACACATTAAAAATATGTCATAAAAATAGCAGCATGCCTAATCCTGCTCTCTAAAATCCATTCTCCCAAAGGAGTCATTTTTGGGGCATCCATAATGTTCAAATGATTCATGTTGCCATTAGAGAAATTTGAGATGTATTTATCCAGAATAGAAATCATCTCATATCCTATGTAATTTAACTTCAATTTTGATGGGTGACTTACATGATATAAAATTGAGCATGTAGATTAATTTTTTATGTAGAAAAAATATAGAGAGAGAAAGTATGTGATTGGGATTAATTTCAATGTAGTCAAAATGATTTTTTGTACAATTTTATAAATATAATGAGATGAAATAGTATTATAACTTCCTTGTGCATACAAAGGTTTATATTTTGTATATGTTGTAAATACCTACAATATATTTTCACAAGCATGTTCTACCTTTGAAAACCACCTTAGTATTTTTCAAAATGTCTTGCATGTAAGAGAAAAGAAAAAAACTGAGGAATGAAGTTGATGAGCAATGAATGACTTTAGAAATCCACATTGAAAGATTGAAAAAGTTGTTTGGAGGACTCATAAGGCTTCCAAATACCATATCACATAAAAACATGCATGTACACTCCAAAAACACCTATATAAAGTTGAAACAATCACATTATCTCCTCCTTGACACCAACCTAAGCAAGATTGAATGGGTATAAAGAAGAAAGAGTGAGAGAGAGAGAGTTTTATAGAGGTTTTATATGAATTCAAATGTTAATATATAGCATGAATTAAGTAAAAAAATTAACTAATGGATGATGCATATAAACAATAGGTTTTATTTTAACCAAAATCACTTATAGACTGGAAAGACCATGATCTCTCTTCAAAAAATATCTTTTGAATGATTTATTTTAGACTTGGTAGACTTATATGAATTTTTTTAAATGAAAATAACTATTAAACATACCACCACTGTTCTTTTTTTAGACAAATTAGGATTACATAGTCAAAACCACTCATGCACAATGAATACATAGGTTTGCATGTCAAAATTGCCTTCAAAACCATAGGTTAAGAGATCAAATCACTTTGGAGGGTTAAAGAAAAAAATTGGAAGGATTGAAAACTTTATAGAAGTATTTTACAAGCATGAAAGACTTGGAAGCAATGAATTACATGTAAAAAGTCCTTAGCAAGGTCATAGAATCATTTATCACATTTTATATTATCAAAATTACCTTCCTGCATTCTATACCACAGGTTATGTTGCCAAAAAGCCTTCCAAAAAGTAAATACCATGAATTATCTTACTAAAAATGCCCTCATTTTCCATATACCATGGGTTTTTAGGCATGAAACAACTATTGAAAATAATTCATATATAAAATACCATGAATTATTGCAAAACCAACATTTTTAAAGCTAAAAACCATAAACTCATCTTTGAAATCAACCTTTTTTTAGGTCTAGTTTAAGCCTTAAGATACCACGTGGAGGGATAAGAAGCATTTTGAAAGGGCATGTGGGATTTTGAATATTATTTTACACTTTGTAGGCTTAGGAAGAGGAAATTACATGTAAAAGTGTATGGAAAATGTTGTTATAAAATATATTTATGGATTATATAAGACCTTAGTCTTGTACACTTTGAAAACTTAGAATTTAGTTATTACTATCAGTTATGGACCTTTCTTGGTTCCACAAGTATTCCATATGCTCTATCTGGTTGTAACAACCATACTAGGAGATAACTACAAATATGTAATTTTTTAAAATTAAACACTTATAATATAAATAGATCACACTAAGATAATCTACCCAATGATCATATAAATACTCTAAGTGTGATAATTGTAAATGAAGCATACTTCACCATACATCATTGATCACTATCATCATAAAAAACACATCATAATACATATATTGAAAGTAATTAAAAATAGCCAGCCATGGCTAGTACAACATACACGAACTACTATCAATCTATAGTGAATAAGTAATTATAGATCTTTGTGATAATGTTTCCAATAACAAATACAATGTATATATATAAGATATATGGATCCATAGAGCATGAGTTCCCTGGACTCTCTAGTATCTATGGAAATCTCAAGTGTCCTACCAAAAGTAGTACTACTATGGGGAGGGAGAGCATCATCCAAGTGATTTTTCACACCAACCATAGACCAATGATCCCCCAAACTAATCCCATTAGGGAATGTCCCTCCCTTCATGGATGAGAAGATAGTGATGGTGCGGGAATCTAGAGAGATAGTATTTGTGTGTTGTATGAATTTTAAAACTAAACATGTGGTGTATCATAAAAACCCATTCTATTTCAAGATATCACACAAACATGCAAATCATATTCATGAAATGATAATGTCTTCCCAAACATTACTTTGATCAAAAATTTCAAATAATAAATAATAGTGATCTATAGATCAGTCAAAATTCATACACACCACTTGATCAAATTACTTTAATTTGACATTGTGATGTTATTAATCTAAAGAATTCCATTTCACTACTTAGTATCAATAATGCAATATTAGTTAACATAATATAACAAAAAGATTCATACAATTTACATCCTACTAGTAATCATATCAAATAACATGCTAAGCATAAGATAATCTAACAACATACATCTATTCCATCAAACGTATAAATGAATCTCACATTATTATCTATCCCATAATAGAAATAATGACTATAGTTTATACTATCTAGATAAAACACACATTTAACTATAGTTTCTAATTTCTACAAGTATTTTTCAAATATAATACACCCTATGATAACCCATATTATCATAGTTTAGTGTTCTAAAACATAACTACTAATTTTACATAATAAATCATAATAAAATAGTCATAAATACATGGAAACATAAGCTTCTATTCAAGTAACTAGATATAATAAAGTAATTCCCAATTCACATGAACATAAAATATTTCATTCTAGCATTTGCTATACTCTTAGGGGTTGTATGCATGCATAAATAAGGTCTTAATAATTGTTATAAAACATTGTATTCATATAAATAACTAATATGCATACATTTAGTCCATCAAACATATGAACATATCTAGACATAACAATTATAGCTTGTACCACCCGGGTATAACATATATTTAAACTGTAGTTGTTATGACATCCCATAATATCATAGTTCATTGTTTATGAACACACTTACATAATTATGAATAAACAATCTTATAATTCCAAGAAACAAATGGCCCATCATCATAAATAATAATCCATCAAGTATGGTTTTATACCACCTGATTATACTCTATGTTTAAATCATATACTACTATAACTTATAGGCACACATCATGATGCGCTATTATATGCTATATATGTCTAAACACTTGTACATATTAACACTCTCATAATATTTACCACACACAAGTATTCAATGCTACATATATATAAACTAATAGTCACTCATAATATTTGCAGAAAAATAGAGAACTCATAAACCTATTATAATATTTTATTTAAACATATCATTCCCTTTCTATAAGACTATTTTAATATAGTTATAGTTTTGGATCCCTAAGAAACTTTATGTCTTAATTTAACCATCATTTGCTATTGGTATATTTCTTATTTATGAGTACTTGTTCATCATAATATGCACCATATATAAGTACTTAAATGACACGTAAATACTATATCAATGTTCATTTATATTTCTTAAGTAGGAGCCTTGCCTTTGATTCCAATAATCATTATAACTTATCTACTTTTGAAGTATATTAAAAATATTTATAGGATAATGTATTTTACAAATTTAATTTTGCTTCATAGTTTTTATCCCTAACTAGATAGATGTTCATCCTAACATAAGCAAACATACATAGTCCGTACACAAGCTCTCAAAGCAATATAGTCTTTCATATTTAGATTTTTATATGAGTATTTGATAATATACTAATTGATCTTATATGATACATAATAGGTTCATTAAGTACATAGATAAGTTCAAATTACTCAATTTTTTACAACATATTAGTCAAACTATGCAATGGCCCCACATCCTAATGCATTAATATACATAAGCTAGATATGTATATGCCCTCATACATATTATTACACCCACAATACATATTATACAAAAGTTTACAATATTTCAATATATAATATACTAACTATTAGTTCTCAAAAGGTTACAATATACTAAACTTTACAATTTATGTGGCACACAAATATAGTAACTAATAATGGATCAGCCAAGGTGTATACCAACTAGTAACTGCTAGATCAACTTTTAGTATTACAAGTATACTTATAAAATAAGAGTCTTGTATTTATCATACCAATATAGGAGGGTACAAACAATATGGTATTTAAAGTCTATATCCATTATTCCAAAGGAACTCAAACAAACACACACGCACACACACACACAATAATTTTGGAGTGTAATCACACACAATATCTAAGAATCCAAAGCTAAATATATATATATATATATATATATATATATATATATGTGCACTTGATATGGTTTTTCTATTTTACTCTCCCAGTCGAAACCTTATCTTTAGTTTATTGGTTTTAAATATATCGATTATTTTATAGTTCCTCATAAACTCTATTAATCTCCATGTTAATTATTATTCACACTAACTAAGATGAATAACTTTATGCAATTTATAACTCTACGTAATCAAGAATTCATGAATGAATATAAAATCCATTATCCAATATGCTATCAACTCAGGGATCCTGAAATGGACATATAGATTATCTATATAAATACTAGTGATAATATATCTAGAGGCTAGTTGTTTGATAAACTAATATATAACACTTATATAACTATGGCTCGATAATATATTAGCTTTATAGGTATTGATATTATAATGATATAATGCTAAGGCTATCTTTGCAGTACCATTATATAAAAATTGTTATATAACAACCAATTATAAGCCACTCATTATATATAGTCCATTACCATTATCTAGTCTATCAATACCATTATAAGCCCATATAATGATATAAGCCTATAATTCTAATAACAAATAATTAGTAGATGAACTAGACATAAATAATACATATGGTATAAATATAATAATTAGTCTAGTATAATGACATGGGAATGATACACATTAGATTACTAAATGAGTATAATACCTTATTAACTATATAATATCATATTAAGCCATATAACATCATATTTAGCCATATAACATCATATTCAAAGATATTAAAATTTTTGACAAATTTTGGAATTATAACTACTTGTATAACTATAAGTATATTTTGGAATCAAAATCCCTATGATAGTTTATTATGATCAAAATTATGGATTAAGATCTCTATGCCTAGTAATTTTATACCTAGAAGTTCTTAAATATGAGCTATTTGGCATACTGAGATCATGGATTTTGTTTCATAACATCACCAATTATGTGATTTACACTTTACATGTTACAACTATGTAAGTTACAATCATCCTACCCAGATCATTATGCAACTTTATCAATTTAGATAAACATCAATCACCCTTTACAAATTCACTATAGAAAATTATTAAATATTTAATAGATATTTTATACCAGTTTGCTAAGTTTTATATAGTATAAATCAATGCATTAATACTTATAAAAATCATTGTAGTTTCAATACAACTCTAGCATAAGTTTTAGTATATTTAATTATATATATCCTTATGCATAACTCTGATTATCTAATTTTAGCACTTGATATGAATGCATATCTCAGTATTTATCTATATGTTAACTAATAGAATAGTCTATAGCAAACCATATATCATATGGTTTTATAACACAATCAATAGCATTTTCAATTCTATAGAATGTATAAGTCACCATACTCACACCATAACAAGTATATAGATTTTAAATACTAATTTCACATAAAATTAAGGACATCCTTTACCTCGATTTTGATGCCCAAATGGGGTAGCATGTCAGAAACAATTTTGTGTATGGCTTGCTTCCTCATCATTCTTAGCATTCCATGTCACTCCTCTATTTATCATTTTTCCTATTTATCCCTTTAAGCTGATTCCCCCAACTTCTCTTTCTTTTTTTAATTTTAAAGGGTCGGCACCTCATGCAGTTCTATAGTTTCCATAAGTCACCCCCCTTACTTTTGGAGAGTATTTTTTTTGCCTCCTTGTGGCACTTTAAGGTTTGCTTGTTAATATTGCCGTTCTTTTATTTTTATTTAAAATAAATTTATTTTTATTTTATTTATTTTATTTCTCTTTTCCCCACTTTTTTATATTTTCCAAATGATTAAAAAATAATAAATTATCTGGTGCATTTAATTAGTTATCACATAATCATACTACATCACTATCCTTTAACCCTACACATAATATCCATGAAGCAACCACACATGATGTATTCCAAATACCACTAATAAATTAAGATAACACTCAATTAACCATGCATCAACACTATTTAAATACAAATGACATCAATATGCACTATGCTAACCATTCACTATGCATCTAACATGTCCTAAATATTGTGGTGTGTGTAGGGTTCTAGCCAATTTCTCTATCATCATTCAACATCTCCATCTACATCACCATTTCTAATCATGCTCTCCCTCCATCATGCTCTAAGAGATGAGGTCTCCTATGTCAACCTCACAAAGGCAAGTAGTTAGATCATAACATCATGATATGTGTGTGTGTGTGTGTGTGTGTGTGTGTGTGTGTGTGTGTGTGTGTGTGTGTGTGTGTGTGTGTGTGTGTGTGTGTGTGTGCTATAATGAAACTAAAGTAACAAATCAACATGTTTGTAATGTAAACATTTACACTACAACTAACTCATAACAATGTATCATGTAACCTAAACAATATAAAACCATCCCATAATAGCATATATCTCAAAGCTTAGTCAAACTAAATTTGGCAACTATAAATATCCATGGTTAATCAAATAGTTTACTTAGTAAGGAATTAGGATGTAACAGCCTTCCCCCTAAATCTAGTCATCATCCCAAATGAATCTTATTTAAACATAAGTTTTGAAATAAAACTACTATTCAGAAGAGAAATATCATAGTGTAAAATATTAAATTAAGTAGATAAATGTGAAATTTGCTTATAGAATTCATTATATTCCTTCCAAATAGTCTTATCTCAAAATATTGGTTCCACAAGATCTTAGTTTGAGACATCTTCCTATTATGCAACCAAAGTTTACAAATTTCACTTAATCTAATTAGTTCTATCATGACCACCCCATGGTCCATGTTATAGAATAAAGGGGGTTAAATTCATCAAATCATCTATTTAGGTGCTCATCTAGTTGTCCAAGTTAGTTTTAGACTCATTACAGCTAGGCACAAACATATTATATTCCCATAGTGCTCAACATTTATCACTTGACTGCACTAACATCAATTCGCATAAGGCAAAAGCCTTATGCACTTACCCAAATCACAATAGAGAAAGAATCAGGTCCCGCATTGGGATAGTTATGCCATGGTGCAATTTTTCACTCATAGGACTTGGTCATTTGAGAGAAGGCTTTTGGTGGATTCATTGGCATAAGTGTAATGTTATATATATGCAAGCCCATTTCGGGAACTAGTTTTGGTCATAAAGGTGCAAGCCTTTATCAAGATAAGTCTAGTGTCATATAAGAACTAGATGGGTCAAGGGGATACTTCAGTTCAATTGTTTATTTTTAAGCTAGCACTTATAGAAAGGATATCAAAACTTGGTACATGATCCTTTCTACACTTAGGATATTCTTATAAAATGTGATTATGTCATTGATTAACATAGGGATGCCATTAATGCCATAAACTAGGAGCTTCTAAATAATATGGTTAACATAACTATAATCAAATTACAATGTTAGGACCATTACACATTTCAGTATCAATTCAAATGACACTTAAATTAGATAGGAAATTGATTTAGAATAACTACCATTGCCATTAATCAAAGTTATAGAACAGAGTTCATATATATATATATATATATATATATTAGAGCATCTACTTTGCTAAGCTACCCAACTACCCAGAGGCTCACAGGCGACCTTAGATGTCTATAATCAATGAATTGATGAAATTTAATATATTCCTAATACCAATGGTGGTTATTGCTTTTAGGATCAATTTATTCAGAGCCTCACTACATCTAATTTGCTTCTCTACTTCAATGGTTCAGACTTGCTTTTATATCACACATGAACATCTCTTTGCCAGGATGGAGAGTGCATGTTGGGTGATGAGCTAAATCCTTTATTGATCATTCTTCTAACTCCATCACCTTGCACCCTTTACACTATGGTTTTCACATATTTCTAATCATAGAACATGTCCTAAAAATTTGGGTGTCAGATAGCTGTGTGCAAGCTAACAAAAGATCTATGTTGGTTCCTCTAGTTAGAACCAAAAGACCAAAATAACATTCATGCCAAGTAATTTCCTTATGCTAAGATGTCTATCAATTTGGCATGGATACATAATTAATGAAATAGGGGCCTCAAATTACCCCAAACAAAATTTCTAGTCCATCCTGAGACTAGGATACCAAAGCTTTTTAACACATAGAATTCAGGCATGCTCTCCTTAAGTTCAGCACTGAAGTCCTCAAATTCCTTGATAGTAAGATTGATATCCTCAGCAACACTATCTATTTTCTTGGAGGAATCACTAAGCATGAGAATATATATCTTATCAAGCTCTTTTATAAAGGCCTCAAGGTTTATCTTAGCTTTTGTCACTCCTCTATCAAGTATTGCTCCTTATTTTCAAACCTTAGTTTGCAAAGTACATAAAAATGCTTCTAGGTTCTACTCCTGGTCTTTTATCTATGTGTTCAGTGTATTAACCCTACCCATTATCTTCATGAATTCCATCCTACTAACAAATTACACCTATGTCATCATCTCTTCCTTCTCTCCCTTTGCCTATTTGAGGTGTGCATCTATGACTGATGCTTGGTTAGAAAAGTTCATAAAGATGGTGTCAGTTGCATCTATGATTTCTTATAACATTATGAAGAGGTCATCTACCTCTTTAATCTTGGAATCTAGCTCTTTCTATAACATGGTGCATGGGTCCTCTTCTTCTTCTGGTGTCAATTCTGATTTCATCCTTGGGAGCATCTGCTCCACTAGCACACATACTTTATCAACCTCTGAGAGGTTTGATAAATCAAAACCAACCAAAAGGGATAACTATTATAGTTTCATCTATTTATTTAATCTTCCATCATTAATGATGTTCCTTCACATAGATTTAGTACCATCTAGATAAGCACATTCATAGACCTAACAAGGTTCATGGCATGGAGATTTATGATAAGGGAGTCATGCCCTTCCTTAGTTTCATTTGTGCCCAATATGGCCTTTTGAATCACCCTAAAGTGAGGCTCATCCATATAGCTATCAAATGCAAAAACAAGCTATTTTCACATCTTGTATGTGGTGGATTTGGGGGACATGTATTCAAATATATAGAAATCATCTTACGTCCACCCCTTCTACACTTTTTCCCTTATACTTAACTTTGTGCCTTCTTCCTTGGTGATGGCTAGCTCTATTTTTTCTTCGTCCTCTTCACTATTACTACCACTTTCTTAGATGCTTTCCTCATATATGTTTTATTCTTTTTCCTAGATGGGTTCTTATTTAAACTTGTCTCCTTTAGCTACTTCTTCTTTTTGGGGTTCTCAATGCTAACCTCTAGGTGTATTTCATTGATTCCATCTTTACCTTCCTCTTATTTTTGTTGGGGTTCCTCAGCTCTCTCTATTTATTATTTTTCCAAGGAACCAAAATTCCCTTACTTTTCTTTAAGCACCCCTTCACTACTTGGGTGTGCCCATTGTACATCTTTATCTATTGTCCTAATGGGTGTTATAGGTGACATTTTTACTATATCACAGTCTAGTTCCACACTTGTGAGAACCTTCTTCATCTTCTTATTTATCTTGGATTTCTCTTCCTTAGCCTTCTCCTCCTTTACCTCAACTTTCTCAATAGCTTCCTAATTCATGATAGCTTCCTTCATAGCCTTCCTCTTCTTCTCTAATGTCAGTTCCGTCTCAATTTATTATTTGTTATGGCACATTTTCTTCAACAACCTTCTCTTTTCATCCTCAATTTATAGAGGATATGTGGAGGGCTCTTTGGGTGAGGCACTGGTTGGCTTCTTTATCTCTTCAAGCATGGTGGTAGTGCCACCTTGGAGGGTCTTTTGAAAATCTTTGGCATTGGGTTCCTCTCCCACTTCTTCTTACATAATGTATACTTTTTTTCCCTCTTCTTCTACCTCTTCCTCCTTTTATTCCTTCCTTCCTCATGTGTGGGCCTCTTTTACCTCCATTTATATTAGGGTTATTATCAAAAGCACAATGGTTCCCTTAGACTTTTTATTTTTATGATTCTTATTGAAGGAAGTAGTCTTTGGCATGAAGGTCATGTGCTTCTTATTTGGAGATAAAGGTGTTGCTTATTCACAAGAGGTGACCCTCAAGATGATACATTCCTAAAAAATTTCAAGTGTCTCCCCCCAATTTTTCTAGGGAGATTTCTACTTCATTATTGACATGGGCTTACCTTTGTTTCTGATCTAGAGGGGGAGATCATTATATTTTCTAGGGTTTGCACCCTTCTTTCAGGGCTTCATCTCATAATATAACATGAAGATGAACCCATTTATTACTTCCCTCTAGAGGGGATGGAGGTCTATTTGAACAGAGTCATCCTCCTCATCCTTTATGGATTCCCCTCTTAGGTACACATACTGGCACCTTAACCTACTCCTTTCTAGATCCATGGCCTTCACCAAAATATCTAGATGTTGTGCATTAGGAATCCTCCTTAGCACCTCCTTAAAGCAAAAAATGTGTAAGGGAGTTTAAACTAGCTAGATAGGTTACCATCTATGAGAACCAGGCACACTACATAGAAATGTTGCATGATGTAGAAGGTCATCATTCCAAACATGTGATAGGGGAGTTCCTATGGTATACACCATTCAATACTAAATACCTCAATGTATTGAGCATACCACCCCATTACTCGTGTCTTTTATTTTTTGGAGGAGGATGGGTAGGTGAAGTCTTAGTACTTCAGCACTAGGGAGTCCTTATACACTAAGAAGACCCAAAGATTATCTTCATCACCATCAATCATGTTGATTTTCTCATTTATTATCAATATCAACATTGACCCCGACCTAAAGGTCTGTCATGCCTTGTGACACTCTAGTGTGTTCTTCACCATCTCTTTAATAATGAATTTGGTAATGTTAAATTTGACCCCTTACACCATGTGGTATGTGATGCACAAGTAAGTCTTTTTGATGTCTGTCCATCTACCATCAAGGCAAAGTTTAGAACTCATGAAGTGTGCGACTACCCTTATGTCAGGGTCTTTTATATCTTTGATTAGGAATATGAAACCTAACTTATAATAACCAAGTAGTTTCATAACCCTCTCCACCTCTACATCATCCTCCATCATCAAGTGAATGTCTACACTTGAGCTTGGGAATCTAATGATTTTGATAATGAGGCATGTCAATATTTTCATATGCCTCCCTATTAAGTAGATGTAATCTCCATTGATGCATGATATGAATAATTATACAAGTTCTTTTGGATTATCAAAGCATGGTAATTCATACAATTGGGTCATATCAATAGTCATAAGCATATCTTAGATGGAGATGTTAAACAACACTATGCCCACCTCTGTCTTTTCTCCCATGTCAACCACCTAATCTTGGTTGAAATCTTGCACTTAGTGTGTGATGGTGATATTGTTTCAACCTATAGGTGTACATGAAAGACACCCAAGTCTCACCTACTAAGACCTCAATGGGAAATTGCATTTTTCTATATGAAATCTTGGTGAGCACCTCAAGGTCAACCTTAGTGACAATAACCCCTTTAATTAGATACACCTTTTTATTTACTACGTTTATCTATTCTACCATCTGTACCTTCTTAGCATCCTTATGTGCTTGTGGTGGATCAAAACTCATTCATTTCTTTCCCATTCTAAGTTGACTAGTGTTGAAGTGTGGTCTATTTATCTTCTTGAAGCCTATAATGTTTGATGGCACTTCTTCATAGTCATGGGGTCTATGACTACAAATTTGGCTCTCAAGCTTCATTCACGATTAATGGAAGACTCAATATCAGTCTAAATCTCTTATATCCGATTGTATCCCAATTCTTACCCCACACTCCTCTATTCTAATCTCACATGGAACATAATTTCTTTCTCTTTAAAACCATTCTTGTTTGGTGGTTGTGGGTGCTTAGGGTTTCACTTTGGTAGCATTTCCTTGCTTTAGCTCTGGTTTAACTCTCATTTTATGTTCAAATTTACACAAGGTTTGTAGGTTGCTACAATTAGTAATTCACTAATTTATACCCTAATTTTAGATACCATCTTAATTAAAGGTGAGTAATGGCATGGTGATGCATGGATTTATCTAAATCCTCTAGAACCCATGAAATCCATGAAAATCCATTACCTTATTTACATTTGATGTAGATCTTTGTGCCTCTACTATCATTGAATTAAATTATCCTAATGATATTTTTGGTGAAGTGACAAGTTTTTTAAATGGTCACTTCTTACCTATCATTGGGTCGATGTTAGCTTGTCTTGATGATATTCCTCCCATGCTTATTTTCAATTAGGATGACCTTCACCCTCCTTATGCAAACCTTGGCATAGTGCTTCACATGCACCTGATTCATTCTCCTTGGTTCCGTCTTAGTTTCCTATTGTGTTTCCTTTCAAGTATTCTTCTATTCTTTGGTTGATTTTTTGCACATTTTATCTCTTACCTTATCCTATCCCACCCCATATAAATTATTGTGTTGGTCCTCCAATGCTTCATTATCTTAATTTGATCTTTGGTTCATGAGTATCTTTTGTGCCTCCTTTTCATCTATTGTGCACTAGTATCCTATGCACTTCTCTTTGTCACTTAGTACTCACATTTTTTAGTATAAAAAACTTTAGATGCCTAGAAACTTATGTTTCTTACCTTAGGCACTTTGAAATCACCCATGCTCGACTCACTTGATTGGAGTTATGCATGTAAGCACTAGAAAGTTCTCTTTTGGGCCTAAAAGTGACTAGCTTTTTAACCCCATATGAAAATAACACATAGCATAGGAAATTGTTGGCTTGTACCAAACTTTATTTTGGTCAACATAACACAACTAACTTATGACTAGTAAGTCAGTGCTATAATGGTGCAAGTGCCATCCTATTTATTATAAGGATTTAGTTGATTGCCATTAAAATGTCCAAGGAGAATTTCACTAGATAATGTGTGTAACTTACATTTGCTAGTCTCCAATATGTTGTGGATGAAATAAGGGCCCATCCACATGATCTAGAGCTACTCATGTTGCTTAAAGTACTTGGATTCATAGAGTAAGATCAATGATCCTTCATTTAGTACCTTGTGCTTGATATGTTTATCATGTCATAGCTTTTGGTGTACCTTATCTACTTGCTAGCTTCATCTTGATTGGGCACACATATCATCTAAGAACTCTAAGTCTTCCAGTCATGCATTCAAAGATTCTTAGTCATCCAAATTACTAATACACATAATGCACAATAAGGGCACTATGAACTCCATTAGTAAAATTACCTCTATGCTAAACACCAGTCGGAATGGTGTAGCCTTGTTTAGGTACTTGTAGGTAGTGTGGTAGGCCCACAATACTAATAATACCCTATCATCCCAATCTTTATGACCAACATCACATATCTTTTTGAGGCAAGTTCCCAATATCTTATTGAATGCCTTAGTTGTACCATTTGCTTGAGGATGGTAATGGGTTATCTTATGATGCACCACCATGTATTTGGTCACCAATATTTATACAATTTCACTTAGGAAGTGCATGCCTCTATCACCAGTCAGACTAAGTGGGCACCCATATGACTTATTATGTTCTCCCATATAAACATTGTGATGATGGTGGCTATCTAGTCTTTGGTTGGCACTACCTTTGTCCACTTGGTAAAATAGTTTGTAGCCACCAAAATGTAGCATGTGCCTATGTGCCTTGCAGTGGGAGTGATTATCCTAATAAAATTAATGGCCCATTTTTCAAATGGTGCTTGGGAAAGAATAGGATTGAGTGGAATCTCATCCCCATGGTTAGGTTTTCCTATGTGCTAGTAAATGTCACATGCCTTAGCATAATATTTTGAATCCTAGAATAGACTTGGCCATCACAAGCCTAATTTTAGCACTTTGCATGCCATTATGTCTCCAGTATAATGGCCTCCTACTATCCCCTCATGCACATCTCCTAATATGGAGTATCTTTCATGTTATAAGACACATTGGAATATGACTTCATCTTAGCTCAATTTGTATAGTTCCTCGATAATCAGCTAAAAGGGGGTAGTGTGAATTATGAACTACTTCTTTTCTCTAGTTGTCATAGTCTGAGTTATAGTCTTAGATGTTAGAAAAGTAGTGATCTCTACCAAATCCCTGAGGATGTGTTGGACCCTATAGAGTTGTGTGTCTAACATATCATCCTTAATAGGTGTGGCCAAATCACTAGAGTTGATACAGGATAAATGGTTTGGGCCTGAGTTTTATTTTTTAGGATTCACAAGAACTAAGAACTAGAATTCTTAGAATAGAAATATTTATTTACAAATGCACCTATGGATAATGGACTTGTTCATGAGGTATTTAATGTTTCATGATTAGTGAAGAAGATGGATGGGGTCACCAACAAGTATTGCCTAAATTTTTATAGGGCATAGACCATTGTAAGTACCTCATGCTTGATTGTTGTATAGTTTTACTTTACTTAAGTTAGTTTCCTACTTGTGAAGGAGATGGGATAATCCATTTTGCTTTCAATGGGTTACACTAAAATGCTACCAATTGAATATCTAAATGCATTAACATGGATTTAGAATGTGTTGTTCCCAAAATCTGTCACTCATTTTTGGGACAACATATGAACCATTTTAGTCCTACAGGCCAACATTCTCTCTTCCCTTTTCAAAAACTATTCTGAGCCTTCAAAAAAATTCATTATTCAAGCTTTTTCAGCTAATAGACTTTGCAGGCTAATTTCTACAGACTCTGTAGGCTGATTTTTATGGACTTCGTAGGCTGATTTCTATGAACTCCGCATGCTGATTTCTACGAACTCTGTAGGCTAATTTCTACAGACTTTGTAGGCTTGTTTCTACGGACTCTGTAGGCTGATTTCTACAGACTCTATAGGCTGATTTTTATGGACTCTACAAGCTTATTTCTATGGACTCTACAGGAAAGAAACAAGTTCCCAACACTTAGGAAAGTTCAAAATAGGTTCAATGCCAAGGTTCAACCAAAAGGTTCATCAACAAGCTTCAAACAATGAATTGAACCATTGAACCCTGCTTCTAAAAGGTTAAAATGTTCAGCGGCTTCAAATGGATTCAAAAGACTTAGTGAAAAGAAGAAGGCTTGAACCATTGAACCGTTGAACCTTAAACCAAAATGGTTCAAAGTTTCAATGGGTTCAATGGTTCGAAGGTTTAATGAGTAGTTAGTTCAACATGGTTGGTCCAAGCAGTCAAGTGAATGAGCGATTGGTTCAAGTGGTCAAGTGAATGAGTAGAACACAAGATTGAACTGTTGAATCGTTGAACCAAAGTTTGTTCAATAAGTTAGTTCAATTGGCCAGTTTAAAGGAGTGCCCCAAAGCTTGAAGGACAAGTGCACTTGCAGAGGGCACTTAAGAGCCAAAAGGACCCTTTCAACTTTTCTAAAAGGTAATCTTGGAGATCAAACAACCCTTGCAGAGGGTAGGTGATGAGAAAAATGGACTGTTTCAAAGGCTAAAAGTGTAAGGTTTTCTTCATAAAGTGATTAAGGTAGTGGAAGATTTCCTTTGGACAAAATGTCTGAAGGAATTCCTTTGGACTTTTTGTTTGAAGGAATTGGATCTGAAGACCACCTGAAGATAGACCAAGGTCACCTGAAGAACCCCAAATGGTAGATACCCTTGAGGGGGACTCTTAGCCAAAGTTGAAGAGATTCCTCCCCTTCAGGAAGGATCAAAAAAAGAAAGCTGAAGGAATTGCCAAGGAGGGTGATAGGCATGTGGATGTCAAAGTTGAACATTGTGAACTAGTTGTTGGGATCTAGACATCCGGTGACATCCCCATAGACATCAAATTTAGGGAAACCAACTAGCCATTGGCATTCAAATAACAATGTCCCCATAGCTATCAAATTCATGGAAATGAAATAGCCATTGATCTTTGGAGGCTTGAGCATGGACTCGAATGTAAAAGGACAAAATGCCAAAGGGAAGAACCATTGAATGAAGAGCGTAAAGAGCTAACAAGGCTGAGAATATAGCCCTGAAAGCTCAAATTCTTGGAAGAGACAAAGATAGAAAAAGACAAAAGTTAAAAACAAAATCAATGACCAGCTGAAGAGGGAGCTGAAAGAGCCAACAAAAAGGGGAAAAGATAGCCTGAGAGCTCAAATCATATAAAAAAGAGGGAAAGGCTAAAAATATCTATGTATAAGTTATTCTAGTAGGTGGAACAGTCCACCAAGAAGATATTTTAGCTTACAAACATTGAAGACACAACCTATTTTTCTCCCTTAGAGTAAAGGTGAAGTGGACAGCTATGCAGATATCAGGTGATAGACTAGATGACTCAGGCCTAGGAGAAGACATTTGAGATGAATTGACACACCATAGTTAAGGCAGTTGCCTTGTCCCAACATGGTCCTTTGACAAAATTGAAGATGCATTCAAAGCATTGAATGCAACATGGGTCACTCCATGGAATAAAGTGCCAAGACTTTCTTGGCTGCTATATAATTTAATCTCTTATTTTATGCAAAGGAGATCTCTCGGTTATAGAAGCAAAAACTCTACCCAAATTGAAAGGCAAATACTAAGACTTTGAGCTCAGATTGTTGTTCATATTATTTTATCTAAATGAGAAAGTAAGTTACCTACAGACTTTGTGCTGTTATAGCTTATATCATTTTAGGAGATTGTTCTTATGTCTATCTTCTGAATGTGTTCTTGTTTATTTAATCTAACAAGTAGAATTTGTGAAGATAATCAGGAAGGTGTCCTGAAGCCAACTGTAAAAAGAATTTGTGATGCTTACAGTTGCCTTTAGTGTGTTTGTCTTTTTCTATTTTATATGTAAAGGACCTTGGGATGACTTTGTGCCCTCATTATTCTTCATATCTCACTCTTTGGGCAGCTAAAGTGGAGACTTTGTGCTACACTTCATTTTGTTGGTTACTACACCCTATTACCAGTCATTTATCACTCCCTAAAAGAACTATTGTTTGCTACAAGACCACTTTTGAAAGAAGAGAAGTACCTTCAGTGTTTTTATCTTAGATTTCTCATTTATTTGTGAACATCATCTCTAAAAAAAGAGAGATGGATGGTGTTATCCTACCCTTGAGTGTTATTTTTAGCTTATATTTATAGTATATAGCTCCTCATAGTTATAAGGGAACCTCCCCTTGATGAGAGGAGAGATTTGTCCCCTTTTGATGTGGTAAACCTGCACATCTAGATGACCAATCTCCCTATGTTGTGGTTGAAGAGACCTATTTTTCTCATCAGTTATCTGGTGATAAATTATTCACCCAACAGTTTTTGGTGACTCCATTGGGGATTCGAACGCACAGTTTCAGTTCATTTCCTTATCCATTTTACTCTGCTAGGGATAGTAATTTTGTACAATTTGAAGCCTCAAGCTTTAGATTGAAACATCACCTGTGTCTTACCCATTATCATTATATCCTTATCCATTTATTTTTCTAGGGAAGAATGATTAATTTTAGTTCTTTCCCATTGTTAATTTTCCTCTCAGCTTCACGCTATAGTTTTTAGTGACTCTGCTGGGGAAGAATGAGAAGTCTGAAGCCTCAAGTTTCAGATTGAAGACATTCTTATCCTTATCCATTTCCATTATATAATCTAGTCTACAAACTAGAGCCACTGGGGAAGAGCACGTAGTTTGAAGCCTCAAGCTTTAATCTAAAGTAGGGCCAGTTCTTTTCCATTTTTATTCTATAATCTAGTAGCTCCACACTATACAAGAAACCAAAAAACTCAAGGTGTTTTTGACCCTATTTTTGAGTTGGTGCAGAGGGCAATTTTGATTTGTTCCCTCCACAAGTTCAAGCTCAATGAATTAGGAGTTTTCCTCCTACCAATACCAAGTCACCAATACAAGGTAGAGCTTCTTTTTTGGTATTAGCAGAGCTTTGCCTATACATACTCCACCCAAATTTGTTATCCCCCCTTTCTATAATCAAATCATGGCAGTTCAAGGCCCCTAGGGTAACTCTTTTATCCCACTCAATCTAGTTCCACCCCTACATGAGTTACCACGTAGTTTAAGGAAGAATTTCCTTAAATTCTTTGGTGATGGGAGAGTTCACCCTAATGAACACATTGCAGCCTTTAGCATAGCCTATGGTGTGATAGGCATGGAGTATGAGGATGTAGTAGTTAGGTTGTTTGTGGAAACATTACAAGGTGTTGTTGTAGACTAGTTATACCATCTGCAGGCTTGGTCAGTGACTGACTGAGACACTCTCAAAGTTAAATTTGAAGCCAGGCTCAAGCCTGTAGAATATGTGCATTCTCTACTTGCCCAACTCACAGAGATGAAAAAAGAGCCTCATGAACCTATGAGGGACTTCATAGCCAAGTTTGACAAGCTAAGAAATAGGATTCCTACCATTGCTCAGCCAACACCTAAAAATCTCAAATGTTTTATCATAAACTCACAACTGCCTGAAGTGAGTTTCCTATTGAGACAAGCTGGCCACATAGACCTTACTACTGCTTAGGATTTCGTCACTAAGGTGGAAAATGATCTCATCTTGGTAGGGAAGATAAGAAGAGATCCTAATAGAGGTGAATCTTCCTCATCTTTTGAGAATTCATCTACAGGCACTACTGATCAAATGGTGTAAAAGCTGGCAAATGAACTACTAGCCTTGAAAAGACAAGTGGCCCAAGGTATGTTTTCTCCTCCTTATTTGGATATTCCAAGGAGGACATTTAAAAACTATTCATATTAAGGCAATGCTACTATAAGTCAAGTGCCACCAAATTGTCTGCCTCCCCCACAGGGGAAACTTGCCATTAAAGTAACACCAGGCTAACTCAGTAGTTGGATATCTAGAAACAAAACATGATTTCTCTTTTCAACCTGAGTTTGATCAAGAAAATAATGCTAATATCTTTGTAGTAGACCAAAAATAATCAATTGGTGACTCTAACATTGGTTTCCTAAATTACCACGATGAACCTGGAAGTGAAGGTAAAGCAGTGGATGGATCATACACTATTTTCACATGATCCAAGAACCATTCAGCATAGCAAGCTTATAGGGACAAAATAGGAGAAGGATCTTAGCCTAAAATTTCAATTTCTAAGAGGGGAACCACTCTACCTTTCCAACCAAAGGACCCGGTGATTGCTAAAAAAGTAAGTACTCCAAACATGCCTTCACCTTCAACTTCCATTTCATAGATCAGTCATCCCCCTACCAAAAACCAAAACAATGAGCTCCCATCCTCTATTCTTAGTTCATTTTAGACATTTGACATAATCAACCATGTCAAGAAAACCAAAGTTCAAATGTCTAAATTTGAATTCCTACAAGCTAACCCTGAGTAGTTGGATAGGTTGGTTGAGTGTGTGAATAATAAAGCTGTCCCTGCAAGACAAGATGTTAAGAAAGTAACTCATGATCCCCCAAGGAACATGTCTATCCCAAACAATATTATCATTACTCCTCCTATTACCCCTAGGAAAATATATCCTTTCCATGTTTCCCTGTTGATAAATAGTCACAAGCTGAGCAATTGCATCATTGATTCCAAAGCTTTAGATAATGTCATGCCTGCCAAAGTGGTAGAATCTCTTGGTCTCACACTGACCAAGACATTTGGGAGATGTTTCTCCATGGAGAACAAGCAAGTGCCACTACTAGGACAAATTAAGGATGCCCAATTTGCATTTTCCACCTTTCCAGAAAAGATAATCGAGATGACAGTCTTGGTGGCTGACGTCCCATCCTCATATGACATTCTTCTTGGACAAAATTTTTGGAAGGATGTTGGTGGCGAATTGAGCATGGACCTGTCTAAGGCAAGGATCCCTGTCAAAGGCATCATGAAGAGGTTTCTCCCTAAAAAGGAGGCAAAATATGTTGTTACCCAAACATTAGTGCTTGAAGCTCAAATTCTATTCGAGTCTTCCAGAATGGGTAACTTTTTCCTATCTACAGAGGATGTTTATGTTTTAGTAGATGAAAGACATATAGGTGGTGATCTAGTAATTGATTCAAAAAATACATCAAAAGAATTGGTAGGGCATAGCATAGATGAAAAAGGATATTCCCTCTCTAATGAATAAAAATTTGATAGAAGATCAATTTTTGATGATGTTTGGATCCTAAAATTCGATGGCATAAATTCCTCTATCGGTGTTGGAGCCGGGATTGTGTTGATATCTCCTTAAGGAGATAATTTTTCTTCCTCATATAAGTTGCAATTTAGAAACACCAAAAATACTGTTGAGCATGAATCTCTGTTACTTGAGTTGAAGGCATCTCAAAATAGAGATGTCAAGCTCCTTCATGCTAAAGGAGATGCTACACTGATGGTTTGTCAGGTGAGGAAAAATTGTGCCATTATCACAATCTAGTATGGGATCAAATTGAAAGTTTTAAAGCTTTAAATATTTATGTAGTGCCTAGAGGGCCTCATAATCATCCAAATTTATTGGCTGTCTCTGAAACCTTCATCATTCCTCACCCTGATTTCAAAGATAATAGGTACACTATCAAACTGGTCTTGCAACCAAGTGTTCATGACAATGCCAATCATTGGCAGGTCTTTGATGCTAACAATCAAATCATGTGCTAGACTAAACTAAAAGAGAAATAAGTTGTTGTAGTGGACCATACTGCTGCATGTCAAAGTTAGAAAAATTAACTCTTCGCCAAGAGAGCAAAGATTTATGGTTTTTAGATTGGAGACCACACCTTGCCATGGGGCAAGAAGAGAGAAAAAAAAAGAGTGCACAAAAAATGTGATTCCTAGTGGAGAGTTCCATTCACCCATCACTAATTCTGTGGATAAAATAGTTTCTTACTAGTTTATCAAGATGGAACGCCATTTTCATTGCCTCATAGTGGGCGGCATCTGAAGCACTTCAATTCTTGAAGTATCAGATAAGATCATATGTACATATGTATATTTGTATAGTCTTTAGTTCTATTTTGTGCTTTTAATTTTCATTTTTGGCACCTTTATTTTTGTTAGCATGACTCTATAGCCCAATGGCACACTTCAAGGCACTGGAGATTTTGGTTTCTACTCCCTTTAGCTATTCCAAAATTTCAACTGAAGGAAGTTCCCCAACTGGAGCCAGCTATTATTCCCAAAATCTGTCACTCATTTTTGAGACAAAATATGAACCATTTTGGTCCTACAGGCCAAAATTATTTCTTCCCTTCTCAAAATTTTTTATGATCCTTCAAAATTCTTCATTATTCAAGCATTTTCAGCTAACATACTCTGCAGGTAAATTTCTACAGACTCTGCAGGCTGATTTTTACAGACTCTACAGGTTGATTTCTACAGACTCTATAAGTTGATTTCTATGGAATCTATAAGATAATTTATATGGAATCTATAGGCTTGTTTCTATAGACTCTATAGGCTAATTTATATGAACTCTACATGTTGATTTCTATAGACTCTGTAGGCTGATTTCTACGGACTCTACAGGAAAGAAACAAGTTCCCAACACTTAGGTAATTTCAAAATAAGTTCAACACCAAGGTTCAACTAAAAGGTTCATTGGAAAGATTTAAACAAAGGATTGAACCATTGAACCCCACTTCCAAAAGGTTCAAAGGTTCAACGGCTTCAAACGGCTTCAAAAGACTTAGTGAAAATAAGAAGGCTTGAACCATTGAATCATTAAACCTTGAACCAAAATGGTTCAAAGGTTCAACGGGTTCAATAATTCAAAGGTTAAATGAGTGGTTTGTTCAATGTGGTTGGTTCAATTGGTCAAGTGAATGAGCGGTTGGTTCAACATGGTTGGTTTAAGTGATCAAATTAATCAGGGAAACAAGATTAAACTGTTGAATAATTGAACCAAAGTTAGTTCAATCAATCGGTTCAAAGGAGTGCTCCAAAGCCTAAAGGATAAGATTCTTTATAGAGGGCACTTAAGAGCCAAAAGGACCATTAAAACTTTTTTGAAAGGCAATCTTGGAGATCAAATAGCCCTTGCAGAGGGTAGGCGATGAGCAAAATGGACCATTTCAAAGGATGAAAGTGTAAGGTTTTCTTCAAAAAATGACTAGGGTAGTGGAAGATTTACTTCATAAAAAATTTCTAAAGTAATTCATTTGGAATTTTTATCTAAAGGAATTGGAGCTAAAGACTTCCTGAAGATAGACCAAGGTCACCCAAAGAACCCCAAAGGGTAGATACCCTTGCGAGGGTCTCTTGGCTAAAGCTGAAGGGATTCCTCCCCTTCAAGAAGCATCAAAATAAGAAAGTTGAAGGAATTTCCAAGGAGGTTGATGGGATCATGAACGTCAAAGTTGAACATCGCAAACTAGCCATTGGGATTTAGACATCCGGTGACGTCCCCACAACCATCAAATTTAGGGCAACCAACTAGCCATTGGCATTCAAATAGTGACATCCCTGCAGCTGTCAAATTCATGGAAATGAAATAGTCATTGATCTTTGGAGGCTTGAGCATGGACTCGAATGTAAAAGGCCAAAATGCCAAAGGGAAGAACCGCTGAATGAAGAGCACAAAGAACTAGCAAGGCTAAGAATATAGCCTTGAGAGCTCAAATTCCAAGAAGATACAAAGATGGAAAAAGACAAAAGTTAAAAACAAACTTAGTGACCAGCTGAAGAGGGAGCTGAAAGAGCCAGTAGAAAGGGGAAAAGATAGCCTGAGAGGTCAAATCATAGTAAAAAGAGGAAAGGCCAAAAATATTTGCATAGAAGTTATTCCATTAGGTGGAACAGTCCACCAAGCAGATATTTTGGCTTACAAGCATTGAAGGTGTGGCCTTTTTGTCTCCCTTGGAGTAAAGGTGAAGTGGATAGATGCACATATATTAGGTGATAGACCAGATGACTCAGGCCTATGAGAAGACATTTGAGATGAATTGACACATGACAGTTAAGGTAGATTCCCTGTTCCAACATGGTCCTTTGATAAAATTAAAGATGGATTCAAAGCATTGAATGCGGCATGGGTCGCTCCATGGAACAAAGTGCCAGGCCTTTCTTGGCTGCTATATAATGTAATCTCTTATTTTATGTAAAGGAGATCTCTCGATTATAGAAGCAAAAACTCTGCCCAAATTGAAAGGTGAATATTGAGACTTTGAGCTCAGATTGTTGTTCATATTATTTTATCAGAATGAGAAAGCAAGTTACCTATAGACTTTGTGCTGTTATAGCTTGTATCATTTTAAGAGATTGTTCTTATGTCTATCTTCTAAATGTGTTCTTGTTTATGTAATCTAACAAGCTGAATTTGTGGAGATAATTAGGAAGGTGTCCTGAAGCCAACTGTAAGAAGACTTTGTGTTGCCTATAGTTGCCTTTAGTGTGTTTGTCTTTTTATATTTTTTGTGTAAAGGACCTTGGGATGACTTTTTTCCCTCATTGTTATTTTTATCTCACTCTTTGGGTAGTTGAAGTGGAGACTTTGTGCTACACTTCATTCTGTTGGTTACTGTACCCTGTTACCAGTCATTTGTCACTACTTGAAAGAACTCCTACTATTTGCTGCAAGACCACTTCTGAAAGTAGAGAAGTGCCTTCAATTTTTTCATCCTAGATTTCTCCTTTGTTTTTGAACATCATCTATAAAAAAAGAGAGATGGATGGTGTTATTCTACCCCTGAGTGTTATTTTTAGATTATATTTATAGTATATAGCTCCTCATAGTAATAAGGGAACCTCCCCTTGATGAGAGGAGAGATTTGTCCCCTTTTGATGTGGTAAACCTGGACATCTAGATGACCAATCTTATGCTGTGGTTGAAGAGACCTATTTTGCTCATCAGTTAGCTAGTGAAAAAATATTCACCCAACAGAATGGAGTCATCCAGTTGGGAAATTATAAAATAGGCATGCTAGCTAATTTGAGATTTAGAGTTTCAAAGGCATCCTCATACATTGTACCCTAATAGATCAAACCATCCTTGCACAATAGCTTTTCTAAAATCACTATAATATTTACATATTTCCTTATGAAATTTATATAATAGCCATAATGGCCAAGAAGGGTGTGAACATCTTTCTACATGGAAGGGAACTAGAACTATAGAATAATTATAATCTTTATAGGATCGATGAGTAGACCATCTTTGTAGACAATATGAAAGTACCAAATGGTGTCAAAAAAATACACTTATTGAGGTTCAAGGATATCTGTAACTATCTAAACCTCTCAAAAATGAGATGCAAATTATCATAATGGTCCCTTATTATCACATACATAGTCTAGTCATCTAAATACACTTAGAGGAACTTGTGAATAAAGTCCTTAAATGTAGTGATCACTACTCTAGAGAACATGAATAAAGCATTCTTGAGTCCAAAGGGTATCACAGTATATGAAAAACAACCCCATTCTATCATAAAGGTCATTTTAGGCTTGTCCTCATCTTCAACCTAGACTTGATGGTATCCTAAGAACCCATAAGTGAAAGTATATATCTCATAGCCTATGATGCCATCTAAGAATTCATTATTGAATGGCGTTAGGAAGGGGTCAGTGATGTAGGAAACATTCAACAATCTATAATTGATTAAAATATGAATGTGCCCATCCTTCTTGATGCTAATAACCATGGGGATCACCCATTCAAATTCTTGCATAAGGTAGATGATGCATATGACTTGCATAGCATCAATATCAATTTTAACTTTGGTGTGAAGATTGGGGTTTATTCTATAAGGGAACTTTTTGATAGGTCTTGTGCCATAGAGAAGCTTGATACTCATCTTTATAAGGGATGGGTGGGTGCACTTCATATATCAGTAATTATGAGTGAACAAGTCTTAGAACTCCTTCAATAGATATAAAATATGTGCCAACTCCACTTTAGACTAGTATGCACCTAAAGTATCCATGTTTGGTTACCCTTTTGAGCTAATGTATACCTTAATAGTTTTGAGTGGTGCATGGTAGGGTTCAATCATTTCCTAATGTGAGTCCTCAACTTTCTTACTACCCTTAGTTATTCATACACAAAGATGAGTAGGGTCTTCTTCATCAAGGGTGTTATCCTCCACTTGATGTATTAGATTATTTTTGTCTATCAAGTTTGTTCAATTTTGTGCCTTCCAAGTATCATCATCTTCATCACTCAAGTCAATATTGAGCACTTGTTCCTAAAAAAAAGTCAAGATTGAAAAAATCTTTTCCCCAGACATGTTTTTTAGGCACTCCTCTAAGATTACAGTGTCCTCAAACACCACTTATTGAATTATTTATAGTGGCTCAATCAATTCTAGGTTTTACAAGGAAAAGGAGAAGGTGTGCACAAACCTATCCTTAAGGATATCAAAATTGGATATATTATGATGCATTTCATTGAAAACATACCATACTCATTCCCATATCTTCAAGGTTCTATAAAAGGCATGCACCCATAGGTTCTTTGGAACATTTTCACTATAGTCAGTCCATGTTTCTTCACACAAGCACACATGCACTATAGGTTTTGATTCACTAGAGTATGTTGAGATGTCTATATCCTCATTACTCTTAATAAATCTAGTATTTATGTATTCTTCCACATCTTACCAATTTGGCATGATGGTCTTTTGTTTTACCCACTAACGAGCGATAGTACTCTGTAATGTATACACTAGTACACCCATTCTATCTACTTCTTTGGGGATACATAATTTGAGGTCATGGAAATAATATTATACGAAATAGCTCCCCTCATATCTTGGGAGCACTATAATTTTACCTTTGTTTAAGAAAAACACTCTCTTTCCCTTCTGCCTATCATAAGGGACCCATATTTTTTAAGTGTGATCAATCTAGACACATCTAGTCCTCATAGGTTTTGGCACCTTCATGCACACTAAGTGGCACCTTTAACTAATGGTTTTATAATATTATTCAAAGCATCAATCATAAGTAATGTCAGTGGTGTCTGAGGCTAACTTTTCATCTTCTCAATAAAGCACTCCTTGATCATTAGGGTTGAGAGTCTCAGTGCCTTGGACCGTGATGTAATATATATGGTTGATCTCATCCTCAAGATCAACACTCTTTACATAGGGGGTCCTTGGTCACTTGAGAGGGGGATAAATACCCTTTCCTTGAAATTTTAAAAATTCATGTAGTGCTTCTTGAAGGACATGTCTACATTTCTTTCATAACACCAAGGCCTTCCAAAAAGTGTCAGGTAGTTATCTTATTCTTTGAACTCAATTAATTCAAATTTAGAAAAAAATTGACACCCATGATGTCCACAACTATGATGTTTATAAATCTAATGGGTTGCATCCTAGTCTTACTGGCCATGAAAAGTACATGAGGGGAAGGTCTCATGGATGGCCTACCCATCTTCTCCCATGCATTCTTGGTCTAGATATTAACTTCAACGCCTATGTCCATGAGGACCTCACATATAGACCATCCATGAATGGTAGAATACATAAGGTGTTCTTGATTGGACTACACATTTTGTGTATGCCTAACTTATTTCACCCTTTCCATGCATGGCATAATGACTTCAACTAGCTTCTATCCCACATGCTCTAAAATTAAGTTCTTCAATAGGGGTAGCATCCCTTCTATCTATAGTAGGTATAAGATATATTTTAGCTCATGTAGCTTAACCTCTTATATATCTTGCTTATTATGAAAAGTAGCATGCTTCACCTCTAAGTTTCATTCCAGTTAGAGATCCCCTTAAAGGTATTAAATGATGCTCATGGCCTAATATAAAACATCTTTTTAGCATGTAGGGTTTGGGTAAGGTGTAAATTTGGGTTAAGGCCACAATATGCACTTAATACAACTCATTTCCCCATCTTCTAGGTGTAATTTTAGTATGGGTGCAATTGGTGGCTGAGTTGTGAATCCACTATGAGTAGTCACCTATACCTTGAATGTCTCTACATAGGTTGGTTATACCTTTGGAGTTTACTTCTCTACTTTCATCTCACACCCAATCATTCCAGTGCCTTTGTCTACACTAGGCCTACCTTAGGTTGACTTATTGTACAAGTTAGGGCATTCCTCAACCTTATGATGTCCTTGAAAGTACACACATAATGGATGTGTAGGGCTATCATGCTAATAGTGTTCTATTAAGCCACACTTATAATATGAGTGGGGTGGGAACCTCCCACCACCACATCATCCACCTCACCCTCTGACACCTTTTTACATCCCAAAACCCATATTTTTTGGGCCATATCCTTCATTTCCTTGGTTAGCTTACCCTTGAACTACTACAATAGCCTGCCTTACACCTCTTTCCATATTTTCATGCATTTCATCAATCACCCACCAATCATCTATTGTATTGGTGTAGGTATTTCACAATTGATAATAAATAGTTGTTTTAACCTAACTGGTGTATTAAAATAAAGGTTAGTTATGAACATCATTCACTTCATAATATACCTTACAACTTAGAAGCCATGTGTTCACATTCTTTAGAGGGTAGTTATTCTTATTATGGCCTTCCACTTTGTAGTCAGTGTACCATAATCTAATTTAGGCTTCTTGTGATGAACTAGTGGTATGATTTTGGAGTTTGGAGGCCATAGATGTAATTTTCACCTCCATGAATGGGTTGACATTGATATCAATGATTTTGAATTCCTTAATTATAAGTATGGCTTCAAGCACTTCATAGGGCTCGATGAATGTCTTCATGTAAAACACTCTTATAAATGGCACTAACAACCCTCCAATGAACCATTACACATGTTATTAGGAGTGGATATCATAAGGGAGATTAGAGAGGAGAGTTTTGAACCTAGCATCATATAGGTGCATGGTTTTTGAAAGTCTTTGATTAATTTATTTGATGTTTAAACTCTAGTATGTTGAATTCCTTCAAGAATGCCTCCTTCAGTGTGTCATAATCTACCATAGCCTAGTTAGGTTCAAAATTTATATACCATGTATGGGCATGATCTATTAAAGTAGTCATGAACTAGGCCACCTTGTGCTCCAATTGGGTTATGCCCCAAGTATGTCATTGTAGTTCACACTTTAGCACATGCTTTGTGGCATTTTATATGCCATGATACTTTGGCAAGTGCATGGTCATTTCATAAAATATTTTCTATTGGGGGAAGCTATCATCTGGGGCATTTATCTACCTAGGTTCTATCTTAATGGTGGTCCTCTAGTGCTTCTAACCACTAGGTTATGCATCAGCCCCATTGTTACTACTATCACCGATGATGTCGATGATGTTCTACCACTAACTTGTGGCACCTGACCACTTCCTATGAGCTATTGCTTAGTCTACATAGTTGACATTAACTGAGTTATTATGTTTGTGATCACATTCTATTTTGGTGAGTAAGTGCCCAATGGTCTAGAAGTAGTCTTGCTTAACTCTTAATAGGGAATAACTTGTTTAATCATAAAATTATACTCTAAATCTTCAAAATGGTCAAATTATATGTTGACAATAGGGTCAATCATCAATCTTATTTCTTCTTATGGGGGATGTAACACATGAGGTTACACCATAGGTTCAAAGGAGGTAGGTACATCTAATACATCTTTAGTTATAAAATTCTATAGGGATCCATTACATTCTACACCCATTAATTGTTGAGCTCGATCCATTGATTCATTATTTCTCTTCTTGCACTGCTATATTTCAAGAGATCCTTTTACATAGCCTTCCCACTCACAACAAATTCTCTTGATACTTTTAGGTTCCATATCTTCCATCAGTATATGCCTTATCTTGTTATAATTCTATCTCTTGAGCTCTCAGGTATCAATTTTCTCATCCCCTTCTATTATGCTTTACCTACACATCCTCTTATCCCATTGTGTTTCTCAAACATAAAAGGACTTTAGCTTTCCATTCTCAAAGTTTCAAATCCATGATCCTCCATTAGTTTCTTGAGTTTTACACTAAACACTTTCATAAATGTGCCTCTAGGTTAATGCAAAAATTGATACTCTACTTCCTTAGGGTAAGAGTATGTGGAAATAATGAACTCAAGCATGTAATTATCCAATGTTCCTTACCACCATTTGTCTACTACTCTCATCTAAGTGGAATCTAGATTCTCAAGTCTATCTAAGTGTTATTTCATCCACTCAAGGCATTGTCCATAACTTTATATTTTATGGGTTGCATAAGTAGCCACCCATCGATACACATGCTCAGGTAATTTTCAAAAAAAGACATCATACAAAGCATCATACAAGTTGTTTTAAACCCATTTTCTTAGATTGTGTCCTCTACAAGTTAGATGCTTCAGCACAAAGCTATCTTCCACATATTATAGCTAGCACTTGATATTCTCAAGGGAGAGTCAGCACATTATTTTATTGTACCATTGTAACAAAAATATTCAACATGGGTCCAACAATAAAACCAAAATATTGTAGAATGAGGGGGTTAAATTTATCAATTTATCTAGTCAGGTACTCATCTAGTTGTCCAAGCTAGTTCTAGACTTATTATAACTAGGTGGAAACATGGTATATTCTTGTAGCACTCAACATTTATCACTCGACTATGTTGGCATCAATTCACATAAGTATCAAGCCTTATAAACTCACCCAAAGAGTAACAGAGAAAGAATCAAGTTCTATTTTAGGCTAATTATACCATGGTATAAGTTTTTGCTCATAAGACTTGGTCATTTGGGAGAAGGCTTTTGGTGGATTCATTGGTACAAGCCTTTTCTGGGCTAAACATAATGATCCATAGGTGCAAGCCCATTTGGGGAACTAGTTCTAGTCATAAGGATGTAAGCCTTTATCAAGCTAATTATAGCATCATATAGGTGATATAAGGGTTAAGGGGATGATTTAGTTAAATTACTCATTATTAGGCTAGCACTTATAACAAGGATATCAAAACTTGGAACATGATTCTTTCTATACTTAGGTTATTCTTACAAAATGTGATGATGTGATTGATTAACATAGGGATGCAATTAACCTTGTAAACCAGGAGCTTGAGAATAACATGGTTAACATAACTATAATCAAATTAAAATTTTAGAACCATTGTACATTTCATTATCAATTCAAATGTCACTTAAATTAGATAGGAAATTCATTTAATAAAATTTGCCATTGCCATGAATGAAAGTTAAAAAATATATTTCATACACACACACACACACACACACACACACACACACACACACACATACATACATATAAGAAGATGATCTATTATATATATATATATATATATATATATATATATATATATATATATATATATATATATATATATATGTATGTATGTATGTATGTATGTATGTATGTATGTATGTATAATAGATCATCTTCTTTGCTAAGATAATCAACTTCTTAGAGAATCACACATGAGCTTGGGCATATAAAATAAGTACCTTAATAGCATATAAGTTATTCTTAATATCAATGACATCCATTGCTTTCAAGACTAATTTATCCAAAGCTTTACTACATCTAATTTGCATCTTTGCTTCACTAGTTCAGACTTGATTTTATAACACATAAGAACATCTCTTTGCCAAGGTGGAGAGTGTATTTCAACTACTGATTTGGAGCCTTTATTGATCATTCTATCAACTCCATCACCTTGCACCCTTTGCACTATAGTCCCTACATATTTCCAATCATAAAGGATGTCTTGAAATTTTGGGTGCTAGATAATTGGTTACTAGCGAACATAATATATGCATTGGTTCCTCCATCTAGTGACAAAATACCAAAATAACAATCATGAAAAGTAATTTCCTTGTGTCAAGATGTCTATTGAGTTGGCATAGATCCATACTTAACAAAATAGGGGCCTAACAATCCATAATTGATAATACAAACCTATATACTATAGGACTAACTACTTTTAATACCTTGAAGGGTCCCACATATCTCAGTGAAAGTTTCATTGACTTCTAAAAAGCACATGATGTCATCATAAAATCCAAAATCAAATGGCCAAGCAGATTTTCACAAAACCTTCCAGCCCCTTTGCATATCTCTCTAACTTAGAGAGTGTTTTCCTCATTCTAGAGAAAAGTGTTTAGGGAACCTGACAAGAATGATGTGTATAAGTTAATATCATCACTAATCTACATAGCTTATAATAAATATAACATGTCAATACTACCACTAATCCACATAGCTATTGACAAGTATGATGATGAATATGAATCAAAAATACTGCATTTCTAATGTATACAAAATTATGGAATAATCATTCCACAATATATATGTGTATGGCCATACAAATAATTTGATAAGTCCATCTATCAAATCTTGGATTTGACAAGATCCCCTTGTCTGATTCAAACTCAATAAATTTGACAAGTCTATCTATCAAATTCTAGAATTGACAAGTTATCCTTATTAGATCCAAATTTAGTAACTACCAAGTCAATGTGAGACTAAATAGGATCCACTCCCATTTCTCAACACTCACATTATAAATTCACCAATAATCCCTTAGGTCTCCATGACTTAATTATCTCTAAAATTTTCACAAGGTTCAATGAATCACAACTCTATATTAATATATCCTAGAAAAAATGATATATTGTAAATAATTCAAATGTACTAACATACATATAATAAAAATCATACAATCATTTCATAATTGTATTAAGTTGCCACTAGCCAAACATAACTAGTATTATATTTCATAGCTTAACTTGTTATGTTATATTCATAGTTAAGAGGAAAATAATGCTAAAATTAACATAACATATAGAGGTCAAGGATCACACTATGCTTACAACATTATAAAAGAAAGAAGTGAGATAATGTCTCCTTGCTTGTTCAGCTAGTTACAAAATAAGTTAAAAGTTTATATCAACCCTTTTAGGCTAACAAGATGTTCTGCACATCCTATACCCTACTCATTCCCGATAGAAGGTACATAAATATCTATTCAAAACAACATGTTTATAATCAATATAAGAATACTATCAATCTAATCAAGGGTATATAATATCATAACAATTATAATCAACTTATAAACCTTAATCTAGAACTAATATAAATTCAAGGTTTACCACTCCTCATGATTAAAGTTCATAAGTAGCATTAGAAAGTGAGACTCTAAAAAGTCAAAGGTGTAAAGTATATAACTAAAATTTCAACAAAAAAACTTTTAAATACCCTCACATGACATAAGGAAAACATCACAACTCAAGATGCTAAAAAAAAATTGCTACGCACTTACCAACCCTGAAAGAGTAGTATCACAACCTATTTCCACAACCAAAAGTAAAAATACTAACCACATATATGCATCAATCCATTCCATTTCTAAAAATTCTCTATCAATAATAAGTAAAACACAATATCCCACAAACTCTAGGGAAAATGGTCAAAATAATATTTTAAAAACAAGTTTCTGACTAAGGGAACTCTTATTCATTATCATGAAAATATAAATCCACTCAGGGTTATAATGATGTCAAAGGAGGGTGAGAGAGTAACATCTCACCTCTATTCTAAATAAGAGAGATGCCACTTCTTCCTATTCCATATAAACATATGGGGTGTCAACTCATGAGTCAACTCCTTGTTAGGTATTGAAAGAGCCAATACAAAGACTTATTTCATGCACTATGTAATAGATCCAAACACAAACAATTTGAGAAATATTTTATCACTCAATAATATTGTTTCATTCCATATTTATTCATATGAGACATTACAAATATATAAGAAAGTCATTCCTATAATTTTAGAGATCATATCTCCACCAATATCTCACCCAAATACTCAATATCTTATATGAGTAACAATATGCAACTAAATATATTCTATTCAAATAATAACTAACCTATAATCATAATATTGTTGTAACAATATTACATCAACTAATAACTAGTTCAAAATATAATATTTACCTCTCAGTAAATATCCAATGTAAAATATAATTAATAAACTAATTCCTAACATCCCCCCCTTAGTTTTTGCATGGTGCAAAAACATTCACATTCTCACCTATAGTATGCTCACCCCTATGGCATGCCCTATTTGGATCATGACCTTGATATAAAGAAAGGCTCACTCCTTCCATGGTTTTAAACAGGTTTAGCACAAACCTTGACATGAACATGAACCCATCAACTGTCCACCCTTAATGGTTTTTTAGATCTACCAAAAACCTTTTGAAGATTCATGAACTGACTTACATTGGTGTTTTTTATCCTTTCACTATGTTTTCACATCAATGAGTTAAGTTTCTAATCGATCACCAATTACATTACTTGATCATGCATGTACTTATGTTATTATTTACAAACATATAATTGAAACTATAAAAAAAGTACACCACACAATATGTCACCAAATCATCTAGGCGCTATCATTGGTGATTGATGAGAGGCTCTTTAACATCCAGCCTCCATTTCCTCCATCCTCCAATAGAAGAAGTTCTTCACTTAGCTGATGAAGTCATAAAGCTCAATTACATGTTTCTTTGAATGGAACTCCCCCCAACAAGATTGACACATTTTGTTAGAAAGGAATGCTTGCCATTACACTAAAATTTTGACCTATCGATGCCCGATACAAACACTAGATAAATACCCTTGGGAGGCTGTTAGTCCATGTCACAAATCCTTGAGGGGGACGCTAGTGATTATCCAAAAATTCCCCTCTCAACATTTCTTGAGGGGATTCAAACCCATGACCATAGATCTGATACCAATTATTAGAAAGGAGTGTTTTCCATTACACCAAAAGGTTGACCTAGTAACGCTCAATACAAACACTAGACAAGTACCCACGGGAGGCTATTAGTCCATGTCACAAATCCTTGACGGGGACATTGGTGATTAGTCCAACACATTCTACATTTGACTTAGGACATCACATACAAGTGATAGTGCATCATTTATAAACAATTTTTTATTTTTGATACTTTGACATACAATATATTAAGAACTATTGACATGAACTGAATGACTCAACTATACAATATGACTTTTGAGAAAACAACTTAACTCTAGCATTTTTGAATTTTTTATATAAATTACATTTTGACAATGACATAATAGAAGGACTTTGACAAAAAAATAATAAACAACTACTTATATTGATCAGATAATTGATCAATCTAAATACAATGGACACTTGGACCAATTACTATTTGGACAACTTAAATTAATTTTAAACCAAAACTCAAAATTTATAATTTTGAATTAAAGAAATGACTAATATTTCTATATTCCTAGATAAAAAAATTATTATAATAACTCATAATAAATTGACACAACTGAATATCAACTTATTAGAAAACCACACCATAGAAAAAAATTACTACATACATACATCAAATGACTTACTTATGCATGTCAGGATTATTGCATGTATATAAATCCATACTAGGTTGCATGAATTTTTGAGTGATATAGGTTTATATATCATGGAATTGACCTAGAAAAAAAACTTGTAGAGATACTTAGATTTGAACAAATACCACTTCAATAGGAGCTTGCCATAGTTAAGGTATATTCAGTTTGCAAATGGATGACTTTGACTACAAATTTGCACAATAAAGTATTCAAACTAGTTATGTTGCCCAAAACATAGTCATGTGCTTTAGTTTGTGATTCTAAATTAGACTCTAATATATGCATGAGAGGACTGCACATATGAAATAGGACCAAACATATATATTTTTTTGGATGAGTGGATAAAGTAGACTATACCAATATGATAGATCTATATATAGAGCTCGTAAGAATCAATAATAATGAGAATAGAATCCATAGAGATTTATTTACTTCTATTTGATATTTTGGACAACTAAGATATATTAAAAGATACCTATATTTGAATAGAATAGCTAGGATAATAACATAGATCAAGTCACTAGATACAAGTGATAAGAATGTGGATGGCACTCCTACCTTTTTCACTTGGAAGTAAGGCTACACTCAGAAAATAGATGCACTCATATACTAAATAAGCTTATAAAACATATATATACTCTTTCCTTTTTAAATGAACTTCAATCATAGGGGTGAGGAAAAGTATGACCACCCCTCAAAATGTTATTACCCATCCATCATGATCTAAATACTACTTTGATACAAATGTTAGGTATTGAAGGAGACAATATAAAGACTTATTTTATGCAATAGATCCTAACACAGATAATCTAAGAAATATTTTAGCACTCAATAATATTGTTTCATTCCATATTATTTCATATGAAACATTAAAAATATAAGGAAATTCATTCCTATAATTGGGGAGATCATATATCCTTTAATATCTCACATGAATACTCAATCTCGTATATGAGTAACAATATGCAACTGACTATATTATAATCAAATAACAACTAGCCTATAGTCGTAATATTGTTGTAAAAATATGTTTAAACTAATAACTAATTCACAATATAATATTTACCTCTTAGTAAATATCCAAACTCATATAATATAATATTCACTTCTTGATAAATATCCAATGTAAAAGATAATGTAATAAACTAATTCCTAACACTCCTAACACACTATAATCCTAAACCAAGAGACTTACACACTACTAAAAGAAAATTCTCACCATACTATGTGGTGCCAATATAAAAATGGTCTTAAAGGATTTCCCACTCATAGTATTAATGTATATAAGACACAAAACCAATGCACATATACTTAAGTGAGAAGCATCCCATGATTTTTAAACACTCACAACACAAAACACAAATGGTGAAGGTGTCTTGATTAATAGATAAGAATGTAGTCATTATTGGGTTGTTCGATCTAAATGATCAAAATATGGTATGCATTTCTTGTTCATAACTCAAGAACTATGCTATATACTTTCTTACCCAAAAATATTATACAACCATCACCATTAAGATTTCAAATAAGCCAACCCTTTAGCAAATCTAAGAAGGTACAAGTCCTTCTAATAGTACATTCTTAATGTACCACACATATTCCATTATTCTCCTTTTAGATAAATAAAAAGATACAAAAATTCTAGTGTACTCATTAGGTCCTAAAGTTTGAGCCACAACTCTGATACCACATGTAACAACTCCGCTAAGAACTAACTAAAAATACATGATTTTTTTAAAATTAAACACATATAATATAAATATATTACATCAATAATCTACTGAATAATCATACAAAATAATATAAGTGTCATAAATATAAATTAATCATACTTCACCATACATCACTAATCACTATCATCATAAGAAACACATCATAATACATATATAGAAAGTAATTAAAAATAGCCATCCATGACCGGTTTAACATACAACCACTATTGTCAATCCACAATAAATAAACAATTACAACTCTTCATGATAATATTTATAATAATAATTACAATATATATATATACACACACACACACACACATGGTTCCCTAGAGCATGAGTTTCTTAGACTCTCTAGTATCTGTGGCAATCTCAAGTGTCATCTCAAAAGTAGTACTATGTTGGGTAGGGAGAGCATCATCCAAGCACTTTTTCACACCAACCATAGACTAATAATCCCCCATATTAATTTCAGAAAGTATTTTCCATCCTTTCATGGGTAAGTATATAGTGATGGTATAGGAATCCAAAGAGACAAGCTAGTACCTATGTGTTGTATGATTTATAAAACTAAACATGTGGTGTATCATAAAAACCCATTCTATTTAAATATATCACAAAAAAATGTAAATCATACTCATGAAAATAAAATGTCTCACCAAACATTACTTTGGCCAAAGTTTTCAAATAATAAATAATAGTGATCTATAGATCAGTTAAAATTCATACACACCACTTGATCAGATTATCTTCATCTGAAATTATGTTGTTAGTAATCTAGTGAAGTTTATCTCACCACTTAATCAGTATTAGTATTGTGATATTGGTTAACATAATATAACCAAAAGATTCATATAATTTACATCCTACTAAAAATCATATCACATAACATTCTAAGCATAGGATAATCTAATAGTATACATTTATTCTATCAAACATATGAATGAATCTCACATTATTATCTATTCCATAGTAGATATAATGACTACAATTTATACCATCTAGGTAAAACACATATTTAACTATAGTTTCTAATTATTACAAGTATTTTTCAAATATACTACACTCTATGATAACCTATATTATCATAGTCTAGTGTTCTAAGACATAACTACAAATTTTCCATAATCAGTCATAATAAATTAGTCATAAATACATGGAAACATAAGCTTCTATTCAAGTAAATAGATATAATAAAATCCCAATTCACATGAATATAAAATATACCATTATAGCATTCACTATACTCTCAAGGGTTATATGCATGCAAAAATAAGGTCCTATTAACTATACTAAAACATGGTATTAATATAAATAACCAACATTCATACATTTAGTCCATCAAACGTATAAATATATATAGACATAACAATTATAGTATGAACTAGCCAGGTATAACATACATTTATATTGTAGTACTCTATGACATCCCATTAAATCATAGTTCATTTTTAATGAATATAAATACATAATTATGAATAACCAATCTTCATATTACAAGAAAGAAATGACCCATCATCATAAATAATAATCTAGCAAGTGCAGATTTATACCACCCAAGTATACCCTATGTTTAAATTACACACTACTATAACTTATAGGCACACATCATGATGCAATAATGTATGCTATATGTGTCTAAACACTTGTACATGTTAACACTCTCATAATATGTACCACACATAAGTGTTCAATGATGAATGTATATAAACTAGCAGTTAGTCATAATATTTGTAGAGAAACAAAGAACTCATAAACATATTATAATCTTTCATTTAAACATCTCATTTTATTTCTAGAAGATTGTTTTAATATGGTTATAGTTTTATATCCCTAATAAACTTTATGTCCTAATTTAACAATCCCTTGCTATTGGTATATTTCTTATGTATGAGTACTTGTTCATCATAATATGCACCATATATAAGTACTCAAATGACATGTAAATAATATATCAATGTTCATTTATATTTCTTAATTAAGAGTCCCCCCTTTGATTCCAATAATCATTATAACTTCCCTATTCATTAAGTATATTGATAATTTTTATAAGATACGGTATTTTACAATGTAATTATACTTCATAGTTTTTATCCCTAACTAGACAGATTTTCATCCTGACATAACCAAATATACATACTCTATACACAAGTTCTCAAGGCAACATAGTCTTTCATATTGAAGTTTGCATATGAGTGTTTTAAAATATATTAATTGCTCTTATATGATACACACTAGTTTCATTAAGTACATGGATATGTTCAAATTACTCAATTTTTTACAACATATTAGTCAAACTATGCAATGGCCCCACATCCCAATGCATTAATATACATAAGTTACTTATGTATACTCCCTCATACACATTAGTACACCTAGGGTACATATTATACACAAGTTTACAATAGATCAATATACATTATACTAACTATTAATTCTCAAAAGGTTATAGGATACTCAACTTTATAATTTATATGGCCCACAAATATAGTAACCAATAATGGATCACCCAAGACATATATCAACCTAGTAATTTCTAGATCAACTTTTAGTATTAAAATTATACTTATAAAAGAAAAGTCATGTATTTAACATATCAAGCTAAGAAGGAACAAACAATATGGTATTTAAAATCTATATTCGTTGTTCCAAAAAAACTCAAACATATATGTATGTATGTATACATATACACACACGCACGTGTGTGTGTGTGTGTGTGTGTGTCTATACATATATATATATATATATATATATATATATATATATATATATATATATATATATATATATATATATATATATATATATATATATATATATATATATACGTGCACACACACACACACAGAGTCAGTTTGGAGTGTAATCATACACAATATCTAAAACTCCAAAGCAAAATATATATCAATGCACTTTATATGTTTTTTGTTTTACTTTCCCAGTCAAAACATTTTCCTTAGTTTATTATTTATTAACATTCTTTTTCAAAGGATATTGATTCTTTTAAAATTCCTCATAAACTCTATTAATCTCCATGTTAGTTCTTATTCATACTAGCTAAGATAAATAAATTTATGAAAATTAGAACTCTATGTAGTCAATAATTCATGAATGAATATAAAACCTATTATCCAATAGCACTATCAACTAAGTGATTCTGAAATAGACATATAGATTATCCATATAACTACTAGTGATAATATATCTAAAGTCTACTTGTTTTATAAAATAATATATACCACTTATATATTTGTGGCTCGATAATATATTAGCATTATAGGTCTTGATATTATAATGATATAATGTCAAGGTTATCTATGAAGTACCATTATATATAAACCAATTATAAGCAACCCATTAAATATAATCCTTTATTGTTATCTAGTATATCAATATTGTTATAAGCCCATATAGCGATATAATCCCATAATTCTAATAACAGATAACTAGTAGATAAACTAGACATATATAATATAAATGGTATAAATATAATAATCATTCTAGTATAATGACATGGAAATGATCCACATTAGATTACTAAATGAGTATAATACCATATTAATAGTATTATATCATATTAAGCCATATAACAACATATTTATCCATATAACATCATATTCAGTGATATTATAAAAATGTTTGGAAAATTTCATAATTATAACTACCCATATAACTACAAGTATATTTCATTATAAAAATCCCTATGATAGTTTATTAAGATCAAAATTTAGGATTAATATCTACCTAGAAGTAATTAAACATGGGATGTTTAACATATCAAGTTCATGGATTTTTTTTATAACATCAGTAATTATGTGATTTAATTTGTACATGAAATAATTGTGTAATTTGCAATCACCCTACCTAGATCATTATACAAATTTGCTGATTTAGATCAACATCAATTTCCCTTTATAGATTTGATGTAGAAAAACAGTAAGTATTTACCAGATATTTTATACCAATTTGCTAAGCAAGGTTTATATAATATAAATTGGTGCATTACTACTTATAAAAATCACTATAGTTTTAATATAGCTCTAGCATATGTTTTAATATATTTAATGATCATAATTTTGATTGTCTAATTCTAGCACTCAATATAAATACATATCTTAGTACATATCTATATGTCTACTAAAAAAACATTCTATAGAAAGGCATATATCATATGGTTGTATAACATAAACAACAATATTTTCAATGCTATAAAATGTATAAGTCACCATAATCACAACATAAAAAGTATATAACTTTTAAATACTAATTTCAGAAAAAATAAGGACATCTCCAACCTGGATTATGGTGCCCAAATGGGGTAGCATGTAGGAAAGAATTTAGGGTATGGCTCACTTCTTCACCATTATTAGCACTCCATGCCACTCTTCTATTTCTTATTTTTCCTATTTCTCCCTCTGAGTTGTTTCTCTCCACTTCTCTTTCTTTTTCTACTTTTAAAATTTTGATGCCTCATGCAGTTCTATATTTTCCATAAGTTGGCCCCTTTCCTTTTAGAAAGTCTTTTTTATCCCTCCCTATGGTGCTTTAAGGATTGCCCTTTAATATTTCCATTATTTTATTTTTATTTAAAACAAATTTATTTTAATTTAAAACAAATTTATTTTAATTTTATTTATTTTATTTCTCTTTTTCTCATTTTTGTATATTTTCCAAATGACTCAATAATAAATAATTATTTAATGAATTTAATTAATTATCCATAATAAGATTACAACATTGTGCATTTAATCCTACACATAATATCCATGAAGAAACCACACATGATGTATTTTACAAGAAATAAATTAAGTTAACACTCAATTAACCATGCGTAAATACTATCTAAATATAAATGACATCAATATGCACTAGCTAATCATTCACTATGCATATAACATTGTCTTAAATATCATGGTGTGTATAGGGTTTTAGTTGATTTATCTATAATCTTCCGACATCTCCATCTATGTCACCCTCTCTGATGATGCTCTCCCTCTATCATGATTTAAGGGATGAGTTCTCCTACGTCAACCTCACAACAAACAAGTAGTTAGATCACAACATCATGATATACATAAGTCATAAAATGTAACTGAAGTAACAAATTAACATATTTTTAATGTAAGCATTTACACTACAACTAAATCATATAAATGTATCATGTAACCTAATCAATATAAAACTATCCTATAATGTCATATATCTTAAAGCTTAGTCAAACCAAATTTGACAATTATAAATATCCATGGATAATCAAATAGTTTGCTTAGTGAGAAATCGAGATGTAACACCAATTCCCCTTGGCCTATATATCTTAATTAAAAAAATATTATGTTGATGATATAATCCTTATATCTTGACCATAATGCAAATAATGTACTTATCTTTCACCTCTATAAGTTTTGATCATGTACTTAATTTATTGCTCTTTGGACACTAACATCTAGAATAGACACTAACAATAACATTAGTATCCTGACTTGATGCAAGTGTCCAATGCCATAAAGTCATCCAATTTTAAAATGAAATGTATCCTAATCATTGTCCTAAGTGATTTAATGTGATTTACTTTTCCAAAGGTATTGATATAAATATAAGATCAACCCTCATTCATTCCTCACCTAAAAAAACCTATAAAAATATGAAAGCAACTAAGGAAACTTATCAAAGTCACTCTATCAAGCATTCAATAGAAAAAATCTTCCCTATTTTAATACTAGAAATAAGTACAACACATTTACATGTCTGAAATACAAAATGAGTATCCCAAGGGCCTAATTTTCCAAGTTACAAATATGTCATTATTGTACTTTCCACACATATGATTCACACACAATCCAACATGTAGAGGAGAAATACATCAGTCTACCTCCCTCTTCAGATTATTGGATATGTATATAGAACTCACTAATATAAGGGTATTCAAGGTCATCTTAACATCGTGTGCCCACTAACCCATTTTCCCCAAGGTCACTATGAAGATGAAGAATTAGGGTTTTGTAAATTTATGAGGAGAAATAATCCATGACCTAGAATTGAATGCACTAGATTGAATGTGAAGCGAAACCCATAAAAATATAGATAGTCATATCCTTTTCTAGTAGGGTTTTTATAAAATACACTTGCATCAAACCCAAATAGTAGCATCGACATAATTTTCCTAGGCTAACATTAGTGTCCATAGTGCTAGAAGTATTAGATCTAGAATCTTATGACTATTCCAAAACCATCTCCCAACTTATTTCCTTCTTTTTCTAAATCTATCACTATGTTAGCATCACAACTAACTAAATATATTACTTATCATTTACATGCATATCTTAGTTTTACTTTCTATACTTAGCCTATACTTAGCATAATAAATTTAGTGTATGCTTATTTATGAGTTCAACACCCAATTGGCCTATTGTAGATCTAATTATCACCCTTGTGTATTGTAATTTATATATTTTTAACCCATATACCACAAAAGGATAGGATAATCCTCCTTATCCAATTCCAAGGTTAAACATTTGGTGAACCTAATCTATGTGAATGTAAGATAATTATGATCTAGGGATTATAAGCCTCCTAGGGTTTCAACTTGTTGTGATGAGAAACTTTACCCTAGGTTTTTACCTCCTCTAGTCACAAGGTCTTCATGTACATATTATTACAAGTAGATCATTCTTTGGTTGGTCCATTTTGGCCTCAAAATAGATCCATTTTAAAATTCCTAAGAGGTATTTTTTACTCATATTGTTATATGCAAAAACCTATTTTTTTCCAAAATTTGATACAAATTTTGAAAATTTATAATTTTAATATTTTTAGTAAATATATATCTATAATTCTTACATGTAATTTTACTTCCCTACTTTTATGGTTCATCTCATTTCCTAGTTTTCTAGAAAAACCTATCTCAGATTTTCAAAAAACTTAGCCAATAGTTTGAAATTATTATATCCTTGTAGTATCATGGTTGATTGCTCCCTAAAATTTAAAAAACTTTTTTTATCATGTTCTCATATCAATTTTTATAAAATTTAAAAGAGATACAATGGAGCCTATTTATCCTCCTAACCCTAATGATGGTGACAACTCTTATCCCTTTAACCAGGTTCATGGTATCACTTATCCAAGAGGTAAGGTGACCAACCCTATGTTTTAAATGAAGGTAATAAATCTCAAATATCTAGGGTTTTTGTTTTTGAATCTGTAGAAGATCAAATTAAAATTATGATTAGGATAATAAAAAAGTTAAAAAATCAAATTGCATACATGAAGAATCTAACTCATGCTAGTGTTAATCATGTGTTTTCATCCTTATCTACCAATGTTGCACCAAATAAGATTTCATATCCAAATGAAAAGCTACAATATAACACATATAAAATAATTGATTCAAGTATTATACCAAAGGTTATTAAATGACCAAGTGAGATCTTAAGAGAAGTCATTAGATCTAAAGTGATCAAATTACCTCTTGTACATCCTATATGTATATCCAAGAATTACTATACATATCATATAATGCATGGGCATCATACTGATCATTTTTTTACATTAAAAAAACAAATACAAAGCCACAAACATAGTGTTGATCCTATCATTGAAACATATACCAATAAACCCACTCACTTTATGAGTTCTTTTCCTAAAGCACAAGTGCCAAAACACAAAATATGGGTACCAAAAAAAAATTTAGAGTAAAAATAGTTAAAAATACAAGACTTAGAGAAATAAAAGGTTAAAAAAGACAAATCATATCAAGAAAAGGATACAAACTTACCTCTCAAAAATGGTACTCAAATTTCTAAATAGTGTAGTTTTAGAATGAAATATTCACACAAATCTGGTTATCATGATCAAGATTGGGAAAATTTTCCCAAGGCATCACTTATCCTATTTCTTCATATGATTAGAATGACCATCAAGGCTTGAGATACATTAGCAATACTAATGCAAATCATTCAAAGATACATTTCACCAATGGAAAATAATAATAACCTACAAAGGAGAACAAGTCAAATAATAAAGCACAAATATAAAATATTCCATCAAAAAAAGAGTAATAGGCACATAAAATATTTAAATTATAATTTCTATCAAAAGAGGTCAAAAATAAAGACATAGTTGAAAAATATAAAGTTATAAATGTGGTTACAAAGTGGGAAACTACAATCCCTTCCTCATATCAAAACATTTCTTCTTTCACTACTTATATAAAAGGCAAGAACTCTAAAGATGAAGAGTTTAGCAAACCATGTTCTGATCTACTTGATAAGTTACCCCAAGTAATATATTCATATCTATAAGACTTAGTACCTATTGATTGAATCCATCATTGAAAAATGAGAAGCCAAAGATACCAAATATAATATTACCAAAAGAGCATGATACACTTTTTGATTTTACTATGCATGCATATGACACATATGATATAGGGAATCCATAGAGGCATCCCATTGATGAGATTATATGATATTAGTGGGACTTTTCCTAGTCTCACATATTCCAAAAATACCAAAACAAAATAAAAAAAACTTCAAAAACTCAAAAACAATTTCAAATACTATATGTTATATTGGATCCTTGGCATCTATGTTTTAGTTCCATATTTATGGATGACATATTCATTTACTTATATATACATACATGTTCCATGCTTATAATTGAGCATGATACAAAAATACAAATATACATGATCTATTCCTATTTTGGGTGCTGGGATTTCCCTCTACTCATCATGCAGACACTGGGGGCATATACTTCCTTTTTGATACACATAGGTTATATGATTCAATTATCACTCTACATTATCATGTTTGAGATTACATATGTACTTACACATGCCTTTATCCATGATTATATCTTAAAAATGATACTTGATATGCTATACACTTGACATTTTTTTCTAACACATTGGATCCATGGGATATTATGACATGTTTATGTTGGGTTTTTATGCTTTACTTTATGCACATCCTTAAGAGTTTTTCCTTGAAAATTATATGCATTTTTTGAGAATTTGAATATGATCCTTTTCTTTTAGCCCTTATGCCTATGCATTTGATTTTATTGACATGTACATATGTCATTATTTTTTATGGGCATTTGAATATGTCATCCTTGCTTTTATGGACATTTGACTAAGTCATGTCCCTTTGATTATACATCATTTAAACATGCCCATTATTTGTGGTCTCCTTAGACTGTTGCCTTTTGAACTGATTTTGAGTGATATTGTATGTGTGTTTATTTTATTGTTGAGATTATACTATTACTATCTATATGTTTTCATGATCCTTATCATGCATCTTAAGCCTTCATGTGTTCACAATAGTTATATGCGCTTCAAGGATATATCTACCTAGACATGTTCCTTGTATTTTCTAAATGCTTATATTCAAAGATTATAAAATTGTCTTATCCTTTTGAAGTGAGGTAACTACCAGTTATAATATTTAGCTCACATAAAATGGGGGGTATATTAGTGGGGGCATGTCATAGAGGCATATTCTTCACACTTGGCATAGTTTCTAGATTCAGTGGGGGCATGCTTTGGAAGCATGTTCTCCACACTTATTTAATATGTGACACTTATATAAGTTCAACAATTTAGTGGGGACATGTCATAAAGGCATGGATTCCATACATTCATAATTTTTAGATTTAGTGGGGGCATGTATTAGAAGTATGTTATTTATACATATTCATTATTCATCATCTCCAAATTCCATTGGGGGCATGTATTGTAAACATGTTCTCCACATCCATAGTTATAAAAAATTTCATATTTATCCATATATAGTGGGGGAATGCTTTGAAATCATGTTCTACACACTTACACAATTTTATGAATTAGCCAAAACATAGTTATATGATTTAGATTTATAGTTGTGAAAAAATTCTACACATTGATACCATTGTTAAACATAGTTTCAGCATGAGACATCCTAAGGTTCATATGCTATGCAATGTGCACCCAATATTATAAAATCCAAATTAGTTTTATATTCCAACACTCTTTTATGGATTGTTACCCCATTAAAAATGTTTTCATATTGATACCTTATGGAATTTATTGAGCCAATATATTGTAGTAGTTGGTTCACGTTTTGGTATGGTTGATGTTACAAAATATCTCAATCTTGCCAAGTTTTTAGGTTGGACTTGATTATATCATCTAGCCTCACTAGGTTATAAGTATCATTTGGGTTACACAGGTGAACTAATCTCAACTACCATGTTGCAAATAACTTTTGATCCAATATTGGGGGCATGGGCCTCTCTCTCTCTCTCTACACACACACACACACACACACACATGCTTGGATTTATGTGCTTTCAATATTTATCTATATTTTTCCTAATATTAGTTTTAAAGCCTTATAATGATACATCTTTTTCAAATCAAATTGGCAATAGGAAAGATGGTTACATCAACACATAGGTGTACTCATAAACCTTTCTCTTTAAATTTCAATATACTTCATGTACTTTTAATCCCATATTATATGCAATGATTATATATTTTAACATGCTCTTAGTTGCAAGTCAGTCACTAGTAAAGCACTCAAGTTAGCACACGTAAGGATATGGTGTATTATACACACCTAGGTATGCATTTCTTTCCTTTAAACTATAAATTTTATAAATATATTAAAAGGGGGAAATAATATTTATGGAATATATAACACCTTAGTCTTGTACACTTGGCAAACTTAGACCTTGGTTGTTCTTCTTAGTTTTAGACCTTTCCCACTTCTGCAAGTCTCACATCTATTCTATTTTATGCCCCTTGGACTATATATATTACTCTAACTAGTATTATGTTGATGACTCAATGATTTTATCTTGCTTATAATCATTCAAATGTATTTATCTTTCACCTTTGGAGGTTTTGAGCTTGTACCTATTTTCCTACTCCCTAGACACTAATGTCTATGATAAACACTAGCATCGATGTTAATGTCTTGACCCGATGCAATTATCCAATGACCTAAAGTCAAATAATTTGACAATGAAATGTATCCTAATGGTTGGCCTACGTGTTTTAATGTGAGTTACTTATCTAAAGGATTTGATATAAATACAATATTAACCCTCATTCATTCTTAACCTAGAAAATCCTAGAAAAATACCAAAAAGACTAAGGAAACTTATCAAAATCACTCTATCAATAATTAAATTGAATAGGTTCCCTATTTTCATAACATCCATAGGTACAACACCTATATAGGTTTGAATTACTAAGGGAGCAACTGTTTCTATGCTAAATCGCTTTCTACATTCAAAAGATAGAAATGAGAAACTAAGAGATGGTCTAGGGTTAGAAAATACCTAGATGTAGTCGTGCACACGAAATCAGATGTTGGAAGGTACTCTTATTTAGCTATGGAGGAATGACACCTACGAAGAAAAAGAGACTAAACATGAAAAAATGTTAGACAAGGAGACGGTGGGTTGTCAAGCAAAACGCTTGATCCCTGAAGTACAAAGACTTCCTTAAGGGATATCAACCCACTAATAAAAAAGCAAAATATTTGACGAAAGTAGATATAATGAAAGATAGAATGACAAAAATAAAAGACAAAAAACAAAATGCATACCTGAGATGTAGCAAATTGTTCTGCACAGTCACCGGTGTCGATTTCTATGTCGACGTCGATCAGGGGAAGGTGCCAACGTCGGTTAAAGTGCCGGTGTTGGTCAGGGTAATGACCGGCGTCGATCGAGGCAACAATTTTAGATGGGTCTGGTCGGGTCTGGATAGGGTCTGGTCGAGTTAGGACAGGGTCTGGTCGGGTCTGGTTGAGTCGGGATAGGCTCTGGTCGAGTCTGGACAGGGTCTGGTCGGGTTTCTTGGGCTTTGCAGAAGGTCTGTTATTTTGTTTGGGGTTTGTGTAGGAAGTCTAAACAGAGTTATAGACTGTGTAGTCAAGGGATAGTGGGCAGAGGTGTAAAGGAGGAAGTCAAGTCTCGGGTCTACAGTTTGAAGATTTGGGGTGATAGTAATAATAAATAAACAATAACCAGAGAGAAACAAAAACACAGAGGGAGATACTTACCTGTTACACACTGCAAGTATGATAAAAGACATGATTAAAGTCGTCAATGTGCTGCCAGAAGTTGATCAAAGCGAATGCAGATTGGTCGAATGCTAGAGTTGATTGATCGTAATAGTTTGGGATGATTGTCAGAGTTTCTGAATGATTACAAGAGTCTGTTGAATGGTTTTGCTGATGAAGGTGAGGGACGGTTCAATAACCGATCAGGAAACCGATTGGGAACCGAATGGGTAATGGATAATGGGTAACGGTTTGAGAACGCAGTGTTAAGGATGACCGACGTCGGTAGGATTGCCGACGTCAGCCGATAAGTGACCGACGTCAGCGACATCGGCCGGGTAGAGACCGTCGTCGGTAAATGCAGAATGGGGACAGAGGTTAGCTTTAGCTTTCTGCTCATTTTTACATGCTGCCAGGGTCAAGGCTCATAGGGAAATGGTTGACAGGGGCAAAATATGCATGGAAGAATAAAATGAGGGAGGACCAGGGGAGTAGACACGATTTTGGTGTCTACATTTTCCCCTTTTTGTCTTGTTGGTTGTTCTAGATGAACTGCAAGACAAAAATAGGAGTTGATTGCCCCAGGTGTGGATAAGGTATTCCCCCTCAAAGCAGGAGTTGAGGGAAGGGAACCAGGAATCGAGTGTTGATTTGACAAAGAGTGGATGAAAAAGGGGGTGAGGGTGAACGCTACAAAAGTCATGATTGCATGCGTACCACTTCACGAGATGGTTGAGTCAGATTGTCACAGGTCAAGGTTCAAGGAGTGCTAAAATTAAAGTAACTGGGCCCCAGCATTTAGTCATCTACTGATCAGGTTATTCAATCGTAGCTATAGCTCTAAATGGTCATCATGTTCCAGGTATCCCAGGCTCAAGAAGTGCTCCCAAAAACATGAAAATGTCACAAGTAGTGTGGATCAACCGGCTTGCGATCCTATACTTGTGGGGGTCCAAAAATAGTCTGCGCATAATGTTGCTAACCAGTCGTGAGGTAGCATACATGCAAAAAACAACCAAGGCAACATTCTCTTGGAAGTGGTTGAAGTCAGAGGAGATAGGCATGATCTCCAATGGTCATTGATCAAGGTGGATGGATGGACGAAAGGATGTGGCCGAGCTAACCTTAGAAGATATCATATCCTCTGAGTGGTGCCTACATAGCCCCTTTGTGAAGGGCCTCAGGCCAATGTAGTTCTCCCTAAAAGGGAGGAAGGGTCGAAGGGATGGAATTGGTTGTGGTTGAGGGTAAGGTCATGGTCAAAAGGAGGAAAGAAGGTTTGTCCATCAGAGAGATGAACAAACGAGGGTGGTCGAGCTAACCCCAGAAGATATCGTATCCTCTGAGTGCTGCCTACATAGCCCTAGTCTTAGGGCCTCAGACCAATGTAGTTCGAACAGTTCAAACAAAGAGTCTGAGTGGTAGACAGGTGGTGAAAGTGGTCAATAGACTGGTCTTGGTCAAGGTCAAAATGATGAAGAGAAAAAAGATGTTACAGCCTTTTCTAAATGGTGTAGTCTGTAACATTGGTGATGTGGTCTTTCATCCCTAGCAATTTTCCATAGTCGTGATGGATGTATGCTAAAAATGAAGTGAGGTCTATTTATGCTTCAGCAAGTATTGGTTTATGCTTAACATAAATTATGTCTGGTCGATAGTTTCCATGTGAATTGGTGTTCATAGAAACTAGTGCAAAGAGGTATGATGATGTGACAGGTCTGAAAATGTTGGGTTGAGTTGAGTTGGTTAGGTTTGACAAGTGATGAAGTTGAACATGACTAAAATGAAGAAAAAGTGAAAGGCATGTTGCTCTTTCATTGACAAGGACCAAAATGACAGCATAGATAGGGGTTATTAGAACCAAGAGCCCCGTTCATGCATGACGTCGTTGACCATATGTAGTGTTAGAGCGGTAATCGAATCACTTTGACATGAAAGTGAGCTCAAAGTCCCTTGAGCAGGTGATAGGAGGAGGATAGGGTAACCCATTTTAAGAGCAGAGATAACTTTGCCCCTTTTTATAAGAGACCCTGAGACAACTACAAGCCAAGTCCATGACCCATTTTTTTTTTTTGAGTGCAGACTGATCAATGCGGGAAGTCTACATAGAGATGCCATTTGCTTGGTGGTCATTGGCGAAGCTAATCAATGCAGGAAGCTTCTAAGAAAGATTGCTATTTGTAGCAAGAATTAGTCATAGCCATCCTTCGAGGGAGTGGTCTATATTTGCTTTATATATAAGGGCTTTGAATAGTTGTCCTTCGAGGGAGCAGTCTATTAGCTACAGCAATGATAGTACAACTGTCCTTCAAGGGAGCAGTCTGCCTTTTGATTCTAGTTAGGTGACCTAGATATTTTGACATCTTGATTTGTTTTGATAGAAATGTGAGTCATGGACAAGACTATATAAGGTCAAGGGCTCCCTTTTATTAGGAAAAAGCATCCATACTGTATAAAAGGGGTATATAGGATTCCTAAGGGGAGTAAGGTTGAAAGGAATGAGGACTAAGAGGATGGGGATTGCTCAAGGGATGAGCTCAAGGTAAATGTCAAGTAGATGAGTACTCGACTAATATTAGAATGGTCATAGATGCAATGCATTAAGAGGCTCAGGTTCTGGTTGTCCATCGAGAGAAGACAAACGATACGTCCCCGATCCATACTTGTGTGTGATAATGAAAGGTCTGAGCCAATTAGGGGCAAACTTGCCTCGCTTAATTCGCTCCATATTGGTCACATGCTGATTCTCTTTGAGGACGCGGTCTCCGATATTGAAATCTCGTTCTTACAGATTTTTGTCATAGGCTCGCTTGATACGATGTTGATAGACATGGAGATGGTTAAGGGCAGCAAGACGATGCTCGTCAAGTAACTCAAGTTGAGCTAAGTGATCTTGACGAAAGTCATCATTAGAAAGAATGTCATGTAGAGAGATGCAGAGAGACGGGATCTATACTTTGAAAGGTAGGACAACCTCTATTTCGTACACAAGAGAGAAAGGGTAGCACCCATAGAGGTTCGAATGCTAGTGCGGTAGGCCCACAAAGCGAAGGGAATGTGAATATGCCAATCCCTTCCAGTGTCACTGACCACCTTCATGAGAATTTTAGTCAAGATTTTGTTGGAAGCCTTGGCCTGCCCATTTGTTTGTGGGTAGTAAGGTGATGAGAAACTGAGCTTGATGCCAAGTGAGTCGCAAAGTTTTTGGACAGTCTTGTTTTTGAAGGACTTGCCATTGTCGGTGATGATTTTGTGAGGGACACCGAAGCGACAAATGATGTGGGTGCTGATGAAGTCGACAATCTTGTTGGCTTTTGTGGAGATGAGAGGAATAGCTTCCACCCACTTGGTGAAATAATCGGTGGCGGTGATGATGGATTGATGACGAAGAGACGAATGAGGGTTAATCTCACCGATGAGATCTAAGCCCCACTGAGAAAAAGGCTAGAAATCCTGAGCGACTTGTAAGGCGTGACTAGGAAGATGAAGCAAGTTAGAGTGTTGTTGACACTTGATGCAACATCGAACATAATCACTACAGTCTTGATGAAGGGTGGGCCAATAATAGCCCAGACGAAGGATGCGCTTGGCAACCGAATTCCCACTGAAATGTCTGCCACAAATCCCATTGTGGACTTGCTTAATGGCCCGAGATGCTTCAGTGGAGGTGAGACAGTGAAGAAGGAGGCCGTTGAAGCCTCGCTTATAGAGAAGACCCCCTAGCATGGTATAGCGAATGGTGCACTTGATAAAAGCTCACCGCGCATTGCTAGAGAGGTCGGGAGGAATGACAGACAAAGACAATAAGTCCACAAGTTGCTTATACCAAACATCTCATGGGCTAGAGTCTATGGTGTTGACATGATTAATGTTAGGAGAGATATAGGAAGGCAACGGCACATGATGCACCGTGACAAAAAGTCTAGATGTAGATGAGGAAGATGGGATATGGGAAGCGAGAGAGGCCATGGTGTTAGCAAACTTATTCGTGGATCGAGGAACAGTCTGCAGGAGGTAATGGTCGAAAGATGTAAGGAGGATGTCATCACAGTTTTTATATCTTTGCAAAATTTCATTTTTATAGAGGTATGAACCGTTGACCTAATTGATGACAAGCTGCGATTCACCAAAGATGTTGATGGACTTGATGCTGAGAGAGAGGGCGGTCTGAAGTCCCAAAATTAAGGCCTCGTATTCAGCCATATTATTAGTATAATTAAAGTCGAGCTTGAAAGACAAAGGCATGGGTTTGACATCGAGTGGGATGAGAATGACTCCCGCACCCCCATCAAGTTGACATTTGGAGCCATCAAAAAACATGGTCATTTGGTAGACAGTGTCATTGGTGGAAAGCGTGGCAATAGACTCATCAGGGAACTCGCACTGTGAAGGTTGATTGTTGGGAAGAGGGGCATCTACTAGTTGATCAACAATGGTTTGCCCCTTGATAGATTTCTGCTAGATGAATTCGAGATCAAACTCAGCAAGCAGCATGAGCCACCGAGCCATACGTTGATGTTGATATGGCTTGGAGTGCATAAACTTAAGAGGGTCAGTGTGAGTGATGACAAAGGTTTTGTGATTAAGGAGATAGTGGCAGAGCTTGGTAGCAGTAAAGACTAATGCCAAACAGAGTTTCTCAGTATGAGTATACCAAGTTTCATAGTCGACCAATGTTCGGCTGATATAGTAGACTGCTTGCTCACAGTGATGCTCGTCTCGGTGCGTGATCATGGCACCTAATGAATGGCTGGTGACAGAGATGTAAAGGTAGAAGGGTTGATCGTCTTTAGGTGGAATGAGAACTGGTGGAGAGACTAGATAGCATTTAAGGGCTTCAAAATCCTCTTGACAGTCCTTATCCCATGTAAAAGAGACGTCCTTCTTAAGGAGATGATGAAAAGGTTGGCAGCAGTCAAAAAGTTGTGAGATGAAACGGCGAATGGACTGGAGCTTCCCTTGTAGACTGTGAAGCTACTTGAGATTGGTCAGGGGTGGCATTTTGAGGATGGCACGGATCTTGGTGGGATTTATCTTGATGCCATGGAAAGAAATGATAAAACCTAAGAGCTTGCTAGAAAGGACCCCAAAGATGCATTTCTTGGGGTTAAGGCGGACATTGTATTGAAGAAGGTGAGAGAAGATGATTTTGAGAATGGTCAAATGGTCATGACAAAGCTTGGACTTGCCGAGCAATTCGTCCACATAGTCTTCCATGATTCTATGGAGGAGATCATGGAAAATGTAGGTCATGGCATGCTGATAAGTGGCGCTTGCGTTCTTCAAGCCGAAAGGCATGACTCGATAGCAAAAAGTCCCCCATGGGGTAATAAAAGTGGTCTTGTGCTAATCTTTCAGAGTAATCAGGATTTGATTGTATCCTGAAAACCTATCCATGAGAGATATCATCTCATGGCCAGCCGTGAGATCAACAAGCTGGTTAATGTTAGGAAGAGGAAAGTCATCTTTGGGACAGGCTAGGTTAAGGTCGCGATAGTCTATGCAAATCTGGATCCCCCCAATTGCCTTGGTGATAGGGACGATGTTAGAGACCCACTGCAGATAGTCGATGGGCTGGATGAAAGAGACAGAAAGGAGGCATTGAAGCTCCTCTTTGACAAGGAGGGCAATGTGAGGATGCATCTTTCGAAGCTTTTGCCTAACAGGCTTAGCCTCTGGTTTGGTGACAATGTTATGGGTAGCGATGGTGGGGTCGATGCCAGGCATGTCACGGTAGGTCCAGGCAAAGGCCTTTCTATGGTCTGAGAGGAACTGGGTATAGTCAAGCTGCTCCTGAGCGTCAAAAGATTGACCAATCTTCAAGACATGGGGAACATCGGAAGAAGGGAGGTTGATGTCAATGGTTGATTCATTTAACATAACCTGGATCTCAGAAGGGAGAGAGCGCTGGATGAAAGAGTCATCGGCACCCATGTAGGAAAGAATGGGGTCGTCGTCAATGCAGTGGATAGTGTGAATGGTCACCGACTCATCTTCTACCATGCTAGGAAAAATGAGAGGGAGAGATTTGGACACCCCATTGAGATGATAAGTCAAGGGTTCTAGGCAGATGGTGTTTATGGAAAAAAAAACTAGGAGGGATGGAAACCACCGACTCTGTAGGTGAAGGAGGAGGGATGGGTAAGTCTAGAGGAGATTGGTCAAGGGTTGGTTCGGGACAAAGGTCTGCAGGGGTCTGAGTGGGGTCGTGATATCCCAAGCCATACCATTTCTTGGCATCGTCATCGTTGAGCGGTTTGATGGGTTGATGGGAGCCCTGCTCATAACGTCCGAAACTAAAACCCTTCCATGCACACCTATAAAGGTAAGTATGTGCAAAGGCAGGGTTGCCAAGAAATGAGAAGTTTGATGTGAAAGGTTGAGGTGAAGGAAGAGGATTGCAATCAGTAGGAGCTTGATTGAGCCCCCTGTATACAAGGTTAGTTTAGAGGTGAGGGGGACCATACGGCACGATCATCCCGATCCGATGGTCGTAGCTAAGGCTGTGATGAAGGTGTCCATACTCTTGTGGAGTTTGGAACATGTCTAAGGCCAGCAAGCAATATTCCCCCAATGAAAGTCTTTGGAAGATGTCTTCTATGGGGTCTGTGGTCATCGCTTGAAGGGGAGGTGTGAGGACGACCGCCTGTTGCGAACTGGTCAAAGCTTTCATGGATGGAGGTAGTGTCGAGATTGATGGCTTGATAGGGATGAGGACATCATTAGGATGGTAGGTGGTGTTACAGGTTTTGAAGGGTGAAGGGTCAGTAGGAATGATATGGATTTGCCCATCGTGCTCAAATTTCACACAACGGTGCAGGGTGGAAGGGACACAGGCCATGGCGCGGATCCAGGGTCGGCCTAGCAAGATGTTGTATTGAAACTCTCCTTCGATGATATAGAAGAGCTCTGGGACTATGCGTGGACCAACGCGAATGTGAAGGATGACTGTGCCAATGGTCGTGGCAGTGGTGTCATTAAAGGAGCGCAAGATTGCATCAGTTTTGGAGATGCAATTCTTGGGAAGGGCCAACTGTTCAAAGGCATGGGTGGAGATAATGTTGATGCTGGCACCTCCATCGATCATAAAACATTTAATGCGTATCTGATCAACATAGGCAGTGATGAAGAGGGCAGCATCCTGATATTCTGTGTTGGATGTGGGAATCTCAGAATCACTGAATGTGATGGATGCAATAGGAGATAAAGAATGGACGAGGGTAGCAAGTGGCTGGGGGTCTTCAGGTTGGACCTCGCTGCCTACAAGGCTCTGATGAGGGCTTGACGATGTTGGGGCGAGGTTTGGATGAGGTCATAAAGGGACATCTTCACAGGCGTCTGGTGAAGCTGTTTCAACATGGAGTCATGGATTGGTCCAGAAGAAGAAGAAGAAGATGAGGGTTGAAGCGTGCTAAGGATAGAAATCTTAGGCTTGGGCGGTTGAGGTGGCTGGATGAAAGGGTAGGTCCAAGGAATGGCAGCTTTTTCCTTCACCTTATCCTTTTGTGACCTGGTGGTTATGTGAATGGCATTGATTTCGAAGATAGGGGGTGAAGGAGATGAAGGGGTCATGGTCTGCTGATGAGATGTTGATGGGTTTAAAGAGGTTGGAGGGTTACGAGAAGGAGTCAGGGGGTGGTCGAGAGTGTCCTCAAAGAGAAGAGTGTCTTTCTCTAGATAACGGTGAATGATAGTCTTGAGAGCACAGCAAGTCTCGATATCGTGTCCTGGCGTACGATGATATAGACAAATCTTCATGTCGTCGAACCAGGAGGGCTTAGACCTGAGAGGTTGGAAAGGCCTGATGGGAAGAAGGGTTATGCTAGAAGTCTGCAAAAGTCGATGCAAGATCAAAGAGTATGAGCCCACTAAAGGGTCCGTGCTCGTCGATGTATGCGATACTGGTGACTTTTGCTTGGGTGGAGTCGGAGGAGGCTTCTGTACCACCTTTTGGGTTGATGGTCCAGCGACAGGTGGAGACGGTACTTTCTTCATGAGAGGTATCACCTTTTTGGGAGAGGGTAGGCTAGTGGTAGGCAAAGGAAGTAAAGGAGGCAACTGGTTTTGATTAAAGGTCGGAGTGGGAAGGACTCTGGTTAAGGTCGAAGGATGGGGGCCCAGAATGGAGGGCAATGGTGACGGAGGAGGAGGCATTCACCTCTATGGTTTAATAGTCTTCTGTGACTTGGGTTGAAGACTACTATTGGTCGAGGTCTGGTCTAGGTCCACCTTTACTTGTGGATGAGTAAGGTTGGAGACAGGGCAAATGCCAAGTGACTTGATAGGTTTAGATGGGGTAGATGCTAGTTTTGGTTTTGATGGGGTTGGTTGAGGTTTAGAAATGGGAGTCTAGTTTTTGTTAAGGGTCTTGGGAGATTTCACCATAGGAGGATTGGCTGCATGAGATGAGAGGGCACGGGCATGTTGAAGAGCTGTGAGACATTCCCACAATCCCTGATGCTCCACTTTCCTTGAAGGGAGAAGTTCAAGTTTCTCCACTAGTCGGGAAAATGGTTGAGAAGATGTGGGATGGGGTTTGGGTTCTTGAGAAGATGTGGATGGTTGTGGGGTTGAGGATGAGACTGGTGTAGCGGTTTCAGACCCAAGGCATGATGGAGTCGCGATAGGTTCGTCTGTGGTTGGAGACGAAGGAGAGGCAGGTTCTTCCCTGGGTGGAAAAGAAACTGGAGAATGAGGCTCCTCAAGCGGGTAAAGAGTGGGGATGATGGTGCCCTCCACTTGCGGTCAAGGAGTAGGAAGGGTTAGGTCCTCCATGGGCAGCAGAAAGGAGGTTGGTGAAATCGGCAGTGCTGGTAAGGTCGAGGCGTCCTCCAAGATGAGAGAGGTTGATGGAGAACTAACCAGGGAAAGAGGTTCGTTCACATTTGATGGACTGATAGGTGGATTCACCTTTTGAGGTTGGTCGGAAATGAAGGGCGAGACCGTATTGACTATTCGTATATTATGTTCGTGAATGTTGTCAGTCAAGGTCTAGACATTGTTTTGATTTGGTGGATGATTGGGGAATGGTTGTTTGAAGATGTCGATGCTTTGATTAGGTGGTGCATTAGGATTGTCGAGGATGAGGTCACCCTTTTCCAGCATATCTTGGATGATGTTTTTAAGGGTTTTACGGTTGCCCGTGTCATGTCCCTTAACACGATGGTAGTTACAGAAGTCATTTTCCCTATACCACGCAGGGATGGCACGTGAGGGATCAAATTGTGGTGGTGGTCAGATCTGAGGGAGATTGAGGACCCCTTGTTTGACGAGTTTTTCCAGCACAGACACATATGATTCTCCAAGTGGAGTATACTGTCACTGTATGTATCTCTACTGGAATAGGTGGGTGGTGCTCTGAGATGTGGATGGCTCAGGCTGGTTAGTTGAAGGTGAAGAGGAGGAAGATCTAATGACCACAACATTTGTTAAAGCTTTAGATTTAGGATTGGATGATGAAGGCTTAGAAGAGGGGTCATTGGTCTTGGAGTGGGGATTCTTGCTCTGCAACTTGACTTTATTCTCCTCGACGGCATGTAACTCAAGTTTACTGGCCATCGTGAAGGCTTCGTCAAAAGTGCGAAAGGTTTGAACCCTCAAGGTGGAAGAAATATGTCTGGCACAGGCTTGGGAGAATAGTTCAATAAGTTCAAGTTGGGGTAAAGAAAAGGAAATTTGATTGATAAGGCCCTTCCAGTGAGCAATGAAATCAGCAATGGATTCATCCTCGAATTGGTGGATAGAATAGAGGTCTATGATTGAGACCTTCTTAGTGATGTTGATGGAGAAATGGTCGAGGAAGACCTGGGCCAGCTGAGTGAATGTGAAGAGGGAATGGCTGGCAAGGGAGCTGTACCAGTCAAGTGTAGCACCTAAAAGAGACATAGGGAACATGCGTAAAAGCAACGCATCATCGTGGGCAATAAGGTAACAGGCATGTCTGAATGCCCGTAAGTGCTGTTGTGGGTCTTCCTTGCTTTGAAAACGAGAAAACTTAGGAAGTTCCCACTGGCTGGGATATGGTTAGATTGGGACAGAAGGATGGATAGGCTTGTTGCAAATTTGTTCATATGACAGAGTATTGCGTGAACCAGAAATGGAGGTCTCTAGGCTGGACATCTTGTCCATCAGCATCTTGATGATATCTACTGATGGATTGGCGGGTGGAGTGCCCCCTAGATTGTAAGGCACTTGAATGAGGCTAGAAGAGGCATACAATGTAGTCGGTTGTACTAGTAAGGGCGCAACATATGGATGACTAGTCATAGGGATAGAAGAGGAGACTAAAGATGGTTGGGTAGAAGGCACGGCTAGGTTCGATGTTGCGACGGGAGGTTGGTTAGTGGTAACATGGGCCAATGGATAGGTAGCCACCCTAGTGTTGATAGGAGTAAGGGTAGGCAGAATAGAGATGACCAGATTCTGAAAGGGGGTAGAAAGTGGTTGAGTGGACTGAGGTTGATGGGGGGCCAAAACCCCGGTGGAAGTGGGCCCCATGATAAAAGGAGAGGCCACACTCGGATGGTTGGTCAAATGCTGGTCGTTGGTCGAGGCAGTAGCTTGGGCATGTAAAGGTTGAATTACGGACGTTGTTGATACGACCGTAGTTTCGAGAAGAGAGGTCGGCATTCTGTAGATTGGATTCCCCAAGGGGTCTCACATTCGGCTATTTGTGAGATAGTGTTGTAAGGCTTTGACATTGAGGTCCAAGAATCGTGCAAAATCTTGGTCCCCTTCTGGGACGATAGGTGTCTGGGTCGGGGATGGGCGAGTAGGAGTTCTTTCAGTTTTTGAGTGGAACTCCATTATAGGACTGGTTATGGATGTGGTAGACAGAAGTGGGTGATGCCTCACGTGATCGACTAGAGCCTTGGCTTGGATATGAGTCAGAACCATTCAAGGCAAGACAGAACGTCCTCACAAGCTCAAACAAGTAGATAAGAACTAAAAGGATGAAGAACACAAGCAGATCCTAAAACCCTAGGAGTAAATATTTAGGATTATAGTGGCTTATGCCTTAGAATGTGTGTAGAGGAAGATTGGTTTTTGAGTTAGGTCCTAGAAGAAGTAGTCTATGGATGGTTTCAGGTCAGTTATGGTGCTCAAGAAGTCTGTGTTAGGTTTTGTACAAGGCCTGGTGCTAAGGAGCAAGCTCCCCTCACTTCACGAGTCTAGTGATAAACTGGGCCCGCTTAGCCAAAATATACTTCCCCTATAGTTTAGACTCTGCCAGAGAATAGAGTGGGCTTTCTCCTTGGTGATGAAATCCAAGTAAGATTGTTGGGATGGGTAAGGTATCTGCTGGGGGATGAAATCCCAGTCGGGCCTTGTCTCAGGTAAGTTAAAATGTTTGTTTTGTGCAAGTGGTTTGGTCGTGTAACATCAAGTGATCTAGATTAATTCAATATGCGTTTGTTAATTACTAAGTGTGATCTAAGAAATGCAAGCACAAGAAAAAATGAAAGTGCAACGTGTTTTAAGTCCAAGTCAAAATTTTTGTTCGTATGAAGACGAATGGAGAAAGAGTTGAAGAATATGAGTTTTGGCTAGTCTAGAAATGCAAGAAAGAAAAGAAAAGTTCTTTTTAGTCCTGCTTATGATGTCATTTAGAAGAGACAAAAGAGGTGAAAAGGAAGGAAGCTAATGCACCTTATATGAACGAAAGAAAGAAAGAACCCAAGGAAGGCCCTAGTGTCCCACCGGGCGTGCCAGAATGTTTCTATGCTAAATCACTTTCTACATTCAAAAGATAGAAATGAGAAACTAAGAGATGGTCTAGGGTTAGAAAATACCTGGATGTAGTCATGCGCATAAAATCAGACGTTGGAAGGTACTCCTCTTTGGTTGTGGAGGAATGACACCTGCGAAGAAAAAGAGACTAAACACGAAAAAATGTTAGACAAGGAGACGGTGGGTTGTCAAGCAAAACGCTTGATCCCTGAAGTACAAAGACTTCCTTAAGGGATTTCAACCCACTAATAAAAAAGCAAAATATTTGATGGAAGTAGATATAATGAAAGATAGAATGACAGAAATAAAAGAAAAAAAACAAAATACATACTTGAGATGCAGCAAATTGTTCTGCACAGTCGCTGGTGTCGGTCTCTGTCCCGGCATCGGTCAGGGGAAGGTGCCGACGTCAGTTAAAGTGCCGGCATCAGTCAGGGTAATGACCAGTGTCGGTCGGGGTAACAGTTTTGGATGGATCTGGTCGGGTCTGGACAGGGTCTGGTCGAGTCGGGACAGGGTCTAGTCGGGTCTGGTTGAGTCAGGACAGGCTCTGGTCGAGTCTGGACAGGGTTTGGTCGAGTTTCTTGGGCTTTACAAAAGGTCTGTTGTTTTGTTTGGGGTTTGTACAGGAAGTTTGAATAGAGTTACAGACTATGTAGTCAAGGGATAGTGGGCAGAGGTGTAAAGGAGGAAGTTAAGTCTCGGGTCTACAGTCTGAAGATCTGGGGTGATAGCAATAATAAACAAACAATAACCAGAGAGAAACAAAAACACAGAGGGAGATACTTACCTGTTACACACTGCAAGTATGATAAAAGACATGATTGAAGTCGTCGATGTGCTGCTAGAAGTTGATCGAAGCGAATGCAGATTGGTTGAATGTCGAAGTTGATTGATCGTAACAGTTCGGGATGATTGTCAGAGTTTTTGAATGATTGCAAGAGTCTGTTGAATGGTTTTGCTGATGAAGGCGAGGGACGGTTTGATAACCGATCGGGAAACCGATTGGGAACCGAATGGGTAACGGATAACGGGTAACGGTTTGAGAATGCAGTGTTAAGGATGACCGATGTCGGTAGGATTGCTGACGTCGGCCGATAAGTGACCGACGTCAGCGACATCCGCCGGGTAGAGACCATCGTCAGCAGATGCATAATGGGGACAGAGGCTAGCTTTAGCTTTCTGCTCATTTTTACATGTTTCCAGGGTCAAGGCTCATAGGGAAATGGTCGACAGGGGCAAAATATGCATGGAAGAATGAAATGAGGGAGGACCAGGGGAGTAGACACGATTTTGGTGTCTACAGCAACTAAGAACCTGATTTGCCAAGTTACAAGTTAGGTCAATGTTATACTTGATTTGCATATATTTTATGATTCACACATAAACTAACACATATGGGATGACTACACTAGTTTGAGGCTCTCTTTAAATTATTATCAATATATGAAGTGCTCACTAACAGAGGGGTTTTTTAGGTCAACTCAACACTATGTGCCTACTAACCAATTTTCCCTAAGGTCACTATGAAGATGAAGAACTAGGGTTTTGAAAACTCATGAGGTATGATAGTCCATGACCCAAATTTGAATTAACTAGAGTAAAGGTGAATCAAAACCCATAAGCATCTAGGTAGTCTCATCCTTTTCTCATAGGTATTTTATATAGAACACTTAAAATGAACCTAGATATTAGCGTTGAAGTAACAATCCTAGGCTAATATTAATGTATAGAGTGATATAAGTATCAAATCCATATCGTGATGATTGTTCTAGAACCATCTCCCAACATATTTCCTACCTATTCCATATTTATCATTGTTTTAACATCAAAACCAGCTAAGTATATTACTTATTTATCATTTTGATGCATATCTTAGTTATCATTTCTATATTTAGCCTATACTCAACATAATAAATTTAGTGTATACTTATATCTAAGTTTAGAATCCAATTGGACTATTATAGATCTGATTATCACCCTTGTGTATTGTAATTTCTATATTCTTAACCCTTATACAACAAAAGGATACGATAATACTCCTTATCAATTTTTAGGTTTAAATAACTACATAAGGTAAATATTATGGGTTTTGGAGTATTAAAGTGCATGTTTAAAATCTTTAATAAAGTCACATGATTCTTTAGTAGGAGTTTTTTTATAAATGTTGTGGGTTACATAACTCTTAAAGATTTATTTTTTAATTAAAAAAACCCTTAAAATACATTGTATGTATTTATAAGGGTTTGGAATGTGTTTGAAAGGGTGGAAAATGTGAAATCATGCCTTGGATCTTACAATTGAAAAATTAATTTTGACAACTCATAAAATGACAAAAGGATGACATGAGACTTGAGACATTATATGGATGGTCAAGGAGGGCTAAGGATATTGAAAGGGAGTTATTTGAATGAAATAATAAAATATTTTAATAAAATCCATGAGACTAAGCTATCTATGACACCTTTACCACATGGAAGATATTTAAAACATGAATTAGGAAAATTCAATTTTAAGGATAACAAGGTGGTACCATTGATGAAAATATATAGGTGTAATATCTAATTCTCAAGGATCTACAATTATCTACCTATGTGTCATTAGACTTTGTGATATTGAATATGTAATAAGAGTAGGTGTTTATGGAACTCATTATTTTGTGTTCTATAGTGTATTTGAAGTAGAAATAATAGTAAAATCTTTAGCTACTCTGGATAACTAAGTATGTTGCATAGTATTAAATCATCATGTTTATATCCCATGTGTGCAATTAATGTCATGGTGAAACATTTTTTTCTATCACCATTATCAATCATAACAGTGTGAATAGGTTGGTGATCAAGGTATGCTTGAATAAATAATGAATGGATATCTAAGTCATCATCCATAATTTCACTATCATCAAAATTAATAGAGGGTATTTGAACCATAGGAGGTATATGTCATGTATAAGTACCAATAATACCATATAATGGATTCCCATAATGTGGTGGAGGATGTGCATTGTATGCCACATACACTTCTAGATTATTCTAATAATGATAATGTAATTGATCACTAAACATATTTTGGTTCTAATGGTAAATAGGTTATGGCCTTAAATATTTTGGATGATCATCAAATGTAAATTGTTGGTTATGAGAAGTTCTTTGATTTTATGCTTTAGGGGATAAAATCAGCATTTAGAATTCACAATGCCCTAGTGATAGTCACAATAAGCATTGGCATCATATCCATGTTAGTAAATATACATCCTACATGTGAAATTAAATTAAATACAAAAATAAAAATAAGTTATATTAAAACACAAAACATGAGAGAAAACACATTACATAAGATATATGTGGAAATCATGCTAAACCATCTAGGGAAAAACCATGGGGAAAAGGTAGCATTTATACTTCATATTTCATAATAAAATCTCTCTCTAAAATAATAAATCATATTAGCAACCCTTCTTTAGTGCTAACAACCAAGCACTTAGGTGAGAAAATATTATAACCAATCCTTCCATGTTATAACCTCCAAGCTTCAACATGTATCTCTTACAATTCTAATATCAATATAGTCCAAGTGAGATTTAAGCATCTACCTCTATCTCCATGAGATGAGATAATAATCCTCCAAGATCCATCTCTACGGATCCATACCATACATTTAGGTGAGCAAAGCATAATAGCCTTCTAGGATCTAACCTTTAACCATGTATTTGATGCTTACATCCTAAACATATAGGTGAGCTAGGATTAAAAGCCTTCCAAACTTCAACCTCATAGCATATAAGATCAAGCCTGTAAGGATCCAAGTGATCCACTATGTGGATTAGATAACCCCAAGGGGCTTCTCACATGATCTACTAACTGGATTAACATTACAATGAGAAAACATAATGCTTTATATAATTTACAAAGATAAAGAAGAGGATATATAAAATGTGGTTCTATATTCCACTTAGACTCAACAAATTAAGTCCACTTCCTTATACAAGATCAATTCACCCCATGTGACTCCTATAATTGTGCCCCACTCACACATGTGAGATTAATCATAAATAGGGAACATATTATCTCCTTCCCATGTGCACAAAAGAGTTCAAAAATGGATTCCAATCACATTTTTTTATTATTCACACATATGAATCATGGAGATACCAAATATGGCACCCCACATTATTACCTTGTAATCATACACTCCAAGACAAACCCATGTGACACATCAAGGACAAGACCCATGTCTTCTATTGGAGTGATACATCCCACACTTATCACATCAACATGATCAAACTTGGTACCCTCTATGTTCCCATTGCCATATCACCTTCCTACCACATCACCTACATGCCACATCACCAACATGCCACATCATCTACATGATCTGCAGACCACCATCCACATCACCCAAATGCCATGTCACCATGAATAATGTATATGAATAATGAATATAAATAATGGCCTTGAATAATGGACTATTAATAATGGATTCACACTCAAAAATCTCTTACTTGAAGTCATATACACATGACTTTCAAACACCTGTGTCTTCTACCAACTAGCTACCACCCAACTACTATCAATGTTATCATCAATGCCCATTATTACTCACATATAAGCCTAGTGGAAGTTTTTTGCACTACTAAAAATCATATTCCTTGATTAGATTTGTTAAACATATGCTTATCCATAGTATGTTTACATCAACCTGAAGAGGCTCCCACTTTACCACAAACCCATCCTTTATCCAAAGATTCTACCATAAACCATTCACTATTCCCACTACTTAGAATTATTTGGTCTAGTGCACACCATGACATACATGAGGCTTTCCTAGTCACGATGAATACAATACATCAGACATCTATGTCTTCTCTTCCTTGTTATAGAACACTCCAGAAGACAACTTACAACTGTAAAAAGTGGGATAATAATTGGTTTGACCATTCTTCATGCCAAAATACTTTAGAACTTTCTCCACATGTCTTCAAAGACTCTTTCTTGATGTATGTCCATTGTGTATCTCCATCCTTAGTTTTATCCTTCATCTCATCCTAATCACTTGATCCATTTCACTAGTGATTATGTTGGGGCTTGAAAATAACATGCCATCTACACATAGTAGAAACCTCTACCAAACCTTGGCTCTCCATGAAGGTATCTTTTACCACATCAACATGCCTACTAGAACTCATATTATCTTCAAAACATAAACTAGAAACTCTTTTTCCTCATATTCATATTCCTCTAGCTACTCCATCTCACCATAATATCACCATGTAGGAATGATTATTTTGCATCCCACTACTAAACCATAAAATGTAACAAGTTATTAACACACTCTCAATAGTAGTTTACAACCACAAAAAGAACCCACAAAAGTCACATGACTTCTACATGTAGTAAAATGCTACCCACCATGATCAACATTATATGTGTTCATAATTCTTGGGAAGTTATTGCACTACTTAGTGCATCACTGAACCTACCAAGTTTTTGAGCCTACAAATGAATTCCATCCTACTCTACCACATGTAAAACCAAATCATGTGCAAAGTTACTCCATACATCGATCCACTTGGATACTCACATTAACTACACCACAACCCTCCTAGCTACTCACTTATGATACACCATAACCAATGAACACTTCACTTAATGCATCTTTGAGTTTATGAAAGATTCAATAGTAGCATTTTATTCCATGAAACCTCAAGCTTCAAATTATTCTTCTCAATCCATCAAATACTCCATCAGGTACATATTTAGGCTTCTAGTACCTCCTCCTCTACATGGAATTTTGGCATCATTTTAGCTCACATAGTATGGTAGTAGGATCCAAAAACTAGTATCCCTTCACCAACAGAGAACCCACAACAAGGTAACTTCTTTGTCATCACCCTCCATCTACACCAATGGAGACTAGCTTGCTCCGCCACAAGGTATATAGTTTCTTATTTAATAGGAACACTGTGTTGGTGTCGATCCATCTAGTAAAGATTTTTTATTTTATCTTCCATTCTCCATATTATACCAAGTGATAAATAATTTCCATAAAAAACATTTTTGTTTTATTTCATATCTTTATCTCTCCACTTGTAGCTACCACTTGCATAAACCAACCAAATAACCATGGCTCTAATAAAATTGTTAGGAAATAAAAATTCTACATGTGAAAGTAAATTAAATTCAAAAATAAAAAAAATCTATATTAAAATAAAAAATATGAGAGAAAACACATTACACAATATATATGTGAAAACCCTACTAAACTAGCTAATGAAAAACCATGGGGAAAATTCAGCATCCAAACTTCATATTCCATCAATAAATCTCTTTCTACAACAATAAATCCTCTCATAAACCCTTTTATAATTCTAAAAAATAAATACTTAAGTTAAAAAATCTTACAATTAATCCTTCCATGGTCTACCCTTTAAGCTATAACATGCAACTCTTACAATGCTAATATCCATAGCATCTAAGGGAGCTCTAAACATTTACCTCTATCTCTATGAGTTGAGATAATAAGACTCCAATAGCCATATCCAAGTATCCATATCATGAATTTAGGTGAGCTAAGCATAATAACCTTATAGGTTCTATCCTCTAACCATGCATATGATGCTTACAACCCAAGCATTTAGGTGAGCTAGGCTTATAAGCCTTTCAAACTCCAACCTCCTATCATGAAAGCTCAAACTTGTAAGGATCTAAGTGATCCACTACATGGATTTGATAAACCCAAGGGGATTTTCACATGATCCAATAACAATATTAATATGTCAATGAGTACAATTCTTTATATAATATTCAAAGATAAAGAAGAGAAGAGAGATAAAATGCGGTGCCATATTCCACTTGGACTCAATATTAACCACTAGAGCCTCATGTGAACCCATGTACATAAGTCATAAGATAACCCATATTCCTTGGATAAAAATACACCACAATTGAGTGTATGAATAGTGACCAATAGTAAATATGCTTATCTCCATGTGATAAAGTCAAAAAAGTAGGTGTATATATATTAGTTTCAAACTTTATCAATTACTAATGTTTTTTCTCTTACAAGAACCTGTCGAGTCTTAATCTATCTAAGTGCATGCCTTAAGAGGTGAAACAAGAAAGGGGTGGGTAGACCATTTATATTTTTGGGATTATTATCCCTATAATACCACTTGTTGTCAATCCAACCACCTCCTAAAAATATTCCCCTAAACTTTGCCTACTCTTTTGCACCATGCTCTAGTCATTTTCCACCTTCATTAGCTAACCTAGCCTAAAATTATTTTTTATAGTTTATGATACACTATCAACCCCATCAACTCCATACATTAATTTATAAAACTCATTTAGGGTTTAGGTCATCCCTTGGATGACCTAGACTATGACCTATTTTATTTTTGTTAATAATGATACATAGTTGATTGGGTCAACTTTGTTAGCTAAATTTTTTGAAATGACTATGGTTAGATTCATTTATATAAACACTTTCATTTCACCATTCTTAGAGATAAAGACAGAGTTAATTATTCATTTGTGTTTATTTAAAATATTCTCTTTTTCCATTCTACTTGAGGAGTCTTAGCTTAGGGTTTCTACTTGGAGAAGAAACTTGTCTTGCAGAGAAGTCTTAGATGCTTTAGATTTTCTTAGTGATCCATAAAAACCACAAAAAACTCTTTCAAAGAATCTTTGGCCAAGGGAGATATTGAGTCTACATGGGTTTGTATTCAAGGTAAGTTTCTCTAACTTTTCTCCTCTCTTTAGTTGATAGAAGTAACATAAGTAATGGATTTTGAATACATTGCTCTCTCTCTCTCTATGCATTAGGTTTTTACTTATACATAACTCAAATAATATTCTCTTATGAATGTTTAATTTTATGTTTTCTAACCCCATTTTGTGCCAAAATATTTGGTGAGTACTAAATTAGACTTTACTTTTCTTGTTATTAGTTTAGTGAATATAAAAACATAGGACCTGGTTAGAGTTATTGCATAGTTTGTCTTGACTATTAGCTTTAGAACCATCCCTAGTGATATTATTGTGGTAAAAGATCCCTTGGATAGGTCTAGAGAAACCATATTGGTCATGACCATGAATATATAATGTGTCAAAAATTAGAAGTGTAAGTATGACTTATCTTTTCTGAGTTAGGATTGATTTATAGATAAGTTACATTTCCCTTTACATACATTCTGGTGAACCTAATGTGAATATAACCCTTGTAGGTTTTCTTTCACACCATAATTTTTATAATCTTATTAAATTTTTCCATATTTTCAATACTTTATCAAACCAATCGATATAGTATAACTTTATATGTGCAGGTTTAACACAAAGTCTCTTCAAAACAAATTTGTTTTATCTATGTATGTCTTCATCAATTACAAATTACTGGATTGAAACATTGAACACAGTATTCTTATTTAATTCTAGATTATCATACATTGTCAAATAGGTTGAATCTATCTGATAACTATTTATACTAACATATAGGTCAATGAACCTTGTTGAATAGGTTGAATCTATTCCCTATTTCTTCTTCAACATAAATGGTTTTGCAAAACTTGGTCAAACTAGTCGACCCAGTTTACATAATTTGAAAGTAACAACTGAAGCACTAAAAAATAAAATTTTAAATCTAAAATCATCTTCAATACCACCAAGGTCATTTATTCTTTCTCTATCATTTTAGTATGTCCTTCATTTCTATTTTTCACAAGTTCATAGTCTTTAAAACTGCAAACCTATAGCTAACTAGGTTGACATATTTTTCTTAGTTCTGTAGTCTATCTTCTATTCGAGGGACATATTTGACCTATTCAACTATTTTATTAAATACCTTTTTTTATAGAATAGTAATGACCCAGATGACCTTATTCTATATTGTTTGCATATAGTGTCACCTGAACTGACTATGTACTATTCTTAATCAAGGAATTAACATTTATTTACTAGCAATTGATTCACATTTCCTTTCCAATTATTTTCATTCTTAAAGTAACTTACATAGTATAAATAGGTGTTTTTTCAAATACCATTTTAGTTACACTATTTTTCTTATTTGCACACACTACCAAATCACTTACCATTCAAAATGCATTTAAAATTTTGTCTTCCTAAGGCCTACCCACTTAGATTTTATCACCAATGGGGAATCTAACTTGGTTTTATAGCCAAGTATAAATATGCAATTAATGGTATATATTATCAAACCACAAAAAACCCTTATCATTTTTGGATTATGAAGTGAGGGGTAAGGCCCCAATACCAAGTTAGTACCATTTCCAATACAAATCCCTTTCATCCCAAACATCTTGAAACCAACTTTAGACTACTTTTTAGTTCTCTATTTTTAACCAAATTTACTATCACATTAAAATCAAAATTTTATAATAATATAATAACACTCAAGGTGACCAAATAGTTAGCATTTGCTTTTCAGTTTATTTATCACTCTTTGATCACTGCATGTTGTATTAAAAAACTTGCATTATCCAACATTGATTGAAGGTTTATGTTGTGTAACCCAATTGGATCAAGCACATTAATTAAATTTTTTGTGTTTTTGCTTTCATTCTTGCTTCAAACTATCTTTCAAAAAATTTCTCCTATTTTAGAACATTGTCATCTTAGTCAACAAAATATCTTATAGACTGTTCCATCTTCCTTCCAGTGGTACATAATCAATTTACATGGTTTAATCTTCTTCTCTCTCTATTTTGTCCTCTATATAGTAGGACACAGTCAACCCATATGATTTTATACTCTTCTTAGCCTATGTTTTAGAATTACTCTATCAACTTAGTTGACTTGTTACCTATTATCTGACCTTGTTCTTTGTCTACCAAATTTTATTCTTTGTCTAGCCAATTCTATTCCTGATTCCCTTTCTTCTTTCTTAAATTATGTTTCTCTCATCAAGCATATGAAATCCCCTATCAAAATCTTTTTGGATAATATAAATCCATTTAGACACTATATGGGGTGGATTTTTCTTCCTTTCTTTGCATCTCAAGAGAATCCTCACTATTGATGTACTTCTCATCCCTCATCTTTGGATTACAACATGGTTTGAATCACACCTCAAATTGAGGTCGCTAGATTAGATCCTTTTTGTACTTATCAAGACAATTCCCATCTTTAAGCATCTCATCACAATGAGGGAGAGATTGACACAAGTCTATCTAACAACCCTCCCCCTAATACCAATTTGGGGAGTCTTCTTACAAACACCAACCCATTAATTGATATATAACCCAAATTCTTGCAAAAATAGTACAACTAATGAAAATAATGTAAACATAAAACACCTCCTAAATGATGCAACTACAACATCATTTGATCAATATGGATAATAAACCTCCCATTCTCCTCCCTCAAAATAACCAAAACTTTATTTGTCCACCTCTTAGAGATGATAGGGGAAATGCCATTCCCCCAACTTATCATGAATAATGAGATGCTTCAACACATATAAAATGAACATTTATCTCTTTTCATTATTTACATTAATATTGGTAACATATCTCCAACTATTAAGTATGATGGGACTAAATACCCTACATCTTTTCTCAAGGCATTTGGTAATCTTTACAAAGAATAGATCTAAACTAATACTTTCACCACAACTAAACTTTTGGTTAAAACCTTCACTAGATATTTATTGGAATGGTACAAACAACTTCCCCAACATTCCATATAGAAACTAGAGGATTTAGTCAATCCTTTAAAAAAGAGATTCAATACAATGATCTTCCTAAAAACTACTTTATCTATTTCATCAATGCTAAGCAATCTCCCACTGAATCAACTCATGATTTTATCAATCAATGGAAATATTTGGCCCATAAATCTGACCATAACATGATTGATGATAATCTATTTAAACTCTTTATAACTACCTTGACTCCTCTTCTATATAAGGTTTGAAATTTTTCCCCTTAAAAACTTAATGAAGCTCTTGACCAAGCCAAACATCAATACTTATTAACAAAATAGTTTGATCCTAATGCCAAATTAATCAAAGGATATTTTCAAACTTATATCAATGAAATGATTGGTAACACTCCTCAAACCAAAGCTAAGAATTCCCAAAGATGAAAATCCCCCATATTATCACACACCATTAACTATACAATAAATGAAATAATTTCTAGTGCCCTCTAAACAGTTTAATTATCCAAATAATCCTCATAAATGGTATGACCCTAATCAATTTTATTGGTTCAATTCCAACATCGATCACTCCCATTAAACATATAGAGGGATTACCAATTTTTTTAAATCTCATATATGTTTTGTGATTCCTTTAATCATGAAGCTATGATTCAACTCCATAATCAAGAGTACAACACCACTTCTCAAAAAAAAATCTCCCAAAGATTCTTCTTCTAATAATAAAAAATCTTTTTCCACATCTAATGCTCAATAAGCTAACAAGGATGTTTATGCCATCAACATTGACTATGATCAATATTATAATAATCCCCAATATGTTAATGTAGATAATGTTAATTATCATCATAAATTGGCTTAAAAAGATCTTACCACTAAACCTAATAAACCATATTTGGAAAAACAACTCCTCACAGATGTTACAATAACTCACCTAGCTTCAACAACTAATGAGGAACCACCTCCTTCTTTTAAACTACCAACCACTTCTATTACTCCAAAATATACCTTACCTTATAAACCTCACATTGGTTATTTTTACAAAACCTATTGGGACTTCATAAAAGAGTCAAATATATGCCTTATAAGTTTCCTCTCATGGAGTTAGTTCATACATTTTATTATCATTGCAAGTTCCTCATACAATTATTTCAAGAATTGAATACCCATCTTCTATAGAAAAAGAGCCACTCTCTCATGATCCTAAACCAACCATTGTGCATACCATTGAATTCATTTATCCTTTTTCAAAACTTTCCATTGAATTTATTGATAAGACATGATTAATGATGAGATCCTCTTTTGCATTGATGATCCACCTCTATTCATTAAAATATCCATCAATACCACCCTAATTCATAACGTATTAGTAGATGAAGGGTTTAGTATTAATGTGACATCTTTATGGCTCATATAATAACTTGGAAATAATAAATATCATCTCAATAAAAATACCTAACATGTTGTGGATTTGATAAATAAAATAAAAATACAATTGGTTGTATTTGACTCCCTCTTCCATTCAGACCTAAGACTATTCAAACTAAGCTTATGGTCCTTGATTTATCCCTATATTATAACATATAACTAGGTGACCATGTACTCATAGAATTTGAGCTATCACCTCTTCTAGTATGCAATCTACAAAGTTCCTTAATAACATTAAAATTCATAAACATGAAGCCAACCATAAACCTTGGAGTATTCAATTTCTAAATCCTAATCTCAATATTGCATTCCTACCATTCCAAAAATCAACAGTGCTCCCTTGCTTGAATTTGTCAACATAAATATGGATTTACATGTCACTCTCATGGATTAAAATGATGATGAAACTAATGGATAAAAACATACCTACAACACTACTAATATACTTCATTACATATTAGAGTGGTTTCCTCCTTTATTACCTTGTGGTTGTACCATCCCTCTCATTGATGAGATAACGGATTTCCCCCATCCATGTAATACTTAGGAAGCCTCTTACATATAAGATTCATTCACATGAAATGATTATGTAGTTTCCAAATTATTCCAAGATCCTTTAATCATGTCTCCATGTAAATTTAGTGATCTAGGTATTTCCCCTTCCAAAATTCCTCTTAAATCTCAATCATGCATAATTTCTCCAACATATGACAATAACTATGTCATGTCCCAAGATCAATCATGAGACTTGGATGTTCAACATTATCAAAAATATTTATCTCAAATACATTATTTAAATCCTTATGTTTATACCATTTAAACTAAATTTGAGTCAGCACCTAAAGTTTGCATACCTTCTACTACCTTTCCATTCCTTAATACTCCTTGTGTGGTTAAAACAATTTCACCTTTTGAACCTCTAAAAATTCTTACATATTGTATATCACCTATAGACCCAATAATTACATCCAATTCTTCCCATATTAATGATTCTAATTATAAATCAATCCAATCTAATCAACCTTCTTCTCGTACTCCACCTACTTTAGAGAATACATTAAATTCCAAGGCCATATATGTACATCAAATACACTCTTAATATTATCACCATGGTAATAAAATATTAGATATCAAAGTAGATGTAAAATATTATGGTCATATTCAAATTTTACTAGTGATTAATCAATTCTTTAATTTATTCATGCTTTAGAACCTCAACTACCTCAACAACATCACAAACTTAGTAAATTCAAGAAGAAAGCCCCTTGTTTCAAAAAATTCATCATTAGCATTGATCTTAAAGCAAATATAATTTCATTTTTACCAAACACACCATATCATTTCCAATATGGAAATTATATGTTTATAAATAAAACTAATGTAATCAAATATGGTACCCCATCATGCCCTTGACCAATTACAGTGTCTTGCAAACTCACACCAACTGAACATAAGAATGTTGACCATTTTGACCACAAGTCAAAAGGAGTCAACCCCCTATAGTAAATATATATATATAAGGGTCTATTATAGTTTCATATGGTGTTACATGGTTCATTGGATGTGATTTCATATGTTATTAGCCTTGGTCATAGTCATTTTCCTTTCTAAGTCAATCTATGTCACTTAGGGGTCATTTTATGGGTCATAAATGAAGTGGTATGGTTTTATTGTCAAGAGAAGTGTTAAAAACCCCTTATAAACATCCCTCATGTTACTATATATTATATTTATTATCAAAAATGTTAATACTAACATAAACTTGTAGGTTCCTAATTGAAAATCAAGAAAACAAGTGAGAGAAGAGGCACTTTTGTAGTTGTATAGCCCATTAAGAGAGTGATGTGTGGGAAGATATTTTTGGATGGATAATAAACTTAAATGGACTCATTTAAATTCTTTAATATCTTTTTAATTCTCAAACTTGGATAAAAACCGTTCTTTTCTTCTATCGCTCCATTAAACATGCATAACTAGTGAATGGGTTTATTCTTGGTATGACCAATAGGAGAAGTTATAGGTCAAATGAATTTTAGGGGTGATATTAAACTCAATAAGATTCATATTAATGTTTTTATTTCAAGGATTATCTTCCTATATTTTATAAACCATCCTTAACAAGTTGACTATCCATTTCTACATGTTATTTTCCCACACCCTATAGGTTTTTCTCTTGTATGAGATAGTCCATATAATCTAGCTAGTGATTTTGCATTTAGAGGATGTATACTACCCACTCCCATGACTAACATATTTATTTCCATGTTTTAATATTATTTCATGAGCTAAATAGTTTAGGTTGCAAGTTGATGTCACTTGAGGACTTGCAGTCAATTTTCAACACTTGTAGAAGGTATCTTTCTCTACAATGAATTAAAAATAATGTGAGATGATGTTACATGTATATAAAATTTAAATATAATACCATTATTCCAATTTTAATATCCAAATCTAACATCATGAAATTCATAATAAAAAATGCTCCACACTCTCAAATTTTTATAGGTTCCATTTGTAGTCGTGGTGTATGAAGGATTTGATCGCATTTATGGAGGTGTAATTAAGTTTATAAGGAGTTTGAGCATGTTTTTGTGTCATTAAAAATCAAACCAATCATTAGGATAGGTTCTCAAGTGATATATAACAAATTGTTATAACCAATACCTCTATACACACAATCATACTCCATTAATATGCACTTATAAGTGACATGGAGGGATTCAATCATGTTGGATCAAAGTAATTATCTATATTAAATTATTTTATGTTGGAAAGGTTTTGTTTAAAAAGGTTATAATGTCTAAGATATACCATAAATTCAAATTCCATGAACACTACCCTTATTCATAGTCACTGCTTGTACACAAAAATGTCCATCTACAGGTGGTCCCACAAAGATATAAAAGTGTTGTATGGTGGATGCTCAAAAATGTTTTGATACCTTCATCATGTTTTAATAAGATATATATTCCTTTAATTTATAATATAGGGTCACGTATATGTATAATCCATATTCTAACTTCATTGTCTTATGTATTGTTGTGTGGGCATCTATAGGCAACCATAAAGATATGATAATGTCTCATAGAGGAGATATGACATAATTTAAAACCTTATTGATACCATAGAGAGTGGGAGATACCATCACAATAATGTTTAGATCATTTTAATGTCAATACATTTGGAATAATTCATGTTCAATTGAAGGACTGAGCTTTAGGGACAATTTCCCTAAAAGCTCAAAAACAAAGGCCTAGGCTCTTTTGTTGATGTCATATGATGAACAAGCATGATGATTAGATGAATTTAGATGCACCCATATTGTAGCCTCCAAATAGGGGTATAACCTTATAAAATAAAGAGGGTGCTCCACTATAATAGAGTAGTGTTTGATGTCCTCCAATATTGATATTTATTCACTATAGTTTCTCAATAATGTCTATAGGACTTGAGCTTCCAAAGTGACCTCTACACCCTAATATAGTAATGTAATAACTTATCACCATAAAAATTTGTTGTAATCAGTTGAAGAGAAAAATTTTGGTCTAAATGTCATCAATAAAGGTTTGAATACTAGTTTTTGGCCTAATAAACACACCTACATGTGTACTTTAGTCCAAAAAGGACACCTACAGTTGACTGTAGGTATCTACAATATCATGATACAAATTTATACATGGAAACATCAACTATTACTATTGAAAAATGAATTTAAGGACCTCAAGGTGACAATGGACTATTTTTAATAGGTTTCAAGGATTTAAACGCACCTACAACACCCCTATTACTCCAATAGTGATCAACTATACTTGATTGTAGTTTGATACTGAGCTATAATATAGTGGTCTAGATGATTAGCTTAGCATGGATGTGAAGTGAAGTGATATTTATGATTTTATAATGATATTTATGACTTAAATAATACCTTTAATAAATAATTCAATCCCTAATCATGTAGTGTGCACCTACATGGGTCACCTTCTAAGTAAGAGTCAAGAAAACACGGTTAGCACCTTTCTCAAGTCAAAGTGAAAGGAGAAGAAATGCAAAGTTTGATGATCAACATGTTTTAAAGACTCCATAGTGATAATGTAAATTACATGAAATTATCTTAGAATGGAAGTAAATCATTAAGAGGTTTCTATCAAGAAACCTACAGTCCATTCGTATGCATCCTACACATAGTCAATAATCTCCACAAGTTTGTCTTAGGTTTTGAGATAGTTGGAGGTGTTAAATATGAATCAAGCCTTAAAATTCAACATAGAACATCTACACCATTTGAGGTAACCACTCATATCACCCTTTTTCATGAGATAATAGGGTAAATAACCTCTATTTTTTCTCAGATAAAGGGTACTTCCCAAAGATGCAAGTCTATAGGTCTAGAAGAATGAAGATGAAAGGGTGAGCTAGAAGTTGATAAAGAATTTTATGAGGGTGTATTAAGTTGAATAATACATGAAAAAACATTAAAATCCATGCACAAAGGTGATAATCATGTTAGGGTGTTTAAAACCTATAAGGATGCAGACAGACCTATTAGGTATAGTTTAGGCCTAAAGCCCAATTGGGGGGTAAGTATTATTTTAGTATTATAGTAACATTAAAATCCATTATAACATGTTTATAGGGAGTAATAATGTGTGTTTTAACCTTTGGTGTGATGGTGAAGTCATAGAGAAACCTTGTTTGGATCCAAACTAACTCATGCTTATGCAGAATGAAGAGAAGACCTCAAATAGGTAACTTTGAATGCTTTCACTTGTATGGAAACTCAACATGGGAGCTCAAGGATATAAGATAAGTTTTAGAAGGTTCCTATCATGGTTTTAGTGGAATTTTTTGGATTTTTGAATGTCACATCTTCATGAACAATCCTTAGAGGGAAAAATGGTTCTAAAACCTCCTAAGCCCTTGTTAGTAACCCGATTGGAAAGATGAAGTAGGAAAATAACCAAATTGAGATAGTTTGGATAGGAATAGAATTTTTTTATTTCAAAGGAATATCTATATCACCTTCTTCTCATATTTATTTGTACCCTACTTGTATAGATAGGGTACATAACTAGTTTATTTAATAGTTTTTAGTGATTTTAGGTTCAAGGGAAAGTAAATAGATTAAATCCATTTTGGGAGAGATATTGGGACTTAAGATAATCACTCATGTCTATGTATTTTATCATAATATCTCACAAGTATCTCTATAAGTGCCTTCATCTCATCTAGTCAAAATTGCCATACTGATCAAGCTAGTGAGAGTGTGAAAAATTCAAGTGAGAGGATTTTTAAGGTCTATTTGAAGAATATAAACTAATTATGGGTCCTAAAAAGTGTCATAAAATCCTTTTTATGTATCAAATCATGAAACTAAATACCAATTTTGGTGCCAAGTGTGAAGGGTGAGTGAAAGAGGAGTTTTTTGGATTGCAGGTAGTGATAACTCATGTCTAAAAGAATATTGATGATTAAGGATGAAACCAATGCATGTTGGATCATGTATAAAAACCCTCCCTATAACTAAAATCATAACAGATATCCCTATTTAGTTTTTAGACGTTCTAACAAGGCCAAATGATGAAGGCAATTTTTTGAGCAATTAATGAGGAGTTCTATGCCACATTTTAGGAGTTTCATGTTTTAAGGGACATTTGTCCAAGTAAAACTTGCATGATATATTTAATATCAATCTCTCCTACATTTATAACTCATTTTATCAGCATGACACATGTCCTAGTGACTCTTAGACTTATTTCTTCTCACCTCTCTCTCCAATTCTATAAGTAGTAGTGATTTTGGCTCTTGTAGATTAATACCACACCATGTATGGTGAATCCATATTGGAATTACATTGTAATTTGACTTTAAACTATTAATTAAAGTATATTTTTGAGTTCATGAAAATTTTTATATGTGTAAAGTGATGTATGGTGAAGTTAGTGATAATCTTCTATCCTTGATTGCCTTATCCTTTCTTGTTTATATAATAATTCTTATTCTAACAAGTCACATAGAGTGTAGCTAGTGTGTTAGACTCATTTAAAGTGTATAATTATACTTAGAGTTTGTAATATGACTTATAGTTTACTTAACTTGTGTTTTATCATGCATATCACCTCTATGTTGAAACATTTATGTTAGACTCCTTTAGGACTTGGAAGTTAGTTTTCATGTCTTGTTTCTTAGTGAAAGAAGGATGATGGTATTGTAAAAAACATCTTGGTGTCTCACCCATTAGAATATTTTAATTTAATTCAAGATTATATCTCTTTTCCCATATTAAAATAGCTAAATACATGATAAAAATTTTAATTTATATTCAAGGAGCTAGCACTTAAACCTAGAGGTCTACTTCTACATATGGGTAAACCCAAATACCTAGAAGTTTCCCCATGTTGCCAAAACTTGGAAGAGGATTGAAAAAACTATTTTAGGGTACAATATTTGGTGATAATTTTTTTTAATGCTTAGTGGGACTAAGGTGAAAGAGAGTGGAAAGAATATTGGTGTGTCTTTCTACTAATCATCTTTTAGAAGTAAGAAAGATAACACCAATGGTGACTTTGAATGAAAAATTTTGGTTGGAAACAGACCAAGTATCTTTTATTGAAGGTTTTTATTAGTATTTGTATCTAATTTAACATATAAGGTTGATATAAATAGTTATGGTGAATACCCTTGTCATGAATCTACCTATTAGCCTTGTTATGAATTACATTATGCCCCTCAACAATCCTATCAAAGTGGTTATCAATCCTATAATCCATGGCAGCCCTATATTCCTCCATTTCCCTCTCCATATAGACATCATGTTGTTTCATATCCCTATGAGGAAAGATATCAAGTAACCTATCAATAAATGCCTCCCTATCATCCGCAACATGACCCTTACCAACCATATCATGATGCCTTTCAACCTCAAGAGGACCCTTATGAGTATTTAATGAGTAATCAGATGATTCCAGGGATTTTACACAAAGATATTATAAGGAAATATGTTAATTCCTATAAGCTATAATGTAATAAGTTAAATTTGGCCTCAATCCCCATCATTACCCTCCCCCACCCCCATCAACCCCATCTTATATCAAAGATTTTTTGGCACTCATACCACAATTATTAGTTGATTAAGAGAATATGAGAAAATGGGATGATGAATATGATGTGCTCCCTAATCATCTCATGGAATGGTTAGGATATGTTTCCCAAAGTTTTATGTAGGTGTTGAAGATGTTTAAATAGCTAGAATGAACTCAATAAGAGATCAAAGACCAGATACATTTGGAAAATAAGTATGACCAATGCTCAATAAGTAGAATAAAGATGTGGGAAGAAAAGGAACTTGAAAATGAACATGTTACTATTCAAGAGCCCCAAGGAGGCTATTATAAAAATTCAAATTCTATTGATGTAAGTGGTTTTCCTTCTAACTAACCCAAATTTTCACTTCCCCATGAGCTTACTAGTGAATTATTCTTTCCTAAATCCATTCACAAACCTTCTAATTCACCTCTCACTCCATCTCCAATCCATAAGCCCTCCATCACACCTTATCTATCACCAAAAATTCATGAGCCTATTAATAAACCCTCTACCCCACCTCTTCTTAGAAAGGAGTCAATTTTGAGGGAAGAAAATGAAGAGGAAAGAGCTCAAGTCATAACTGATCAATAAGATGTCATGAGTGACTATGAAGAGGAAATCACCATAGGGACTCCCCTTGGTGAACATAAGGGCAATTATACATCCTTGAATGAATAAAAACATATTGAAGATTATTTTTTAGATGTCTATGAGGAATGTGGCAAAGACTTGAAGAGAGAGGTATTTGAAGAAGACTCCATATTTGATCATGAGGTTGTTGATGATTCCAACAAACCTAAAGTTGAGTGTGATATCAAGGATGAAGGTGAACTTCAAGTCATTCCTAAAGAAGTTGTAGTCTTCGAAGAGTCTCATGAGACCAAGGTAGACTACGTAATACTTGAGGAACACTAAATACATCAACCTAATTTTGAGCCACTCTTAGATGCTTTGGATCATAAAGAATATCAGTTTTATGACCTCATACATCAAAAAGAGAAAGTTGAAGAGGTAGTGGTTTTAAATGACAACAAGGACAAAAATAATTGGCAACAATGAATGGAACTCTTTCAAAAGCTTGAAGATCTTTACCAAGTTGAGGGACAAGTAATTGAGAAGGTGGATAAATATTTTTCCATGGAAGATAATGACCAAGATTGGGTAGACTATGAAAAGTTCCTTGATGAGCTTGAATAACTTGCAGTAGAAAAGAAGCCCAACCTTATTGAAAGCATCATGGAAACTAAGAAGGTATGTCTTGTTAAACCACCATTGTAGGTTATATTTAGGGAGTCCTATGAGAAATTTGAGGTTATTTAGATGGAATAGGATTTCATTTCCATATTTGACCTAGTTGTATCTACTTTGATTTCATTGAACATCATGCCAATGAAGTTGACAAACACTGTGAAGAAGATGGAGGCATAAATTCCAAGGGTCAAAAGGCTACATGCCTCATTTAATAATTCATTTCATGAATCAATAGGGTTTTCAAACTTCCCCTTTGATCCAGGTTGAATGTCATGTCCCCTTTTTAGTTGACATCTTCAGAGTTGATGGTTAGCCTATTATGCGACCCTCATAGGCTGATAGGATGGTTAGAGGGTCTTGATGGAGCTTGGCTTGGCTTTGTTTAGCAGAATTTTTATAGTTGGCTTTCATTTGGGCTCGATTGGACATGTATTGAGGGAGATATTAATATTTGATTGATTTAATTAAATATTAATTATTTAGCATATTTTAATTATGCAACCCTAATTCTAATTTAAGAAACCCTAATTAGGGCAAGCATACCTTTTTGAGGGTATAAGGGTTTCTCATGGGAGAGAGTTGAAAATTATTATGAATGATTATGATTATTGATTTTTGCTAAGAATTCTTCTATGAAGACTAAGCCAAAGGTTATAGGATTCCATTTGCATTGGAGAACATCCACTCTTTAGTGTGTGTGATTCAGAAGTTGTGAGATATCAACCGATCTATTGCCAATTTGAGAGATAGCCTCATACAAAAGCTATCACAGGCATTTTAGGTATTTATTTTATTAAGTTTTTGATTCAAGGTTTTGATTTAGATATTACACAGATAAATATCTCCTATATTAGAGCCATATATCTTAAGATTAGGGGTCTAGCAAATAGGGTGTGCTATATTGGCAGCCGTATGAAGTTTGTACAGATCTGTGCAAATCCGTATGCATCAGTGAAAAGTGTAGAGACCAACATCGGCAGGTAGAGACTGATAGTGACCAACATTAGCTAACCATCTCATTGACGTCGGCAAAATAATGACACTAGAAAACTAATGATGGCAATATAACCGACATCGGCGACTGTGTTTTTGACACTGTAGGCCAAGACGTACCAGATTTAGGTTTTATTCCCAATTTGTGGAATACTCAGGTTATTAAGACAGTATTTGAATATTATTTTATATGCATGATAGAAGACATCTATTGTAATCATCTAAGAAAATAAATAAGATATTATACTATGATTTATTTATCTATTTGGAAATTATTTTGAAAAAATTGCAATTTGTTCTTATTTCATACAAAAATCAGAATACTCAGAAAAGCAATTCAAAGCTTTTATCTTTCTACAGTCCCTATTGGTTGGGGATATTACAGTGGTATCAGAGCTAAATTCCTACCATCCTAAGGGTTTGACAATCTCATGCAGCCACAAGAGTTGGGACCACACAGGTATAACACATGTAGTAGAGCCTTGCTTGAAGGTACCCAGGTGTTAGATCAGCCACCGATCATCATGAGTGATAGACGTGAGGGTAGCCCACCTAGGGGCCATAGGTATAATGATGATCAGGGCACCAAAGAATTCTATCATGTTATGATGACAGGCCAGCCACAGATGAATCAAGTACTACAGGCACTCACTACTATGGTAGAGAGGATGAACCCACCTATTAGATAGAATGGGGAACAAGGAGATAACAGGAGTGTTACTGTTAATCAGAGACCCCAGTGGACCTATTCTAGGATAGCTGATAGACCTACATGTCCTATGTTTGTTCAAGAAGAACCAGAGGCTCCAGTAGAGGAGGAGGCAGGAGATTTCCTATTTGCAGATGTTCTCATGGTTGTAAATGATGAGTGGGACTTATTAGCTCCTCAGTTTTGGGAGAGGATGTCCTTTGATCATTTTTTTAATCAGAGGAGAGAGCACTATAGATTGGTTAGACAGGAGAGGAGGCCTAGAGGTCAACTCAGTGAGCTGAAGAAGGCTACTGGCAAGCTTTCTTTGACTACTTTTGATAGCAGTGGCAAGATGACAGCTCAAGCTTGGGTTCATAAGCTTGACACATTCTTGGCATTAAGGCCAATGACAAAGATAGAGGCCATAAAATATGCCACTTTACACTTGGATGGAGTAGCACATGATTGGTGGTACCATGGTATGGTAACACTTCAGCATAACTAGGTGACAGAGTACCAAGACTTCATGGATAGATTGGTTGAGTGGTTTGATAGGAAAGATCTCAAGGTTTGCTTTTGAGATCTGGCATAGTTGAGACAAACAGGTAACTTGGAGTCCTTCATTGGTGAGTTTCAGAGATTGGCAGTCATGGTGCCAAATATTTTAGAGCGTAGATTGGTAGTTCTCTTCATGGAGGGATTGATAGAACCATTGAGAGGTTGGATCAAAGCCTTTGATCCTCCTTCATTACAGGTAGCTATGAAGAAGGCACGAAGTATGGAGATGGCAGCCCCATCCAGTAAATCTAACTCAGGAGGTACTTCTTCATCTAGGGACCATAAGTGCTCCAATGGAGATAGAGAGGGATTAGATTTCAACAAAGATAAATCAGGTGTTAAGAATGATTCAAAGGCTAATCCAGCAGCACCGCCTTTAGATCAAGAGGATCTTAACGATCTACGCAGGAAGAAGCTTTACTTCTACTGCAAAGGTCCCTATGATGCCAATCATGATTGTCCTTTGAGGCCTAAGGGCAAGGCCAATCGAGTGATGTGGGCTTATTATGAGGATTTATATTTAGAGGATTCTAAATAGAAAAATAGTTCTAAGGGGGCAGAGGTAGATTTAGAGCTTCACATATAAGAGGCACGCCTATCTAGCATTCAATCAGATGATTCATTCAGACTCTGTGGAGTTTTGGTAAGATAGAGGGTCATCACCCTTCTTGACATAGGGGCCACACATAATTTTATAGATGCTATATTTGTGGAGAAGTGTGGACTCACTACCAAATATTTTGAGGGCATTAGAGTTAAGGTGGCCGATGGTCACACTCTTAGGTGTGAGCAGATGATTAGAGACCTCCCATTGTGCTTGAACAACTATGAGTTCAAGGCTGATTATTATGTGGTAGACATGGGAGATATAGACTTAGTCTTGGGTATGAAGTGGCTTCATTAATTTGAGGAAGTTACTCTTCATCTCAAGGACATGGAGGTTTGTTTTGATGTTGATGGGAAGACACATATTCTTAAGGTAATATGGGGCAACAGCTTCAAACATATGTTTTTTCATCGAATGGAGATGCTCATACGACATGACATGATAGAGTGCGCTACCGAGTGCACATTGGCACCAACACAGGAGAGACATGTGGACAAGCTTGGTCTTGGGGTGACTTCAGTTTAAGAGATAGCACATGTGGTAGGGACTCAGCTTTTTGTTACAGTCAGGTCACAGGGTATGAAGATATGAGTATTTCTAGCATTCATATTCCAGATTTAGATATTATTCAGGTAAGGAGTTTACTTGAGTTTCTGGTTGATTTTCATTTATGGATTGGATGTTGGGATTCTTATCTTAGTACTAGGGATGATGTGACGCCATTAGATGAGAGTTGTGATGGACATAAATTGGAGTTTGTATTGATTGACAGCGGTGGAGATCATGACTACATTTGGGATCCAGGTGGATTGATTGGTTTATCATTCAACGATTTCTTGAGGGAAAGCAATTTTAGGAGGGGCAGATTGTCATGTCCCCTTTTTAGTTGACATCTTCAGAGTTTATGGTTAGCCTATTATGCAACCCTCGTAGGCTGATAAGATGGTCAGAGCATCTTGATGGAGCTTGGCTTGGCTTTGTTTAGCAAAATTTTTACAGTTGGATTTCATTTGGGCTCGATCGGACATGTATTGAGGGAGATATTAATATTTGATTGATTTAATTAAATATTAATTATTTATCATATTTTAATTGTGCAACCCTAATTCTAATTTAAGAAACCCTAATTAGGGTAAGCATACCTTTTTGAGGGTATAAGGGTTTCTCATGGGAGAGAGTTGAAAATTATTATGAATGATTATGATTATTGATTTTTGCTAAGAATTCTTCTATGAAGACTGAGCTAAGGGTTCCAAGATTCCATTTGCATTAGAGAACATCCACTCTTGAGTGTGTGTGATTTAGAGGTTGTGAGATATCAGCGGATCTATTGCCAATTTGAGAGATAGCCTCATATAAAAGCTATCACAGGCATTTCAAGTATTTATTTTATTAGGTTTTTGATTTAGGGTTTTGATTCAGATATTGCATAGATAAAGATCTCCTATATTAGAGCTATATATCTTGAGATCAGGGGTCCAACAAATAGGGTGTGATATATTGGCAGCCGTACGAAGTCTATACAAATCTATGCAAATCCATTTGCATCAGCAAAAAGCGTAGAGACCGACATCGACAGGTAGAGACTGACAGCGACTGACATCAACCAACCATCTCACCGACATCGGTAGAATAACGACACCAAAAAACTGACGGCAGTAGTATAACCGACATCGGTGACTATGTTTTTGACATAGCAGGCCGAGACGTACCAGATTCAAGTTTTATTCCTAGTTTGCAGAATACTCAAGTTATTAAGACTGTATTTGAATATTCTTTTATATGCATGATAAAGGAAATCTATTGTAATCATTTGAGTGAATAAATAAGAGATTATACTGTGATTTATTTATCTATTTGGAAATTATTTTGCAAAAATCACAAGTTGTTCTTATTTCATACAAAAATTAGAATACTCAGAAAAGCAATTCAGAGCTTTTTTCTTTCTACAATCCCTATTGGTTGGGGATATTACATTGAAGTGTTTTTTTAGGTTAGTTTGTGTTTGAGTTAGTTTGGTTTTGTGGGTGTGTTCCATAAGTACTCATGAAGCATAAGTGTGTGTTAGCTTAGTTTTTTATCTCATGTGTTGTTTAATGTTAGTTTTATATTATTTTATGTGTTTTAAAATGAAAATTATGTGTTAAAATGGTGTATAGGTGAGTCCATATCCCAATGGATAGTAATAGGCTACTAGTCTTTGGCATAGCAAACATACCACCCTTGGAAATCGCCAAGAATGTTGACCATTTTGATAAAAATTCAAAATGAGTCAACCCCCTATAGTTAAAAAATTTATATAAGGGTATAATATAATTTAATAGGGTGTTTCATGTCTTATTTTATGTGATTTCATATTGTATTAGCCTTAGTCATAGTCATTTTCCTTTCTAAGTCATTCTATGTCACTTAGGGGTCATTTTATGGGTCATAAATGAAGTGGTACAATTTTATAATCAATAAAAGTGTTCCAAAATCCTTATAAAAATATTTCATGTTAGTATATATCATATTAATTTTTAGGAATACTAGTACTATTATAAACTTATAGTTTCCTAACTGAAAAACATGAAAATAAGTGAGAAAAGAGGAGTTTTTATACTTGTACAACCCATGAGGAGAAAGGAACATGGAAATATATTATAGTATGTTAAAATTAATTTTACTTATTTAAATTCTTTTTCATTTTTTTAATGATAAAAAATAGCTAAAACCCATTCTTCTCTTACATTGATTCACTAGACATGCATAACTAGTCAATAGGTTTCTTCTTGGTATGGCCAGTAGGAGATGTTCTAGGTAAAATGACTTTATGGGATGATAGTACACTAAATAAGGCTAAAATTAATGATTGTCCTGCTATACTTTATGAACCATCCTTAACAATTTGGATGTCCATCTTTGCATGTTATTTCCCACACCCTATAGGTTTTGATTTTATATGAGCTAGTCTGTAAAATCTAGTTGGTGATGTTGATTACAAAATAAGTGGACTCCCCACTAACATTATTTAAATATTTGGTTCCATGTTTTGAGATTATTTCATGAGATAAATAGTTTAGGTTATAGGTTGATATCACTTGTGGACTTGTAGTCATTTTTCAAAACTTGCAAAAGGTCTCTTTCTCCTCTTTCTCTACAATGAATTTTAAAAATGTGATATGATGTTTCATGAATCTAAAATTTCATGATAATCCCATTATTCCTAAGTTAAATCTCTAAAGTTAACATCATGGAAGTTGCAGTCAAAATGTTCCACACAGTCAAATTCCTATAGGTTCCATTTGTAGTCATGGTGTATGAAGGATTTGATCACATTAATGGAGGTGTAATGAAGTTTATAAGGAGGTTGAGCATGTTATTGTGACATGAACAATAAAAATAAGAATTATGAGATGTTATTAAGTGGTATATAACAAACTATGATAACCAATACCTTTGTGTACATAGTCATACTCCATTAATATTCACCTACATGTTCCATGGAGGGAGTCAATCATGTTGGATCAAAGTAAATGTATAGATTTGATTAATATATGGTTGAAACATTTTTTTTGAAAAGGTGATAAGGTACAAGATAGACCATAAAGTTAGATTCCATGAACACTACCCATATTCACAATTACTGATTATACATAGAAATGTCCACCTACAAGTGGTCCCATATAGATACACAAGTGTTCTATGGTGGATGCTCAAACATGTTTTGATTCCTTCATAATTTTTTAAGAACATGAATATATATTGAAGTTATAATATAAGTTCATATATATATATATATATATATATATATATATATATATATATATATATGCAGTCCACATTGTAACTTCACTATCTCATGTACTATTGTGTGTGCATCTACAAATAACCACTGAGATATGATAACGTCTCATGAAGGATATATGACATGATTTGAAACCTTCTTGAGGTCCTAAAGAGAGGGAGATACCATCACAATCATGTTTGGATCATTAGACTAGAAATCAAGTTGGAAGAAGTAATGTTCAAGTGAAGAACTGAGCTTTAGGGATAATTTCCCTAAAAGCTGCAAAACAAAGGCCTAGGCTCTTTTGTTGATGCCATATGATGAACAAGCATGATGCCTATATGCATTGAGATGCATCCATATTTTAGCCTACACATAGGGGTATAACCTTGAAAAATAAATAGGGTGTATGACTAGAATAGAGTAGTGTTTTAAGGTCTCAAAAATTGATATTTGTTTACTATAGTTTATCAATAATGTCTACAGGAGTTGAGCTTCCAAAGTGACCTCTACACCCTAATATAGCAATGTAAGAACTTCTCATAATGATAAGTGGTTATAAGAAGTTGAAGAGATTTTTTTTGTGTATGACTAGAATAGAGTAGTGTTTTAAGGTCTCAAAAATTGATATTTGTTTACTATAGTTTATCAATAATGTCTACAGGAGTTGAGCTTCCAAAGTGACCTCTACACCCTAATATAGCAATGTAAGAACTTCTCATAATGATAAGTGGTTATAAGAAGTTGAAGAGATTTTTTTTTGTTTAAATGGAATCAATCAAGATTTTATTACTAGGTTTTGGCTTAATAGACACACCTAGAGGTGTACTTTAGTTCAAAAAGGCCACCTACAATTAACTGCAGGTATCTACAATTTCATGATACAAATATAGACATGGAAACTTCAACTATTGTTAGTGAAAACTACCTTTAAGGACCTAAAGTGGATAATAGACCATTTTTCATAGGTTTAAAGGATTGAAACACACCTACATCACCCTTTTCACTCCAATGGTGGTCAACTATAGTTGATTATAGTTTGACAATGAGCTAGAATATAATGGTCTAGATGATTTGTTTATTATGGATGTGAAGTGAAGTGATATTGATGACTATATAATTATAATTATGAATTAAATAAGAACTTTTATTAATAATAAAAACCTTGATTTTTTAGTGGGAACTTACAAGGGTCACCTTCTAGGTAAGAGTCAAGAAAACATAGTCAGCACCTCTAATCAAGTCAAAGTGAAAGGAGAAGTAATGCAATGTTTGATAAGGGTCTGATGATCAACATGTTTTAAAGAATACATATTGAAAATGGAAATTCCATCACATTATATTATCATGTGATAAAATTAATAAGAGGTTTCTATCAGATAACCTATAGTCCATTCTTATGCATCCTACACACAGTCAACAACCTCCATAAGTTTGTCTTAGGTTTTGAGATAGTTGAAGGTGATAAATATGAATCCAAGCCTTAAAAATAAACAAAGAACATATACACCATTATAGATAACCCATCATATCACCCTTTTGTATGAGACAATAGTGGAAATACCCTTTGTTTTGTCTTAGATAGAGGGCACTCCCCAAAGATGGAAGTCTATAGGTCTAGAAGAATGAATATTAAAGGGTGAGCTAGAGGTTGATATAGCCTCTCAAGAGGGTGTATTAAGTTAAATAAGACATGAAAATACATGCACAGAGGTGAGAAACATGTTAGGGTTTTTTTAAACTACAAGGATGTAAATAGAGATATTAGGTCTAGTTTAGGCCTAAGGCCCAATTAGGGGGTCAATATCATTTCTAACATTATAAGAACATTAAAATACATTATAATTTTTTTTATGGATGCATAAGTTATGTTTAAAACTTTGGTGTGAAGGTGAAGTCAAAAAAAAACCATGTTTGGATTCAAACTAACTAAGGATTATGTAGAATGAAGAGAAGATCTTGTATAGGTAATGTTTAATGATTGTACTTGTATGAACACTCATCATGGGATCTCAAGGAGCTATGAAAAGTTGGAGAGGGTCCTAGTAAGGTTTTAGTTAAATTTATAGGAGGGTTGAATGTCACATCTTCATGAACAATCCTTAGAGGGAAAATTGGTTCTAAACCCTACTAAACCCTTGTTAGTAACCCAATTGGAAAGATGAAGTAAGAGAGGCACCCAAATTAGCTAGTTTGGTTGGGAAATTAATTTGGGATTATAGATAAATCTTAAAAACACCTTCCTATCATATTGAGTTATACCCTACCTATATGGATAAGGTACAAAACTAGTTTCTTTGATAGTTTTTTGTGTTTTATAGTTTTAAGGGAGAGTCAAGAGATGAAATAAAAATTTTGATAGAGATTGGGACAAAAGATAACCCCTCATGTCCATTTATTATATCAAAATATCACACAAGTGTCTTTGCAAGTGCCTTCATCTCAGCCAGTAAAAACCAACATATTGATCAAACTAGTGAGAGAGTGAAAACTTCAAGTGAGAGGTTTTTTAAGGTCTATTTTAGGAATATAAATACATGAGGGGTATTAATAGGTGTCATAAACTCCTCTTTATGGATCAGATTTGGAGATTGAAGACCAAATTTGGTGTTAAGTATGAAGGGTGAATCAAATAAGAGTTCTTTGGACTATAGGCAGTGATAACTCATGTCTATAAGAATCCTAATGATTAAGGATGAAACCAATGAATTTTGGATCATGTCTAAAACCCATCCATCTTATTGCAATCATAACATATATCCATAGATATCTATGAGACATTACAACAAGATAAATTATAAAGGTAATTTTTTGAGCAAATAATGAGGAGTTCTAAACCACATTTTAGGAGTTTTATACCTTGCATTTTATGTTTAATATTCCTCTCTCCTACATGTGTAACTCCTTTTATCAGTATGACACATGTCCTAATAACTATTAGACTTATTTATTCTCACCTCTCTCTCAAATTCTACAATTAGTAGCCATTTTGGCAAAGCCTTACTAGAATGATATTGTAATTTACCTTTGAATAGTTAATGTAAGTCTGATTTTGAGTTAATGAATATTTGTCTAAGTGTGTAAAGTGATGTATGGTGAAGTTAGTGATAATATTTTATCCTTGCTTTCTTTATCCTTTCATGTTTATGCAAGAGTTCATATTCTAATAGGTCACATACAGTGTAGCTAGTGTGTTAGACTCATTTCAAGTGTATAATTCTCCTTAGAGTGTACAATATACCCTCTGATTCACTTACCTTGTGTTAGCTCATGCATATCACCTCTATATTGAAACACTTATGTTAGAACCCTTTAGGACTTGGAAGCTAGTTTGTATGTATTGTTTCTTGGTGAAAAATTATGATGGTCTTGTGAAAATCATCCTGGTGTGTCACCCCCTTATAATAGTTTCATTTCATGAAATCTTCTATCTCTATTCCCATAAGTAACTAGTTAAGTAGGTGATAAGCATTTGAGGATATTTTCATGAAGCTAGTCATTAAACCTAGAGGTATAATTATACCTATAGGTAAACCCACATATCTATAAGTATTCTCATGTTTCCCAAATATAGAAGAAGATTGAACACCCTCTTTTATGGTGTGAGATTTGGCAACAATAATAGTTAGAGGTACAATCACTTAAAGCGGGGTAATCAGTGATCCTAGAGATATTTCAATTTTAATTTCAATTCTTTTAAACTATTAAACAAACAACATATATCAACTTGATCAAGAAACATTAATGAGAGAGCTCATTCATTCAAGGCATACATAAGATCAAACACACAACACATAGTTCCTATGGGAAACCCTCATGGGGAATAAAACCCACTCTCAAGACTTCAAAACATGGACTACTTGTCCTATAAGAGATTAAAAATAAGAGATTGGTTTAGTCCTTTAGGCCAGAAACCTTGATCAAGTCCTCTTGACCAAAGTCCTTTAGTGAAACACCTATTTCACAAGGAACAACTACCCCTAAGTAAGATCAAGTCCTTTAGACCCTAATTTGAAGTTGAAACCTCCACCTTAGAAATGATGTCTTCAACAATTGATGATGGATATATAATTACCTAACCCCTATACAAAATATCTTTCTATCTCATACATACCTCTCACATAGACATGCCACAATCTCTCTCTTTCTTTATTCAAACTATCCTTATATGCACACTTAGATGTGTTTACATATCCCTAAATTATAAGAGATCTAATCTATCATCAAAAATATGACATATAGTTCATACACATAGTCAAAAAACTATTCTTCCCATTAACTCATCCAACAAGGACACTACCTATCCTCTCTTTTTTACTTCAACACATACTCCTCACAAATAAGCCTTGCACAAGTCTCTCATTCATCTCTTCTATAAATATAGAGACCAACTCATTTATATTCACCATTTATAGAGATATCATGATTATCAATATCACAATATTTTCTATCAACCACAACACATGCCTTCACCCTTAAGGTGTCTAACATGGGTCACACTTAAGCACAACCCTCTTTCAAACAAGTCTAAGTCACATTTTAGGTCTTATGATGACCCATTCACCTCTTTGAAACTTATAAAATAAAATTAATAACACAAGAACACTTTCCAAGTATGTTTACCTATGCCACATGATTTATATGTTCCTTTTAAGTTCTAAAAACCACCATAATACCCTTCTGTTTAAACATAATTTGCTTAAATAACATTTTGTATAACAACCATTATGAGAGAATAGATAGTCAGTTTCTAAACATTTTTTCATACTTGATATAATTGTTCAAATATTAATAATCCACACATAACATCCTCATGGATTCTAAAACATTCTTTGATCAATAATTCATCTTAAAATAGAAAATTACCAATAAGCACAACTCAAATACCCTTCTCGAGTTACTTGTAGAACATACATGAGCACATAATAAACTTTGAACCCAAATATATTTGGCTATAAACACTTTAAAATATTAAAATATATATTTTTATATGTGCCTTGGAGTCCTCTATAAATTCACTTTTTATACCATAAGAAAATTTTGCCTAGATTGAAATATATAGCATAAAAATTGATCCCTAGTTTTTCCTTCACAAATTTGAATATTTAAATCCAAAAGTTCATAATTAAACTTCAGGAAATTAAAATTAATCTCATTCCTTATAATCTTAGATTAATCATGCACCATCAATCCTCTTTGAAATTTAACTCATAGTGTGCCACTGCCCAAATGTTAAACTTCAAACACTTGGCATCATCTCACTTCTTTCTAACATCCTGGAATAAACATGTTCCATCTATATCTTGTACGTAGATCAATATTTATATGTGTTTAAAATTGGAAAATTTTAACTCATTTATATCAATACTCTCCATTGATCTTGATTAGTATGAACACTGACCCATCATCATCTCTTAGAAGTAGCTTGGTCTTTACCTCTGCCTATGATCACCCATGAACCATTGGATATTCATTTGACCCTGATCTTTATCTCTTTCAAAAACTACTAAGTATGGGAACCATTGTAATCTCCATGGAAGGCCAACTTTGGACCTCAATAACTTTTGTTGTGCTAAGACACATGATCTAAAATTTGGACCATATGATCTCCTAACATAAGATAATATAACCATATATCAATATACTCATATAAATTTCCTATGTTTGAGATATATTTATATTAATATTCTCACTCATATTTTTCTACCATAGAGGTAACTATGTTAAAAACTACCTAGAAGGCCAACTTTGAACATGCATATCTTTTATCGCACTTCATTGCATGACTTAGAATTTAGTTCATATTAGATAGGAAAAAAATGAACAAATTAATATGATCAACTTATCCTGACACATTCACATGTGAAAAATATAACACCATCGAAATTCCTACTCGGCTTTTCTTACCACATTGCAAATTTGGCTAAGTATGGGAAAACACCATCAAACTACCTAAGAGACTAAATTAACACTTGCATATCTTATGTTTCACTTTATCATATGAAATAAAATTTAGTGAATAGAATTTAGGAATAAATTTAATCACAAAAAGATGACCAACTCCCCTGGCTCATCCACATGTGGAAATGGTGATATCAACAAACTACCTACTCATATTTTCTTCCACTAGACCCAAAATGTCTAGATGAAAATAATGATCAACTAGATGAAATAAAATTATGAAAATAAGAACTAAAATCATATACAACATATTATAGGAAAATTTTCACATCCTAAAATCACCATACTCATCCCTAAACATCTCTAACCATGCCAAAACTAAAGATCAACCAAGCCTCCTTCAAGCATACTAAGACAAACACATTACACACTTTGTCATTGTCACTTAGACTATCAAGGAACTTTATCCACTCAATTTGACACCTCCATGACATCACCATGTCATCATTTATAATTCTCAAACATTCTCCTCCTTTGTCATTGATGTCAACACCTATGAATATAGAGCTCACATTTCTTCTCTCTCTTCAAGCACTCTCATAATATGAACTTTCTCCCCCTTTGACACAATGACAAAGTGGGTACCAAATGATCATAAGGACATGAAATAAATAAAAATAGGAGAGGACCATATTATAAATATGATACAAACTCCCTCTTACCTTGAGCCTACATCTTCTTTGCCTTGACAACTTCCTCTTGTTACATGCCAACACTCTTTAACCAAACACTGCAACTAATCAAGAAGGAACATACAAAACACTAAAATATAATAAAAATCACAAATAAACATCTAATATGTGTTAAAACTAAGATATTTAAGCCATTTCACCTCTTTATCATCTTTAAATCTCCATACACCATGAAGAATCACCACATAGGCTTATTAGCCTCTTTTATCAAGCCACCTTAGGAACCAAAAATAGATCTTCATGCCACTCACCAAATTGGACAAATGATCTCAAAAAAACTAATAAATCTCATTTAAACACTCATTCCTTTCTCTTTTATATAAACTAAGTAAAAACATCACATATTCATTACTAGGCTTGTCTAGATTCCTTGTAACCATATCTAGAACTTGCAATAACCACAAATTTTAGTAGATGCACCTTAAAGACTTCAAAATTAATATATGGATCACTCTCATATTACCCCTAAATTAAAACAATTTTAATTACCTATCTCATCCTCTACAGCTTACTTCCTTCACAAACCTAGTAGCTGATTAGACCTCCATCTTGACAAAAACATGAATAACTTGAAAACCACAAACCTTAAAATAGTTATGAAGATTGATATAATAAACCATTTTTCCCATTAATACTATTAAGAATCCTAAAACCTCAAATAACAAGGCAAACCACCTTTTTATCATAGCCCAAAACCCTAGAAACTTAAAAAAAATAAGGTCAACAAACCTCTTTTTGGTCAACATCCACATATAAATCTTCTTATACACTTGGAGATAACCATTACACACTTATGGACCAAGATTTGAGCTTCCTTATCTTTGGGAAACCATACATCCTATAACCCATTTTAGGCATGCTTTCCCTTAAATCAAAATTGAGAAAACTGAGAGTACTCGAAAACATTAATTTGACTTAAACATACCTTCAAACCAAAAAACACCTAGAGCACATCACAAATAAGTGTACATACCTTTCTTAGCACCAAAATATTATTGACATTTCATCAATCTCATTATGCCACCTGGAAACACCTATTATGACCCTATACTATAGCTCCTTCACAAACCTCTAAAGCAAGCTCATGAACTTATTTCTCCCCCCTAACTAGTGACCTTTTAATATCAAACACAAGTGTGTGTGTGTGTGTGTGTGTGTGTGTGTGTGTGTGTGTGTGTGTGTGTGTGTCTATATGTGTGTGTGTGTGTATATATATAGATATTATCAGAGTTGTTGCCAGAATCCAGATAATGCGAGTGCAATGGAGACATGATCACACTAGTTGAAGTAAGTGCACACCACAAGATGTTAAAGCAATTTAAAAATAACACAATAAGAGAAATTGCACAAGACAAAATAGAGAAAACCAAAATCTGATTAGCATGAGATGGCCAAAGTGAGGAATAAAAATAGGAGAGTACGAAAGTAACTCCTCCACAACAGGTGGACAAGGCACCCCAAGAATAGAATGTAACTCCTCTATGAAAGGTGGTGACAAGGTGCTAAGAATAGAGAAGTAACTCCCATCAAGGGAGTTACTTATGACATTCTTATGACACATATGACACATCTATGACACACACCTCCACATAAGCTAGCCTATCCCAAAAATGTAGGAAAACTCCATGTATGCACAAGAAATACAATTTCCCTAATTAATAAATAGGGAAAAATAAAAACCTGAACTAATACCCCCCATAAGCACAGCATAGGTGGGCAGTGTGGAAATATAAAATGGGTCCCAAAAACTAGGCCTGATGAGGTACCCATGTACAAATGCAATCTCCCATAAGATAAAGAAAAGGAAAAAACTCGTAGGAAAAAACTCCCCCCCCCCAAAAGAGAGACATAAAAGAAAGAAGAGGCTAGAAGGCCCCCTTGAAGATGATGCTGCTATAGATGTGGACCGCACCCCAAGAAGAGCTCATAGATGAATGAACTTGCTCTCAGTGAAAGGTTTGGTGAAGATGTCTATAACCTAATCCAAAGACTGGAAAAATATCAAGTCAATGACCTGACTATGAATAAGCTCCCGAATGAAATGCATGTGAATCTCTATGTGCTTGGTCCACTGGTGCTGAACTGGATTCTTGCAAATATGTATGGTACTCTAGTTGTCACAATAAATGATGGTGGGCTATCTGATAGGAATGCCAAACTCAAAAAGAATCCCCTAAAGCCAAATAGCCTTAGTATCTGCATTAATAACTCTCCTATACTCTACCTCTGTGGATGATATAGCAATAACATTCTACTTCTTGCTAGACTAACTGATAGGACCAAAACCTAGAGAGAAATTGTAACTGGAAGTGGACTTGCGAGTCTGTGAATCGCTAGCCCAGTCTGAATCTATATATCCAACCAAGTCAAACTCTATGCCAAGTCTATAATGAATCTCATATCTATGTGAACCCTATATGTAATGCAAGATCCTCTTAGCTACTTTCCAATGTAGCTCATGGGGTTCCTGCATGAATCTAGAGACAAGTCCCACTGAATATGAAATGTCAAGTTTAGTGTGAGTCAAGTAGATGAGACTACCAACAAGTTGTCAGTATTGAGTGGCATCAACCAATGGTGAAGAACAATCAGTCTCAACCCTAACTCCTAATATAAAGGGTGTCAGAGATGGCTTGCAATCAGCCATGTGAAATTGAGCCAATAAGTCAAGAGCATACTTAGGCTGTGTAAGAGAAATCCCTGAATCTGACTATGAGATCTTGATGCCAAGGAAGTAGTGTAACAAACCCAAGTCTGTCATGTCAAATCTATCCTAAAGAGATGCCTTCATCACTTTAATAGCCGATGAAGAACTCCTGGTGATCAAAAGGTCATCAACATATAGAACCAAAATCAAGAGCGAATCATCCTACCATAAGAAGTAGACATTAGGATCAGAATGGCACCTAGTGAAGCCTACTGTGAGAAGGAAGGAATCCATCTTGGCATACCAAGCTCGAGGGGCCTGTTTGAGGCCATAGATAGATTTCTTAAGTCTGCATACTAAAGAAGAATCCTAAACAAATCCTAGCAGCTTCTCCATGTAGATCTCCTCCTCTAGGTCTCTGTGAAGAAAGGCACTCTTCACATCCATCTGATGCACATCCCAACCATGTACTGTGGTAATAGCCAAGGTGAGTCGAATAGAAGTCATCTTTACAATGGGTGCAAAGGTCTCTGAGTAGTCAATGTCTGCCACCTGTGAGAAACCCTTGGCGACCAATCACACCTTATACTTGTAAAATGACCCATCTGCTACAAACTTGGTCTAATATATCCACCTACATCAAACCATATTTCTTCCCTTAGGAAGTGAAGTCAAATCCCAAGTGTGATTTTTAATTAAGGAAGAATATTCTTCCTCCATAGCATTATCCCACTCAGGTACCCTTGATGCCTCTCAAAAAGTTTGTGGATTTGAAACTAAAGCAAAGAAGGCATGTGGATCTCTCTGAAAATCTCCCTTAGTACGTCTATCATCTGTGGTATCTCCTACCCAAGTGCCAGCACTCTCAAGTGTCTGTCTGGCCCAAAGTGGCCTAGAAGTGGGTGAGTCAGGTGTTAACTCCTCATCCTCTGACTGACTAGAGGTGGATGACTCTGCATCACTATCCTCACTGTCTAAACTCAAAGAAGAAGAAGATGACTTTGGCTCAAGAACCTATTGTAGTTGATCTGAATCTGATGAGAAATCATCATGAAGAAGTAGATCCAATGAGGGAGAAGAAGTGTCAAGTGTTGAGTCTCTAGGACTTTCCTAAAAATGGACACTTCTCTCGATGAATAACTCATGTGTGACTGGATCTAGAAGGCAATATCCCTTAATACCATCTAGATATCCTACAAAGATGCAAGGCTTGGACTGACATTCTAAAGCTTTGTGTTTCTTCTTTAGAATGTGGGCTATGGCTGGGGATCCAAAAACTTTGAGGTGCTCAACATCAGGTTTCCTTTTATGCCAAGCTTCAAAGGGTGTTATCCCTTTTAAAGCTTTGTGAGGAACCCTATTCTGAATGTAGAAAGCATAATAGATTTCTTCAGCCCAATACTATGGTACTAGAGATTTGGAGTGAATCATATAGCTACCCATTTCTTTCAAGAACCTATTTTTGCCTTCTGTAACCCCATTATGTGAAAGACTATAGGTGACTGTGTGCTACAAATCAATCCCTTATGTGGTGCAAAACTACTCAAATCTGATGCTGGCATACTCCCCTCCATTATCAGTTTGAAGAACCTTGATGGATTTCTCACTCTGTTTCTCAACAAGAGCCTTGAAGTCGAGAAAATTTTTAAATACTTCAGAATTTTGTTTGAGAAAATATATCCAAGTGTACCTAGAGAAATCATCAATGAAAGTGAGGATGTACTTGGCCCTTGTGAAAGATGGTTTGGGAAAGGGTCCCGATACATCACTGTGGACTAACTCCAAAGGTTGTGAAGTCCTCTAAGCTTTACCTTTGTCAAATTTTGCTTCAGGATGCTTCCCAAGGGAGCACCCCTCACAAAGTCCTTTTGAGAATTGGACATGAGGCAAGCCAATGACCATGTCATTTTTACAAAGTTGCTCAAGATAGCGGTAATTAAGGTGGCCAAACCACTCATGCCACAGTTTGCTAACTCCATCTGAATGAGTCAGCAATGCTATTAGAGAAGAATCTGATGTAGAATGTGAGAAGGTGTATAACCTGGCTTAGTGATCTGCCCTACCCACTGCCACTGTAGTGTCACTATGCAACTCCTTGATAGCCACTAAATCTGGTGAAAACTCAACTCTCATGCACCAACCAATGTGAGTGATTTGGTACATTGATAGGAGATTGGTTGAAAGAGAAGGAACACTTAGAACATTATTTAATGTTCCTCCTTCCATTTCAACTGACCCTCTCCCTACAATGAAAATTGATGTGTCATCACCCAAACTAATTAAAGTCATGCTACAAGGCTCTAAAGATGAAAACTCAACTAGTGAAGAGCCCACGTGGTGAGAAGCACTTGAGTCTATGACCCATGAAGATGTAGAAGCTATAGTTGCTATAAGGGCATTGCCCTTTTCTTTCTCCTTACCCTTGCCTTTTGCCTTAGTAGAATCTTGGGTTGATGAATTTTGCTTGATGGACTCAGGAACACTTATGTTGTTCTTCTCTAGAAGATGAGTTAGGCGGTCTATTTGTTTCTTCATGCACTTGTCTTCATCATGCCCTGTATTTTTAAAATAGGAATAGTTAACCTTTTCCTTCTTAGGTTTAGCATTGGATGATGAAGACTTAGTGTTGTTTTTGGTAGGATTGGTGTTTTCTTTCTTCTTCTCTTGGTCCTTGTTCTTTTTCTTCTTCTCCTTTATTGAAGTCTTATCCTTACCATTTCTAGCTATCAAGGCTTGGGGTTGATTAGACTTCATTGTGCCCATCTAAATTAGCTTATCTTGCTCCCTAGTCAAGTCGACAATGAATGAATCCAAAGAAGGCATTTTTCATGTAGTGCCAAGGGCACTTTTAGTGGCATGGAAAGTGGAGACAAAGACTGAATAGCTTGGACCTAACTTTGCAAGAATAGAAAGAATGAGTTGATCATCTTTCTTCTCTATCTTGCATTCTTTCAATTACAATCTAAGGGCCTTAAACTTAGTGAATAAGTTTTATAGGGTGTCAAAGTTTCTAGGACTTAGACTTATGAGTTCATTTTCGAGCTCATGACCTCTCATCTCATCAAGCTTCCCAAGCAACTTTTCTAAGGTGTCCCATATGTCATTAGGATTTTGAGAGGATTCTAAGTGGAAGAGAAGTTTTGGAGACACAAACAAGCTCAGTAACCCAAAGGCTTCATCACTACGGTTGTACCACTTAACCTTTTCAGCATTTGTGTTGGGTTCTACTTCTGTACCCATGGTGATCCTATACAACCCTTTTCTTCTAAGAATGATTGACATTTTAAGTTTTCATTCATGATAGTTGAAGGGTGTTAGGGTTTTAAGTTGAAAAGAATCTATTTTTTTAGCTGAATTTAGGTGAAGTTGTGTTGATTGCAAGTTGTGATTTTACGTAGAAAGGATAATGAAAGTGAAAATTTGCAAGTTGTGAAAAAGCAATCACACCCCCCCCCAAAATATTGAGCCCCACCAAATATAAAAGTTCATGCTCAAAAGATGTTGGACTTAGATGAAAGTGCGTCTTAGAGCAATCAGTGCAAGACTAAAGCAAACTAGACATCAGACTCAGCTGAAAATGCGTCCCAGGAGACCCAAATTTTGGCACTTTATAAACTAGTGAATTTTTGAAAAATAACAAGTCTACGCTATAAAAAATTTAATTACAAGCACTTTTGCAAAAAATGGCACCCAAAATTGAGCTACCGTTTGCAAGATTTTAAAGTTACAATTTTCCAATAAACTAGTGTTTTTGCTAAAAAACACTAAAACATTAAAAAAATGCCTGTTATGGGGAGAGAAAGTGGCCTTCCAACCACTCATTGGATTCAACATAGAATGAAGAATCCAAAGGAGGGTTTTTTGAGGGGGAATTGGCCTCCCACCAACCTAGGCCTCACCCTTCATCTTCATAGGTCGAAGATACAAGTTTTAATTAAAAAACCCCAAAAATACAAAACTATCTAAAAAATTAAATACTCAGTCAAATTGACTAATTTTTGTTTTAACAGGTCAATTTTAATTGAAAATAATGAATCAAATTAATTTTAGAAGTAATGACATGTGTCCTAGGGTGCCACATGGGATGCCAAGTAGGAAGGGGCATCCAAAAGCAAACAGTCCAAGATTTTGACTCAGAAAAGACACAAAATTAAATGCAGACTTGTAAAAACCATATGACCTAATGTGTGGCAGAACTGGAGCTCAAAAACTAGGCACAGAAGCTGGAAGAATAATAACAAACCAAACAACAAGCAAAAAAAACACGTGGCATCCAAACAAGGTGCAATTCTAAAAATTTTGGTAAAAAACAAAAAATAGCAAACCTACCATATGGCCTGAGGCACCTAGCTAGAAGGATGCAGTTGTTAAAGGTTGGTGCAGCTGGAGAAGACTACTAGAGATAGTGGCGTGGACACCTGAAGGAGTGCAAAATCTAGGCGTAGAACTTAGAAGAGTGCTGCTAACTAGAAGAGGGCGCAGAAGCTAGAAGGATAACAATAGTATGAAGAGGCTTGCAACAAAGTCAGATCCTCCCTTTGCTGCTCCACACAACAAAAGACACCCAAATGCAAGGATGTCCAAGAAAACTAACCATAAGTGATATAATTTTTTTATTTTTGATCAAATCTAAAAATAAAAAAAACAAACTCCACTCCTCTTGATTTCAAAAATAAGATAAAAGCATAATCACACACAAGATTATCGAGAAAGCTCTGATACCATATCAGAGTTATTGTCAGAATCTGGATAATGCAAGTGTAATGGAGACGTGATCACACTAGTTGAAGCAAGTGCACACCATAAGATGCTAAAGCAATTTGAAAATAACACAATAAGATAAATTGCACAAGACAAAATAGAGAAAACCAAAATCTGATTAGCATGAGATGGCCAAAGTGAGGAATACAAATAGGAGAGTACGAAAGTAACTCCTCCACAAAAGGTGGACAAGGCACCCCAAGAATAGAATGTAACTCCTCCATGAAAGATGGTGACAAGGTGTTAAGAATAGAGAAGTAACTCCCATCAAGGGAGTTACTTATGACATTCTTATGACACCTATGACACATCTATGACAAACACCTCCACATAAACTAGCCTATCCCACAAATGTAGGAAAACTCCATGTATGCACAAGAAATACAATTTCCCTAATATATATATACATATATATATATATACATATATATATATATATACATATATATATATATATACATATATATATATATATACATATATATATATATATATATGTATGTATGTATGTATATATATGTATGTATATATATATGTATGTATGTATGTATGTATATATGTGTGTGTGTGTGTGTGTGTGTGTGTGTGTGTGTGTGTGTGTGTGTGTGTGTGTGTGTGTGTGTGTGTGTTGATCACATAAACTTGCTTCTTCACAAGAAATGTCTCTTAAGAAGCATAGGTAGAGACACCCTACTTCACAGTGTCCTAGAACAATGTGAAACAAGGAGTTACCAACAACTCCTCATATTCATTTTTATCCTTGTTCATGTGATGCTTATAGTTATTATTCTTCTTCTTAGGATTAAGATAAGAAACATTCTCATCTAATACAACATTATCCTCTATGATTGGATTGACAATACATGGAGATAACATAGATTCATAACATACCTTTTCATCTGTAGAATCTTAATTACAGCTTAAAACCTCATCATTATGCACTAAAAATAATTTTATTTGAATTAAACATGCTCAATGATATTATAATGTTCACTTGGATCGATACTTACCTTATAAATATCCTCAACTAGTACCTTGGTCTTCTCCTTGAGCTTGGTCTCTTCATTCACAATATGAACATATAATGAGAGCCCTTGGCACTCTTCAACTTTTGAAGCATTCTCCACCATATCAAATATATTAATTAGATGTGTAGACTCATCGTGAATCACACTTACCACCTTTTGTTTACATGAGCTAACTTGTCTTCTTCCTTATACTCTTGGACCTGATTGAACCTATTCTAATTTGTAAATCTTTGCTTTCAGAATCTAGCAATGAAACCATTCTTTTCACAATTGTAGAAAAAAATAATCCTTGATGGAAACTCAACTTGTATTACCTTATTCAAACAAAAAATATCAATGTGTCCAATGTCATGACAATGAAAACAAACTACTCTTTTTGAAGAAGACTTACCTTACCTTTCCTTATTTGGATAATACTTAGTAAAGTGTCCCTCATTAAGATAGTTGAAGAACTTAAATTTTCTCACACCACTTGACTGATGATTTCATTAATAATTCCATGCCAAATCATTTCTAATAGGTCTCTTTCATTCTCTATCTCTATGCCCAAACTATTTACATGTATAGCAGTAAACATTAAAATTTGCATACATCATGGCATTTGGTTGTCTGATCCGATTTGTCTTTATTCTATCATCAGCATCATTATTTTTTTGATGATTTGTATTCAAAGGTTGATCCATCTTGATCTCATTGACATTCATGTCAACTTGAGAAGTAACCTTAGGCTCTTTATTAAAACCCAATCCATATCTGTCACTAGCTGACTTTGAATCTTTAAGAGATCATCAAGATTATTAGAACTTTTAAAAAAATTGACAAATGATTTCACCTTTTTTTATAGACTTTATTTACTCATATTTCAAAGACACAATCTTAGAATCATACCTTGATCATTCTTATTCTTTGGATCTTATACTTGTAAACATAGATTCCAACTTATAATTAAGAAACATGAAAACACCTTCATGCTCTCTAGAGCTTCAAACAATCTTGCCTCAAACAAATTAAATTTATCTTCATAGTCCTTGAGTTTAGATTTCATCTTTGTATTGATATTATTCTCAATCTTTAGTTTGTCAAGATCATTCATCAATTTAGTCTCATAGCCCACATCATCTTTATCATCATTTGAATCATTCCAAGTAGACTCTATTTGATGTGAGCAACTACCTTCTTCAGCTATGAATAGTAATTCATCTTCAATAGGACCATTATCTTCATGATCATACTCTAAGTCACTAATTTCACTCTCATCTAATGAGCTGCAATCTTCTTTGATGTAGAGACTCTTCATGTCCTTGAAGTAGTTATTGTCAAACCTTATGAATCCCTTTTTACTTTTATCAGACCTAAATGATCTCTTGTCATCATCATGACCTTAATCATGCACTTCATCATCATCCATCTTATACTTATGAGGACACTTCTTAGCAAAATGTCCTACCTCTCCATAATTGAAGCATTTGATGGGTAGTTTATCCTTACACTTGCCTAAACCTATTTTTAATTTCTTTGAAATCAAAATAATTAGTTCATCCTCATCTATATCAAAAATTTCATCCTCCTTGGGTTTATTACCTTAAAACTTCTTATTTGGCTTCATTTCAGTCTTGAAAGTTACTTCCTTATTTGGTGGTATATCATCATTTACTCTCATCTCATAGGCAGTAAAGGTGTCATGCAATTGATCCATCTTAAACTAAGTAAGATCATGACTTTATTTTATATAAGGTACTTTTGGATCAAACTTGAGGGATAGAGACCTTAAAAAATTTGAACTACAGTAGCCTCTTCAAGGTTATCTCTAGGACCTATGATGATGTTCACAATATCATCAAATCTCTATAGAAAGGATGCCATAGAATCTTCTTCCTTCATATTTGATACTTTCAAATTGTCTTTTGTGAGTTTTCAACTTAACAAGATTTACCTTTGAATCTCCTTCATAAATGATTTGCCTTTTTTCCCATATCTCTTTAGTAGATTTATAATAGATTACCTTGGTGAACGTAGTCTCTATAAGACCAAAAGTGATGACATTCATTGCCTTAGAATTATTTTAAAATATATTCTTATCTATAGCACTATATGGAGGAGTAGTAAGAGCAACATATCCATCCCAATATATTTCCATACATCAAACCCTAGGGACATAACATATGTCCTCATCCTTGCACTCCAAAAATAATAATTAGATCCATTAAACATTAGTAGAGAAACCTCCTTGATGACTACCCATATTGTACCTTGGATCACCTTCAAGTTTTTAAGCCTTGACCAAAGGACCCACTCTGATACCAATTTTTAGAGGTACAATAATTGAGAGGAGGGGTGAATCAGTGAGCCTAAATATTTTAATTCCAATTCTAATCCTTTAAAACTATTAAATAATCAACATATATCCACTTGATCAAGCGATGTTAACAAGAGAGATCATTAATTCAATGCATACACAATATCAAACACACAACACATAGTTCCTATGAGAAACCCTCATGGAGAATAAAACTTGCTCTCAAGCCTACAACACATGGAATAATTATCCTATAATAAATTACATATGATATCCTAGTCAAGTCCTTCAGACCAAAAACCTTGATCAAGTCCTCCTAACCAAAGGCCTTTAGTGAACACATCCAAATTAGAAATGATGTCTTTAATACCTAATGATGTATATCTGATTATCTAACCCCTACACAAAATCCATTTCTATCTCATATAGGCCTCTCACATACACCTACCACAATCTCTCTCCTTTACTTAAACTGTCCTCATATGCATACTTAGACCTCTTCACACATCCTCAAACTATAATATTAGTAATCTATATTATAAATATAACCTATAGGTCATACACATAGTCAAAAAATTATTCTTCTCATTAACTCATCCAACAATAACACTAACTATCCTCTCTTCTTTGATTTAACACATACTCTTCACACACAAGCCTTATACAAGTCTCTCATTCATCTCTTATCTAAATATATAAACCAATTCATTTGGATTCACCATTTATAGAGATATCATGATTATCAATATCAGTATATTTTCTATCATCCACAACACATGCCTTCACCCTTAAGGCATCTAACATGGGTCACACTTAATCACAACCCTATTTCAAATAAGCCTAACTCACCTTTTAGGTCCTATGATGACCCATTCACCTCTTTGAAACTTCTCAAAGAAAATTAAAAACACAAGAACACTTTCCAATTATGTGCACCCCATTAAGTGCTAAAAACCACCATAATACCCTTCTGCTTAAGCATAATTTGCTCAAATAAGATTTTATATAACAACCATTATGAGAAAACACATAGTCAATTTCTAAACCTTTGTTCATACTTGATATGATTGTTCAAACCTTTGTAATGCAAACATAACATCCTCATGTATTTTAAAACATGCTTTGATCAATATTTCATCTTAAAATAATGAGTTACCAATAAGCACAACTCAAATACCCTTCTTGGGTTACTTATAGAACATACATGAACACACAGTCAAATTTTAACCTCAATATATTGTAATGTACACATTTTTATATCTTCACATATATATTTTTGTATGAGCCTTGGAGTCCTCTACAAATTCACTTTTTATACCATGAGCAAATTCTGCATATATTGAAAGATATAGCACAAAAATTGGGCATTGATTTTTCCTTCAAAAATTTGAATATTTAAATCCAAATAGTCATGGTTAAACTTTGGTCAATTAGAATGTATCTTGTTCCCTCACATCTTATATTAATCACATATTTTTGATCTTCTTCGAACTTTAACTGATAGTGCACCATTACCTAATGTTAAACTTTGAACACTTATCATCATCTCATTTCTTCTTGACATCTTGGAACAAACACACTCCATTGATCTCCTATACATATATCAATCTTTATCTGTGCTTAAAAATTGCACACTTTGAACTGATTTCAATCAATATTCTTCATTGATCTTGATTAGTATGAACACTTGCTCACTGTTAGATTTTAGAAGTAACTTGATCTTTACCTCTGCCTATCATTAAGTAATTATCACTTTGACCTCTTTGACTCAATACACATAATTAGATAAATTTTTATGATCACTTGTGAACCATTGAATCTTCATTTGGTCCTGATCTTTATCTCTTTAAAAATTTACAAAGTATGGGAACCATTGCAATCTACTTAGAAGGCTAACTTTGGACCTCAATAACTTTTGTTATGCTTAGACTCATGATCTAAAATTTGGACCATATGATCTCCTCACAAAGGATAATCTAACTGTATATCAATATGATCTTGGAACCCTTGTGTATGTGATATATAGTCCATTAATTTTCTCACTTAGACTTTTCTACCACAAAGCCAACTATGTCAAAAATTTCTTAGAAGGCCAAATTTGAACATGCATATCTTTTATTGTGATTCATTGTAAGACCTAAAATTTAATGTGCATCAACTAAGAATAAAACTAAACAAACCCATATGATCAATGTATCTTGACACCTTCACATGTGCAAAATATAACGCCATCAAAATGCTTACTGAACTTTTCTTTTCACATTTGAAATTTAGTTGAGTATGGAAAAACACTACCAAACTACTTGGGAGCCCAAATTGGCACTTACATATCTTATGTTACAATTCATCACATGACCTAAAATTTAGAAAATAGAAACTACGTACAAATATTATATCAACCATATGACCAACTCCCCCTAACTCATCCACACATGGCAATGGTGATGTCAGCAAATTGCCTACTCATATTTTCTACCACTAGACCTAAAATGTCTAGATGAAAACAATTATCAGCTAGATGAAATAAACTCATGCACACAAGCAATCAAATCATATAAAACCTCTTATAATACTTCTTTCACATCCTTAAATCACCATACTCATCCCTAAACATATCTAACCATGCTAAAATTTAAGACTAACCAAGCCTCCTTCAAACATACTAGGATAAACACATTGCACACTTTATAATTATCACTTAAACTATCAAGGCACTACATCCACTCACTTGGACACCTCCATGACATCACTAAAAATTCTCCAACAATAATAACTTCAGCTTATTATTTTATAAATCTTGTGAGACTTTTTCTTGGTCCTATGAGGACATGCTTGGTGTTGACCCTAACATTGTGGTGGATAACATCATCACATATCCCAATGACAAACCCATGTGATAAAAGCAACAAAAATTTCTACCAAATTTTTTTAATGTATTACATAAATAAATTATTAAACTTTTCTATGCTAATTTTATCAAGCCTATGCACTATTTAGAATGGATCTCTAACATTGTCCCTATTTGGGAAAAAGTCACCATGGTCATTTACATTTGTATTTACTTCTGTAATGTTAATATTTCTTGTCCTAAGGATAAATTCCCTCTAGTTTCTATAGATTCTATCATCGATTCCACTACTAGTTATGAAATGTTGTCCCTTATAAATGGTTTTTCAAGTTATAGTCATATTCACATTACCCCCAAAGACCAACATAAGACAAATTTCACCATAAAATGGGGCACCTATTATTATGTTAAAATTCCCTTTGGCCTTAAAAATATAGTCACTACCTATCAATGGTTGATGACCAATATTTTTCATGATCTTATCCATAAGATCATATAAATGTATTTGGAGAACCTCATTTCCAAGTTTAAGATTTGCAAGACTTATATTTTTATCTTACTATCATTTTCAATCACTTCATTAAATATAAAGTTAGACTAAATCCTAACAAGTGTATTTTCAATGTCACATCTAGAAAACTATTAGAATTATTGGTTTCTATTCATGGGATTGATGTTGATCCCAATAAGGTTAATGTTATTATTAACATTCCCATACCTCATTCCATTTTATATATTCACACTTACCTTGGTAAACTTGGGATAATTATCTAGTTCATCCCTAAAATGGCTTATCGTATCTATTCTATTAATTCTCTTCTCAATAAAGGTACTACCCTAGAATGGATGAGTCCTTGTCGAATCATTTGACAATGTGAAATAATATTTGCTTCAGCCACCCACTCTTTGTCCACCTTTTAATGATCATCCATTAATCTTATATAATTCCTCCACACCCATATCAACTAGGGTAATGCTTTCCCAACATGATGGTACTAAAGGGAATATGCCATCTATTATATTAGTTTTGGCCTCATCAACTATGAGAAACATTATAAAAAATTATAACATGATTTCCTTGCCATATATTTTTACACTAAAAATATATGACATTATATTCTTTATTAAAACACTTACATTATCATTCATTCTAATCCACTCTATCACTTCTTCTCCAAAGCCTTTCTTCCTAGAGATAGAATTGGTAAGTGGATGGTCCTCCTCATGTAATTTGAACTTCAAATTATTACACAAAAAGTTATCAAAGGATAAATCATTGCTGATAAACATTTTACAACTCCTATACCAACTACCAACCACCTTCAAGATAGTTTTCTCGATGTAAATATTATCTATATTGAAGGTCTTAATCAAGCCATATCTCTTAAATATTACTTCCATAACTTTACTGCTGACCTAAAAGCAAGTAATCTTGAAGATTCCACTATCTTTCCTAACACTATTAAACCACAACTAGTTATTGAATAACTTCCTAAAATTATTTTTGAGTTACATGAAGATACTTAGATCCTTTATTTTTTTGGTGCCAAATATCTTCAAGGAGATAGGGCAAGTTGTATCCTCACTAGTCCTCTTGGTAAAATTATACCTTTAGAATTTGAATTTACATTCGATGTCACTAACAACATGGTGTAATATGAAGCCTTAATCCTAGGAATGAGAGTTTCCATTGATTTAGACATCACATATATACATGCTTTGGGTGATTTCCAACTCATTTTCTGCTAGGTTAATGGTGATTATTAATGCAAAAGAGAAAATCTCATTTTTTATCCTCAAATAGACATTACCTTTGCCAAAGACTTTGCTTCTTTTACCATAGATCCTATCCATTAAGATCAAAATTAATTCATTTCCTTATTTAGCATCTCTTTTTCATCCACACCAAGTCCTTATTGATTCCACTTTTCTTATATAAATAAGAAAATACCCATATTCCATTTAACTATAAGATTCACTCATTTGCCACATTGAAGTTATCACCATTAAACAAAGATCATGCTATAAATACATTAGTCAATTTATTTAATACCAAATGTATCCTCTAAACATTGATTTCCATTAAAAACAACTCAAATTCACAAACAAGCTTTCAATTATGTATTTATATATAACATATTTTATTATTTTAATATTGAACATACCCTACTCCATTGTGTTATGAAAGAAGTTCCTCCTCTTCTTTAACAAGAACATGGGGGAGTTTGTAGTGGTCACTATAGAGAACATGTTATAAACCATAAATTCTTATGGGATACTTTTGACCCACTCTTGAAAAAGATTCCATCAAATTTGCTAAAACATGTACTCCTTGAAAACTTCATGATGATATAATCCATTCACCTCTAGCCTAGATTCAAACCGTGGAGTCTTCCTAACTATTCTCCATGTGGGGATTAGATCTCATAGGCAAATTACCTAAATATTAAGATGGGCATGTCTTTATTATCACAACCACTAAATATTTTACCAAATGGGTTAAGGCTATGCCCCTCATCAATATCATTGATACCACCCTTTCTAAATTCATCATCAATCAAATCATTTTCCACTTTGGTGTTCCTCATAATATAATTTTAGATAATGGTAGTAACTTCAAAAATAAATATGTCAAACAACTTTGTGCTAAATTTAAAATCAATCACAAAATTTCCATGCCTTATCATCCCCAATGACATGTCCAAGATAAGGCCACCAATAAAATTCTCAATAAAATTAACTAAAATACAATCCATGAAATTTTCATGAATTGACATCTTCATCTATATCCTATTATTTGGGCCTATCACACTAGCATACGCATTATTACTTGGATAACATCATTTTCACTAGTCTATGATTTTGAATCAGTCCTCCCAATAAAATTTGATCTTCCCTCACTATGTATCTCTTCTCATGGTATCATACCTGATGAAGAATTATTTGAAGTTTGCCTTCATGTTCTTTCTCTTCTTGATGAACACCACCTTTCTACCCTATAACATAATCACTAATACAAGGTCTGCATTGCCAAACAACATAACAAAAGAGTTAAAGTTTTCACTTTTACTGTTGGTGATCTTATCTTTAAGCTAGAATATACTCATGAAAAATAAGGTAAATATGCCCAAAAAAGGTGGGGCTTTTATTTAGTCAAAGACATTCTTGGTTTTATCACCTAGCACCTTAAAAATAATGAAGGATATAGTTTCAAAGAGCCTACCAATGTACAATTCTTAAAAACGTATTTTGCCTACATCTTTCCATTATTATCATACTTTTTATACACTATCCTTCTAACACTTTTTGTAGGATACTTACATGGGTCTCACCCACTATAATCATTCTCTCTTTCCAAAAACCTTAATCCCTCCTTTTGGTCCTTTGGTTTCCCTTTTCTCATGAGTTGCATTATAAAACTATGGATAGGACCTAGTCTTCCTCATGATTTCTTTTTGTTCTCATTAATTTATTGATTTTAAATAATTATTTCACCCTTTGGGTTTTTATTTTTTGTGATTTTTAGTTTAAAAACATGTATAGGACTTGGCCTTCCTCACAAATATCATATTTATCATTTACTTTTCACATGCTTTGTGCACCCCCTTGGTTTTCTCTTCTATGAGTTGTAGTGTAAGACCATAGATATGACCAGGACTTACTCATAAAATCACCATATTTAAATTAGTGTTCCTTTTCTAGAATAGGTTCAACAGTGGTTATGATTTTTTGATACCTTATTCTCAATTTTGGATTTTGATTCTTTTGTAGATAAAATTTTCACAACAAACTATGTTAGCATGTTTCCCTACACTTCATTCTTATGATAAGTAATCACACTTTACTATCATTTTATCCCTTTTTCAACCTTTGTCACATTTTTTTTTTTATTTGAATTAATTCAAATTATTTCATGTTTCATTCCTCCTAATTTCCTTTCCTTTCAATCCACTTTGGATATACCAAAGTCAAAGTCAAGATAGCACTTTTATTTCACATGGATTAATGAGACTCTTAGACACCATGCTCTCTAAGTTCTCTTTCTTAGAAAATAATTAAAATGTATTCAAATTAAAGTCATCTTTATCACCCATGTTTGGTTTTCCAAATCTATATGGAGGAGGAATATAAAAATCCATCAAGAAAGTTAAAATCCATAACATTTAAAATAAAAGGCAATGATATAAAAGGAAACATACACAGTCAAAAAGTAAAAATCACACCAAAAAATGTGATTCAAAGCACATATACTATTTTTAATTAAATTTAAAACTCCATAGTTGGCCTCATGATAGAGTTGAGGTCCTTTGGGGTGTGGTACACTAGTAGATTGGAATAGGAGAATTCAACAAACTCTATGGTGTTACCTAATTTCTCATGCAAGTACTCAATATTTTTAGTAGACCAATAAATACATAAAATGTCCTAAGGAATTGGGAACATGTTTTGTGAAGGTAATTCTATTTCTATTTTTATGCATATAGCCTTTATGGGATGATCTACATACTTAATTTTTTATCGTAAGATTTGTGTGACTAGGAGAAGTTCTTTAGAGTCCTTAAGGTCGAAATTCCTCTTGTTTTTACAAACCTAATTTGAGTATTTTGACTTAGATAAAGAGTTTATCTACCTTAGTTCTTCCTTCATTATCCCCTCCATCCATTTCATTCCCCCCTTGATAGGAAAGTATGATTCAAAATCTATTTTCCTCTTTTATACTTCCTTCTTCTTCACATGTTAAAAACATGCTAGTACTAATTTGTTTTAGTTTTATCTATCTTTAGAACAAAATAATATGTTTGAGTAACTATGGAATATTTTATTTAAACTATGACTCTACATCTCTAGATATGCATTGTTTCTTTTACCATTTTCTATTGTTGTAATACCTTTTTTTCAGACACCTAAGTCTGTTTCTACTTTCTGGTACTTTTTCCATTGATGATTGAGTAAGGATTATTACTGCTCATTCATCAATATTGTTTTACTATTTTGATTTCCCATGTTTATTTAATTAAGTATTATTACTAATTTTACATTGATGTTGGATTACCATTTTTGACATGTATCATTGGTTTGAATTGGTGAGTTTGCCTTTTTTACTTAAGGTTTACTTATTTGAGTTTTTCAGTCTTTAATATGTTTGAGTGACCATGGATTATTTTATTTATACCATGACTCTACATCTATATATATGCATTGATTTATTTTACCATTTTCCATTGTTTTAATACCCCCTTTTTTATAGACACCTAAGTCTATATCAAATTTTTGGTACTTTTTAGATTGATGATTGTGTAAGGATTATTATTGTTCACTCATCAATGTTGTTTTACTATTTTGATTTCCCATATTTATTTAAGTTGGGATTATTAATAATTTTAAATTTATGTTGGATTACCATTTTTGACATGTATCATTGGTTTGAATTGGTGAGTTTTCCTTTCTTATTTAAGGTTTACTTGTTGGATTTTTTTGGTCTTTAATAGCCTTGGCTTTTTCGTTACCTGATTTACTCTAAATTTTGACTTGGTAATTTGGTCTAACATAACATTTATCACCTTAGATTTCCAAATTTATAAGTACATATCATCTCCATAGAATTAGTTATCTTGGCTTTCTTATGTTTGTTTGTTTGTTTTCTTTAGTTTTATATCCTTGGGTTTGTTGAAAGTAGTCTATGCGCCCTCCATAATCAAAACTACAAACATAACAGATAACCATCCAATGATAAAGGTAAGTCAAGGTATGCATTACTTTTGTTTTTAATTGTTTCACTTTTAGTCATTTGATTTTAGATATTTTTTCTTTAAAATACTATATTTTTTAGCTTTAGTGTTATGAATTGCTATGTTCTTTTCTCAAAGCCCCATCCCTTATTTCCCCTGAGTGACATGTGATGAGATTCAAGTGGGGAATATATATATACACATAATATTTCCAAAATTTATCAATTACTGATGTTTTCCCTCTTATAGGAACCTATTGATTCTCAATATCTCTGAGTGCATAACTTAAGGGATACAATAGGAAAAGGGTGGGTAGACCATTAGTGCTTCATAAGATTTTTGTCCCTATAATACCACTTTCTATCAATCTAACTACCTCTTAAAAACATTCCCCTAAACTTTGCCTCCTCTTTTACACCCTCCTTTAGTCATTATCTACCTTCAATAACCCTCCCCTAGCCTAAAATCATTTTTCATGGTTTATGATACACTATCAACCACATCAATCCTGTACACTAATTGACAAAACTCATTTAGGGTCTAGGCTGGCCCCTGGCCAACCTAGAACAAGACCTAATTTTTTTTCTCAATAGAAAATAGAGTTGATTAGGTCGACTCTGTCAACTAAATTTTTAGAAAGGAATAGGTTTAGATTCATCTATATAAACCCATTCATTTCACCATATTTAGAGAGATAACAAGAGTTAATTATTAATTTGTGTTTATTTACAATCTACTCTTTTAACATTATATTGAGGAATCTTAGCTTCGGGTTTCTACTTGGGAAAGAATCTTGTCTTGTGGAAAATTCTTGGATGATTTGGCCTTTCATAGTGATTCTTAAAAACCAAAAAAACCTCTTGCAAAGCACCTTTGGATAAGGGAGAGAATGAATCTTAATGGGGTCATCTTCAAAATAAGTATCTCTAACTTTGCTAATCTCTTTAATAGATACTAGTATCATAAGTAATAGATTTTGAATATATTTATCTCTCCATGCATTAGGGTTTTACCTATACATAGCTTAAATAAGATTTTGTTATGCATCTTTAATTTTATGTTTGTTAACCCCATTTTGTACCACAAGATTTGGTGAGCAGTATATTAAACTTGACTTTGTTTGTTATTAGTTTAGTGAATATGAAATCATAGGACCTAGTAGGTTTATTTCATAGTTTTTATTGATAGGAGACTTAAGAACCCTCTATAGTGATAATATTGTGGTAGGATATCCCTTGGATAGGTATAGTGGATCCATCTTGTTCATGACCCCAAATATCTAATATGTCAATAATCAACAGAATAAGTAGGATTTGTCTTATTTGAGATAGGATTCATTTATAGATCAATTACATTTCCATTTATATATAGTAGGTCCATTACTTTAGATAAGATCAAGTCACCCCATGTGACTCCTAAAATTGTGCCCCACTCACACGTGTGAGGGAAGTCATCAATAGGGAACATCTTATATCGTTCCCATGTGCACACAAAAGTATAAAATGGATTCCAATCACTTTTTAACTTATTCACACAATTAAATCATGGATACACCAAACATGGCACCCCACACTATGACCGTACAATCATACACTCCAAGACAAGCCTATGTGACGCACCAAGGATAAGATCCATGTCCTCTAGTGGATTGATATGCCCCACACTTATCACATCAACATGATCACACTTGGGACCATTTATGGACCATCACCACATCATGATCATGCCACATCATCTATATCACCTACAGACTACTAGCCACATCACCTGCATGCCATATCACCATGAATAGTGACCATGAATAATGTCTATGAATAGTGATTATAAATAGTGACCTATGAATAGTGGCTTCACACCCAAAAATCTATGAGGTATATGTCTAATCATATTAACATATATGGGATGAAGGATATTTATGAGATGACAATCTACTCTTAAATAATGAAGATGGATACTCATGTAATTAAATAAATTATCTCTTTGGCTTTTTGTGACACTGAATTAATAGTTGTAATTTTTTCCTTTTTAGATTATGTGGGTTTTACCTTGTATCTTGGTTTAATATGACACATTGTATTGGATGTATTCAATTTATTTTCTACATACTTAAATTTATTCAATGAAATAAGTTTCATTTCACAATCTCACACAAAATGGAATGAGCCATCAAAATTTTTAAATTTTTTGAAAACAATGGACTCATGTAATAAGGAAAGAAAACTTTATTTGAAAATGTATTGAAGCTCTTTATTTTCCATTTTATTTTTAATTTTTGACAACATTATCTTTTACCACAAGACATATTCATTGATAAGTCCATTGATTCCTTCTTTGGTTTTTTTTTAATCTGGGCATAGGATACATTTTTTGTAATATTGACAAATAAGTGTACAAAAAATTATCCACAAGAGGTTTGAATTATTTTATTGATTGGATTGATAAATAATAAAACCACCTTAGATTATAGTCCTTGAGGCTCCTTGGAAATAATTTAGTCTAAATTTTATCATTGGAGCCATAATCAAGGCATGCCATATAGAAAGATTAGAGATGTTTCTCAAGATTACACTTTCCATCATAAAATGTGAACTTAGGTGCAAAAAAACTAGTTGGAAATAGATGAAAAGATATTTTTAGGTGAAATAGGGTTGTAAAACACCTCTTATGAATCAATAGTGTAAGGTGACTTTATATAATTTTTCTCAATATTTGTAACCTTAGTTTGAAAAAGTTTTATAGTTTGGACAAGATATTGGACATTTTGATCACTAAGATTTGAAGTTTGATAAGTCACCAAATGAGGTGTACCCATGGTTTGAGTTGATATAGGCATTTAAACCAGTAGTTTGGTTGAAGTGATAATGGTTCCCATATAGGATGTAGCAATCGTAGGATTTGTTTTGGGGAAAAGTGGTGTAAACACAAAACCCATGCCCCCATTATATGTATGAATCAATGATGTGATCAAGGGTAAGGTTATATAAATATATGCACCTGATTGTTCATCTATGTATTTTTCTTATTTATTTAATAATATGGTTTGAAGGATCTCATCAAGATCTTTGCAATTTTGAGGGATACACTCTCAAAACATATCAAGTACTTATACATGCTCTTGATATATTTGTTCATGTTCATTGTTTGTCTTAGATTCATTATTTTCATGATCAGAATCATATTCTATGTTAACCTATTCAATATGTGTTCAATTTTAGTATTTTATACTTCATTGGTTTTATCCATATTAGTTGGTAAAAGGGGAATCTCCAAGTTTTCAATAGAAACACCACTTAATCTAGGTCTATGCCTATGTTGCATATAAATGATAAAAATTGTTAATGAAAAACCTTAAGAGGTTGAATATCATAAATCAAGCTAAGGTTTGCATAAATCAACATAAAGGTCAGGTTCACCAAATATTTTACCCCAAATTTAGATATGAATGGTATTTAGGGTTAAGAGGATTATATTGGCTTTTACACAAGGATGGTGAAATAATCTAATGAGTATGTCAATTAATATAAAATTTTAAAAAATTGTATTATGAATTTGAACAACTGAGATTGTTAAAAATAGTAAAATATAATTATTGATAGATATTAAAATTTATTATAAACAAATGATACTTAGTTGGTTTACTATGCACATGTAGGTCTGATTTGGAATAGTCTATAAGTGGACTATAGCATTATCCTATACCAATCAAAATATTTTTGAATTATCCTTTTTATGGCCTTGAACACTTGCATTAGATCTAGATAGTTGCATCAATGTAGTGTCTAAATTTGACGTAGATATCCTATACAGAATACTAACTAGATATGGATGTGACAAAATAGAGTTTTTTGTGTTTTAAATCACCTTTATTTTGATATATTTAGATACAATGTATAGATTGTCTCTTTGTCAAATGATTAAACCCTAAATCTTCACTCAAAAATTGAATATGGGTAAAATGGGTTATTGGGCTCATGGTGTCGAGTTTCCCTAAGGATCCCTCTATCATTAAGTATTACCTACATAGCCAATAGTCTAAAGGGGGCCTCCTAATTATGTAATTTTACCATACATGTTTTTTTATATGTGCACAAGGATGTAATGTGTGATAATAAAAGATGTGTAATGACCTATCTTGTAAGTTGGTAAATATGATTCATAGGCAACTACTTGAATGATTCATACCAGTATAAATACTACTCCTATGAATGATATATAAATAGGGATGAATAGGGTAGGTTTTGTCACTTAGTTTAATGATTGAGTGCTTCTTTTTATATGCCCTTGTGAGTTGTACGTGATTTCTAATTGATTGCTATGTTAGTAATGAGTGAAGGTTGGTTTTGTATATATACCAATTCATTTTGTAAATATCTCACACTAGAACACTTAGGCTACCTTTAAGATACATTTCATTTATAAATTGGATGAATTTTGGACATTAGACACTTTGTAGGAAAATTAGACACTTGTGTCAATGCATGCATTTATCTAGGACACAAATATATAGGAAGGTAGAAAATAGGTACAAGCCCAAAATTAATAATGAAGGATAATAATTAGGTTTAAATATTTTTTACATAGTATAGAATTCTTGGTCATCAGAATAAAAATGGGTGGATTGAGAGATAATCAATTAGGTACAAATAGATAGTGAACACAATTCTTTCGACAACAGATAGGTCTATAACTAAAAGGTACAGTCATAATAGGTATTTTCCAAGTGTAAAATACTAAATTACTACATAAATCAAATTTTAGTATCTACATATTACATGGTCTTATTTCTCCTCAATATCATATCTTCCTCTATATTTTTTATCTTCTCGTCATTCACCAATTTTCTCTTCTACAACTTATTTATAATCTCTTAGTAATTTTTATTCTCTCTCCCAACTAATATTTTATTAATTCAATAGTTATATTTCTTACCCCCTAAATTTTATTTAACCTAAAAAAAATTCTAATCTATTTCTTTCCCCTACATTTTATTTAACTGAAAATAATAGTTACCCCATTTATTTAACCTAAAATTTTAGTTAAACCTAAAAAAATTATAATCTCCTTCTTTCCACCCTACATTTTATTTAACCTAAAAAAAATTATAATCTCTTTCTTTCCCCTACATTTTATTTAACCTACCCTAAATATGTAGATCAAATGGTTTGAGGAGTCACACTTTTGAATATCCCCCTTCATTTTGTACACCATACCTTAGTTACCTAGCCCCTATAGGAATTGTTTTCCTTCTTTTTTTAACCTTTTTTCAAAAAATATATTGTGGATCAAGAGTGGTACTCTTTTCAAGTTGAATCTAGTTAGAGATAATGTATCATAAAGGTTAGTATTATTTGAATTTGGTTATTATGTTCATCTATAAAATTTTAGAATTAGTTGTATTCCTTCACACTCATAATACACAATACATAGATATTTCCTACTTAATATATATAGTGTGTGATATAAATACTGGCAAATAACTTTTACAACTCTATGGTCATGTCTTTGTCAAACATGGATATTCTTCATACATATTTTATTATATTATTGTAGTTGACCAAACTATATCACATTTCCAAATTTAGTTGAAGCCTCTATCTTTTCGGCCAAAATATGTATTTTGATACTATGGTAGAGTTGGAATATCTATGGTGATTATGTGTTAGGCGTATTTATTATTGACCAATCCCTAAATATTGGAGTTGAAGTAGATGTTGGTGCCTCATTTTATTTGTATTTGTGATAATATGGTTGCATATGAGTGACATAATAATCCTCAGGTTGAGTTAATATACAATACTAGAATGGTTCTTATTCCAAAGGACATGTTTGTGTGTGTGTGTGTGTGTGTGTGTGTGTGTGTGTGTGTGTGTGTGTGTGTGTGTGTGTGTGTGTGTGTGTGTGTGTGTGTGTGTGTGTGTGTGTGTGTGTGTGTGCGCGTGTGTCCTTAATGACTAAATTTTAAGCATGCATAAAGAATATAAGGTACTAAATTCATCTCATGAATTCATGGTCTCACCAACAAAATATTATAATTGAAGTCATTAAGGATGACCTAATCATGGCTATCATTTGAGGGCCCATAGTAATATGTAGTTATTTTTTCATAGTACATTTCATAGGATATTGTCAAAGGTTCCTCAAATATTTATATTTGAGAATTTAATCTATTTTTCCTCGATACCAAGTTAAGTATAGAAACATATATATATTTTTAAATATTGATCCATTATCCCCCAAAACTCTTGATTGCCTTGTTTTAAATTTTTAATTCAATATAAAATGGTAGATGTTGATCTATAATGTGCTTAGGAGGTAAGTCTTAAATTTAAAAAAAAATGTTTTCCTCTTTCTATCATAGTTTAATTATAATATAAGCCACATAGGGTGCTTCTACATCATTTAGTAAATTATATTGTGTAACACTATAAAAATGCCTTTGTAAATAGGTATCATTTGAAGTAAAATTTATAATTAAAAAAAATTGGCATGAGCATTTTTTTTTTGATTCATGATAATCTATACATTGGATATATTAGGTTGGTTGGTGGGAGGTGGTACAGTTTGGTGAGGGAGTTGTTAAGGTCATTTGGTTTATACCACTAGATGGTTCACCTTATCCCTTTATGCTATGACATTATGTATTGATAGATATAATATAAACATATGGCCCATATTGGTATCATGATGGTAATTGTCAATATTCTAAAAACTAGGGGGGAGGATTAGGATGGATCATGCATGCTCATTATTTTCTAGTTTTTTGTGATTGTTAAATATTAAAAGGTTGTAAATTATGAACATATTGTGTATAAGTTGTGCTCAATTTATTTTTGCACTTAGTTTAACCTATTTATTTACATAATTGATCTAAATAAGATACACTATCCATGCAGAACAATATGAAAAGAGTACCATAATTACTTGTGTTAATAAATAATTTTCATTCATGATAGCCATAGGTAATGTGTGTTATTAGGGAACAATAAAAAAATTGGGTTTAAAAATAAAACCCTAAGGATGAAAAATAAAACTCTAAAAGGATTAAATCCTAATGGAGATAGGGTTTTTGACATGGTTTGATAAGTGTAAGGGTTCACTAATATGTTTTACTCTAATTTGTTTTTATAAAACTTGATATGATATAAACTAGTAAAATAAATTAGAATGATAAATAGGGAAGTCAATCATAAATTTGAATGTAAATTACTCAAATTAATTTTTATAATTTGACCAGTGGAATATGTAAAATATATTAAATACAATAAAGGTATGTGATTTAACCTTTTAGGGTTTTACTATGTGTAAATCCTAAGTTAGAAAAAAGGTCTAAAATGTCTTAATCAGTTAAATAATATGAAATATTTAACCACTAATTTGTTATGGATTTTGACTTTATAAAAATAGTAATGAATATGAATAAGTAAATATTTATTTGGAAAGTGACTATTGCAAAAGATGTGGGTTTTTAAAGATGGGTTCTAGATAGCTTTGAGTGTCATTAAGAGGGTCCTTGGGTATGAATACTCACTGGATAGTAGAACCCCACCTGGATAGTAGTGCCATACTATTTTAGTGTCCTCAAAATGGTGCTAGTGTCCTCTTTTTGGGACTATTCCTATTTTCTAGGAGCATCTATGCCTATGTTCCTAGGTTTTGTTCCTATGTGCATAAAAGCTAGAAATATGTATTGTGGATGGAATATATGATTTGATGTGAAAACCCAAATCATCTTTACAACTATGGCATGAGCTAAAAATGTATGTTCATTATTAGGAAAGGATGGACATCCTTAACACCCCATTGTGAAGAGATTTGAATAGTTGCCTACATACCAATAATTTGAAGAGGGATCAAACTCGATGTAGTTGTCTTACATAGTGTTTGGTGTAAGTACAAGTGAATACTAGAATTAGAGTGATCTTGAATGCCTTGAGTGTGTTTGAGATTTGAAATCTAGGCTTAGTGCAGTTGTAGATGGTAGTATGTAGAAGTAGGGTAGAATAGGGATCAAATACCTTAATTTTTCTCAACTTGTTTCTTATTTAGACAAGATTTTTGCATTTATTTTCAATCTAGTGAAAAGAGGTCAAATAGTCTTATATTTATAGAGATCTATAACATGTCTAGATGATAAAATGTACTTAAGATGACCTTAGGAGGTGCACATGTTTGAAAATATATCCATTCAGTAGAATTAGGGCAATCTACACTAGCACCATGTGGATTTAGTGTCCTTAATGTGATGTTAATGTCTAGCTAGAAGACTACTAGGCACACTAGGTTGAGATCTGGGAATGCTATCTTGGGATTATGTCTGAGGTGACAAAAGATGTTTGTGGTATGCATAATGGATGGAAAAGTGTCATAAAGGCTCTAGGATAAGTATAGGGCTAAGCTAGGAATTGGATATTTCAAACAACACTCTTAGCATCCAAATACCAATTTTATATGATTACATTCCCCCCCCCTTTATACTAAAAATGCAACAAATTGAAATGACTATTATACAAGAAAAATAAGTGTACCTAGACTTGCCTTGGAAGTCAAGCCCTTATAACTGAGTCTGAATATGTGAATCTAGGTTTGCATATGTGAAACATGTTCCAAATCAATTAAATACAATGAAACATGCAAAAATCGGTCCTTAATAGGTTATCAAAAGCAAAAAACTATGTTGAATAAAGTAACTGAGTAAAGAGATAGGAAAGAGGAAATAAATGAATACACCTCATTTGGTATGTGAACTAATGCATGAACCTGGTGACAACCTATGTGTGTGAGTGTACATAGTGATTATATAATTAAATAACTTAGACTTAGATAATATATTTCTCAATCCTCATAAGGGTAGATCAAGAACTCAATCTAGTTTTAACTCCATCATTGCCCACCCCTGCTTAGTGGATCATGATTTGTGAATAACTTGAATAAGACTATAATTATGTTTAGCCCTTTCATGTGGGTGGCTTAAGAACTAAAATATGGAATGAATCCATATTTTCCCACCCATGTGAAGTTGATGCATCTAAAACTAAATTATAAAAAGTGTTGAAATAATTTAACTATGTATGTCATCTCCATGGCCACTCGAGTACATTAGGCACCTCTATGCCACTTGGGAATGCCAACCAATACATATGGAGTAAGACATGAAACTGGTGATAACCTAGAACATAATAGTAAGTGTATACAATGTAGAAAATGACATGGATTTTTTCATTCCATCTAATCAACCTATGTATAACTAAACATATGGAAACTATGTGTCATGCACATGCTTCTAATCTAATATCTAAATATATTAATCTAAATTGAGTATGTAATAACAAAATCTATATATCTGAATTGAATGTGGGAGTGATCATTCTACTCATGATGCCCCTAAATTTGAGCAACTAGTATAAATCTAAGATGAAATGAATGTATCTGAGAAAAATCTAAACATAACTATCAAACATGTGATTGTACCTATAAAAATATGTATTGTACCTAGTGTACTAGTTTAGCTAATATAGATTGCCTTGAAGTTGGGGATTCTAAACATTACCTATCTTTAGTTGATAGTAGTTACATGTGGTGTTAGTGTCCCAATGTGGATGTTAATATCTATCTGGTCTAAATCTAGGTGACTAAACTACTTTTTGAGTCCTTATTTTTTCATGTGTATGATTTATGAAATGAAGCCTATGTGATGAAAATAATCTATGAATAAAAAAGTAGGATCCTAACCACTATGACAAACCCCTATAAATAACCCCTCTTTTAAGGGTAGTTTTGGAACCTTTGTAAGATAAGTAGCTCTAAAAAATGTGTTAGCCATAACATATATATGATAACTTCATGATATTCCAATATAATGTGAAAGCATAACATTAGAATGTAAAAGTATATGAGCACAAGTATGTAATATAAGATGTATGTTATAGTCTAGCATTACATGGGGATGGCAAGATATATGTCATTAATGTGTATAACAATAAATATTAGTAGCTACCTAGGGAGATGGGGCATGATGTCCATCATGGTACCCAATTAGAAAGGTTAGATTCATGAGGTACCTCATGGCATCAAAAAATGGTGGGTGTAACAAGTAAATACAAGTGTCATGGTGAAGACACATACCTAAAATCATACATATAAAACACATGATTCAATCAAAAGTAGGACAAGGGGCCATAATACAAGGGATATGGGCACATGTCATTAAATCTAAGAATGAAGACATACAAATACATGTTCAAATGTCCACATACGCAAGCAACAAGCAATTTGGCTTAGAGCCACATAGAAGGACATGTTCAAATGTTTGCATATACAATCAAGAAAGTACACACAAGGGACATGGGCACATGTCCAAGCATAGGAACATAAAAGTAGAATATAACCAAAGAATAATGGCATACTTAAATGGCCTCAAAATGGAATAATAATAGGAAACACAATCAACTCTAATCTAAGAAAGCTATAAATGAAAGCATCTATAATTATGTAGTATAAATCTATGTACATTTTAAGATGTATATATGTTGAGTCTAACTATTGATAGTCAGAAAAATATAAGCAATGAGTAGTAATGATTAATATCAAGATCTATAAATTCATAAAATAGAATGTTTAGTATGTAAGGATAGAATTGGGAGCAGAAATTGTGTATGAGATGCCTCCAAGTAGGTGGATGTATCAAATCAATAAACCTGGATCAGTGTATATGTCCCAATGTGTAGATGATAGAAATTCTAGATCAATATAGTGGATCGGGGTCATGTATGTAATCTATAAACACTCAACAAGAACAAGTGAAGTATATATGTATGATAAAATAGACTAGACTAAGATATCTAACATATGTAATATTTGGTAAGTAGTAAAAATGTAAACATAGTAATGTATATAATTAATAACTTTTGTGTTTTATAAGTAATATGTGAATGTTTTTATATTTTGACATGTTATATTATTTTTGTGTTTTATGGTTATAATTTATGTACAAGTAAATGAAAATTAACTATGTACAAGGAACAAGAGAGAAGAAGGTATGTGTAAGTAAAATGACAATGAATGATGCATTGTTTATATGTAGAATCTCCTTATATGAATGATGCTCAATGGATTTTTAATTGCCTTGTCATCAATTGAAGCTAGATGGTATACTTTAAGGATAAGAATTTATGTGATGATGTATGGTTCAAGACAATTGGGTTTAAACTTTACTTTACTCTCTTCTTTAGCATTGACATTTATGAGATTTTATTTTAATTCCAGATCATTGATTTTGAATTCACTGTTGTAGACTATATTATTTTAGGTTCTTTATAATTTATTTTGGTAATCTCTGAGATGTTCTACAACTTGGATTCATGTAGGATCCAACTATTCTAGTTTATGGAGATGTTGCTCTCTATACTAATCATTTGTGATGAGTCCTTTTAAAGATACCCATAAAGATAGGATTTTTAATTCAAATGGAATAATAGATTCTATGCCATATACAAGTGAATAAATAATAGATAATGTTGGTGTATGTATATTAGTATGGTAATCATAAAGAGTATAGATGATTTGATTATGACAATTATCACCAATTTTAGTTATTATTTTGTTGAGAATACTATTGATCATCTTGTTCATTGCTTATGCTTGACCATTACCCTATGGGTAGTATGGTGTAGATAAAGTGTGTCATATTTTATATTTGATGTAGAACTTTTTCACTATTTTATTTTTTAAAGAGATTTTATTATTTGTAATTATGTTTACTGGGAGACCAAAGTAGGAAATAATATTAGTCATGAAAAATTGACAAATATCCTCCCCCTTTTGTTAATTTTAATGGGATGGATTCTACCCACTTTTTAAAATAATTTTTTGGTTGTGATAGTGAATTTTTGGCCTCCCACATATTTTGAGTTTATCTTACTAATCAGATTGAATCCTTATAACATAAATAGACATGGGGATATGGTAGGTTGAAGTTGTTGTGAAGGTACATGGTGCAAGTTACCATGGCATTGACATTTATCACATAAGTTTGTATACTCTTGACATTCTTATTCCATGGTTAGCCAATATCAACCTTATTTAATTAAATTATGTGACATTACCTCACTATTTAAATGACCTCCACATTCACTATCGTGTATTTTTTGAATAGCTAATTAGCTTCCTTAACTATTAAACATCAGAGTAAGTATCTGTAAAAATATATTTAAAATAATTCAATGCTAATGATGGCATATCAAATAGAGTTTCATTTCAGTTTTCATTTTTCATTCTTTGTAAAAGTATCTAGTGTGATATATTTATTCAAAATTTTGTATATGTTAGATAACTATTCATATGGTGGTGAACTATGTGTGGTAACTAAGACTATTATATTGATAAGGTCCATATGGGATACTGACATAGATTGTAATCATTTAATTTTAAATATAGTTTGTTTTTCATCCATATCAATGGGGATCAATGATGTGACACTCACCATTGCATCAACATGATGATTGTATTTACGTGGGGTGTTTTTGATAGAGATATCATCAAATTGAGACCATAGACATTGAACCATGTTATTATAAGGAATCAAGTGTTTTTATTTTATTTGGTAAACATTTTTGACTTGATTAATAATTAATTAGGAGTCCTTATGGACTTTTCTTGATTTTATCTTGAGAACCTGAGTTGATTGAAGGCCTACAATGAGAGATCCATATTTTGACATATTTTTAGTACATTAAAAATTGAATTGGTATGCAAGAGGTATTGTGTGTCCTATGGGATCAATGAAAAACATTCTAGTGCCAGAACCAGATGCACATATAGAACCATCATAAAACATTATCCATGTATTCATAGTGGTATTGTGTGTTGTGAAATCATCTCTAAAATCATCATTAATAGGATTTGTATCTAGTAATGGAGTTGTTACCAATTGGTCTAAAATTATTTGACCTTTTACTTTTTTTTTAATATGATTTTGAGGTAAAATTTTGTAAGTAACATAACCCAATTTATAATATGGCCTGAAAGATGTGGTTTTGACATGAGGAATTTTAATGGATTGACCTTGGTAATGATTTGTGTCTCATTTTTAATCATGCGATGATGAAGTTTTTGAGTAAAAAATACTAGTGTTAAGTAAAGTTTTTTAATTGTTGGATAATTTTGCTCATAATCAACTATTGTACGACTGATGTAGTAAATTGTTCTTTCTTTATACTAATCACCATGTTGTGTTAGGAATGTTCCCAATGCATGATCTATCATTGAAAGGTAAAGTAGGAGTGGTATAATAGGTATAATTAGAACCAAGATAAGAGAGTTGAGTAAGTATTTCTTAAGTGTATCAAATCTCTCTTGACATGTGATGTCCCACTCAAATTTCACATCCTTTTTAAGTAGTCTAGTGAATGATTGGGTTTTATTTATGAGTTATGCCATAAATCGATGAATTGCCTAAATTTTCTCTTGGAGGGACCGAAGTTATTTCAAATTAGTAGGAGGAGGCATATTCATGATTATTTTTACCTTCTTAGGGTCAAATTCTATGCCCCATTGAGATATAATGAAACCTAAAAGTTTCCCTAAGGAAACTCTAAAGACACATTTTTTAATGTTGAGATAAACATTGTATTTTATGAGTAATTTCAAAATTTATCAAAAATCAATTACATGTAGTCACTCTTTTTACTTTTCCAACAAATCATACACATAATATTCGACTATTTTATGAATGAAGTCATGAAATATATGCATCATAGTGCATTAGTAAGTTGCACCAACATTCTTTAATCTGAATGGCATGATTATATAGTAAGAGGTGCTCCATGGTATTGTGAAATAAATATTTTCTTGATCTTATTCAACAATCTTGATTTGATTATGCTTGACAAAACCATCCATAAAGGAGAGCATTTTGTATCTAGCTATGGAAATGACCATCATATCAATGTTTGGTAAAGATAAATAATTTTCATGACATGATTTATTGAGGTCCCTAGAGTGACAAAAATATCAGATTGATCCATTTAGTTTCATAGTAAGAAAAATATTGGCAACCCATTATGGGTGAGTGACTGGTCGAATGAAGCTAGCATCTAAAAACCATTAGATCTCATCCTTGACAAGGAGAGAAACTTCAAGATGAATTTTGTGAATATTTTATTTTAATGGTTTGAAATTAGGATATAATTTAATTATGTTTACGGGATTAATTCTAGGCATATCAGAATAAGCCCATGCAAATTCTTTAGGAAAATCAGTTAAAATTTGATGAATGTTTTTGTTTTCTAATTTATGTAAGGAAACATCCAATATTATGATGTGAGGATAAATTTTGTGCCATAATTATATTTTCCTATTTATTTATTTATTAAGAAACATAGATTGATTTAAATTATATGGTTTTGTAGGGATTGTATCATCTATGTCAGGTAACTTATTATCCAAATCATTTAAATGATCACCAAAGTATGTCTGGGCACTTGTGGTATGAGTAGACCTATTCTTATGATATAAGTAAGGGATATACTCATATGCACCCAAGAATTATAAGAGAGCCCCATCATTAGCAAAATCAATAAGAATTGGTAGACCTAGATAATCTATATCATTGATGAGATTAGGGTAGATAACTGAAAGTGTATAAACATGGTTCACTATATCAATTGCTTATGGAATAGGTGGACAAACATGATGTGTCGAGAAGCATTGTAAGAGGATTTGGAATTAGATGTATCATTTCTATATCCAATTCCTTCTCTACCCTATTGATCATATGCTTTAATGGGATTTAGGATTCCATGGTCATGTTTGTTAAGACCTTGACTTGTGTATCCCATCTTTTGAAAATATCGTAATACGAAAGGTGAAGTAAACTTATTACCCTATGTACTGGAAATGACTGGGGGATTTGTATGAATATTTTGAATTATATACTATGTTGGTGTAGTTGTAAAATCCATGTCTAGGATATATTTATGTGAAAGCTCTGTATGTTGACAATACTTAAATGGTTCTTTATCCATATATATATATATATATGACCTCTATAGATAAATTTTCAACATGCATGTAATGTTGATAAAATTGTTATAGCCTAAATTTTCACCCTAGATAAGTTAAGGAAACCTTATCAAATTTGGGATAACATGACACTATATCTAGGCATATACAATTTACTACCAGAAATAGACCTCTAAATTTGAAAGGGTTAAATCCCTTGATCTATCTTTTAGGATCACACACTACACTAGGATAATAACTATTAGGGATGAAAAGGGAAGAAATAAACATAAATTAACCTAAACTAAGGAAGGTGATACACCAAATATAAGTCCACAAAACACACTTGCATTTGCATTAAGAAAGAAGATTGCTAAAACCGGCCTCAAATTAGTATCTTATTAGCATAAGTGTTTCTCAATGGAGGAAAATTAATATGCATATTCAAAGGTGGGTGAAAAGGAGGTTTGATATTAGACATTGATATTCTCTCTCAAACTTCAAGACACACTTAAAAAACACATACACTTCATGAGACCTATTAGAAGAGATGCAAATACTCACACAAAGCATACAAGTACAGAATAGAAGTAAGGAGAAAAAATTCATCACTTAACATCCAAGTACACTACTTAACATTCTTAGGAAAGATTTTTAGAGAAAACATAAAATTTGAAATATTTATTCAAATTAAAATCAAGATGTCAAACCAGTAGGGATTTTCCATACCAATTGTGGATCCTTTTAGAATGCCAAAACATCTTACATATATAGAGCATATGAGAGGAGAGAGAAGAAATGAAGTTCATGGATCACAATGCCAAGTGTTAAGGCTTGGAAAAAAATTAAAATTCAATAGAATGAGTTTGAAAATAGGTCAATAAGTTGTCATGGACAAGTGTCCATCATAATTGCATCATTGTCCTAAAGTTGGCATAGAGACCTCTCATATCCTTCATAAAACTTCCCTTCTCAATGGAGTGTTCACTTGATAGTATAGAATAATTGTAGAAATAATCGACACATATAATATAACATAAGGAGGTTAAAATATTATTAGTTCAATCCATGATAATTCTTCAATTGATAACCCTTTCCTTGACACTTGTTTCTAACTTCCTTGCAACTGCTCATTGGTCTTCTAGGCCTAGACCTTCACACTTATCACTTATATGGATTTTAGTTATTAAATAATATTTTTATATGAATGTGTAACATATTTTAAAATCCTATTTGTCCTTTGGTCTATTAAATAGACCTGACTCAATATCACTCTTCTCATTATCACACTTAGGCAATCACATTTCATCTCACTGTGTCATTCAAGACTGATTGTAATGATCAACCTAGAATAGGTACTTTCATGCATCAATAAGGTGAGATATGACTATTTGGAGTTATAATAAGTCCTTACACACCTCTTACAATGTCTTTAATTCACCAATTCTCTTTTGTACCTACAATTCAACTCAAATCCTATAGAAACCCCAAATTTTAGCCTATCCATACAAGTGATGGTATAAAAAAATTGGATGGTGAAGATCTTAGGAGAGTGATAAAAATTTATAAAACACCTTCAAGGCCAATTATCCACTTATAAATGCATATCCCTTAATTTTTTCTCCATCTAGTTCATACAAGGGTTTTAGGTCATCTAGATTCTTACCAATGATTCATAAAATCTAGATGCTTAAACTTGAAAAAAATTCCACTGACACAAATTTAAGGACCCCCCATAAAATATCCTTATCTATTTTAAGCACCATGCACACAATCCATACAAATATGAGCAAATGAAATTGGCTCTAGAGCTCCTACACTACATTCTAGATAGACCTGAGAGGAAAATAGGCCAAAATGATCATGTTGTTACCTACAAACCAATGAGTGTTATATACTCTCAACTCATTAATGAATTCTCTCAAGTTTTTTTGGAATATTATGTGTTCCTACAGAGGATATTAGGGTCCATGAGGGTTGATGTTCAGTTCTAAGCCTAGTAGGCCTAAATTGTGTTTTCTACATATGTGACCAACTCTAAGGTTTCTAGTGAGTATAAATCCTCTTAACACTTTATTCATCTCCAACTCAACCCTCTACATCTCCCCATGATCATTATTTTCTCTATGCTTCATATTTATACACTCCATGTGCCATGTTTGTAGGTTATATTACTCAAGGAGTGCCTCTAGTTTGAGAGAAAATAGAGAGCATCTTTGTTATTGGTTTGACTAAGATGAGACCATGGAGGTATTTATTAGGTTATTATGACACTATATACCAAGTTTTAGGCCTTAGATATGATTCTATCATCTTCAAACTAGCTTTTAGGCCTATATATTGTCTGTAGAGTTTTGGTAGACTATAGGTTGAGGTCAGTTTGATTCATCTTTACTATGTATCCTTTACCTATTGAGATCACATGAAGTTTGGCATCCTCATTCTAAGAGTGGATTCAACATATTTATTCACCTCACACCTCTATCAAATCCCAAATCTATAATCTCCATTAGTTAGGCTAATTTGTAGTATTTATTGGTTGTGTCACATGTAGGTGGTAATTAAGAAGAATTTAAAGGACTCATGTAGGTGGTGATAGATATTTAAACACTATAATTCATGACCTAAGTTCATCTTAAGGTCACTAATACCATTCCACACTTGGTTGAACTCACTCCTACTTTAGAGATATTTTATTATCTCTCACTATCAACACACTATGTTAATATTGCATTGCAAACTAATTTTGGTTTAAATTTCATTATAAATAACTGAGTATTTCAAGTTTAAACTTGACTGGGATGAAATCTCATTCAAGCATCATTTTCCTTGACCTATCAACCACCTTCTTATATCAATACATTACCCCTAGGCTTAGGCTTCTTGAATGAAACAACTAGACTTATATAAACCTCATGGATATTCATCAATAGATGTTACATTGTATGGTAGAATCCTCTTTCAGAGAGATTAAGGTATATAGTCTCATTTATAACTTTCTCAACCTATGGACATGAACCTAAGTCTGACTATATATAATGGCCTCACCATTATCACAATGGTATTTTATATGCTCTTAGACATGATTTAAGGTCTAGATTTAGTTCAAACACCTCCATTTTAACACTACTTTACCTCATTTTTATTGACTTCAGACCATTGTTTAAGACTTCATATAGGTCTATATGATATAGGATTATGTGATATGCTAAAACCTCATTTCACCTTAATAACAGTTCACCATCTTCATGATATTTGTTTGAGATCTCATTTAGGTTCAAAACTTTCGAACATCGTTATGCTTCCTTTCATTTCTTGATCCTTCTTTTAGGTTTGAACATGAAACCTGTAGATGCCTGATTCAAGGCTATTTGACTGTATCAAGTGTCCTAGGCCTTACATTTCATTAGTGACACTCTTTGAGACTGAAAATTCCATGAATAATATGATCAAAAATGCTCTATGGTGTTTCAAATAAACATATTATCTTTATCTTGAAGCCATTTATAAGATGGTGAAACTCTATAACTAGCAACACTATTTTGGATAATTAAATGGTGTATTCTTCTATATTAATGATATTATTCTTCTTATTCCTTGATATCCACACATGAAAACTAGACTAAAAACCATATGATAAGGATGGTCATACTCTACAAGATCACATACACCTCTTGGTTTACTTAGATAAATGGAAATGGAGAAGGAAAACTAAGGTGTTGGGGATGTGCAAGTAGTTTGAAGGAATCAAAAATATTAATGATTATTAATTAAACACATAACATAAAAATTTAAACTATGTCCATGGAATGTAATTACATAGGGACCCCTAAAAACCACCAAGTTCATTCATTCTAACCCCTCTCCTCCAGTCTATAATAACAAAAAACCATTGACCTATTTTGCCATATCCAAAAGAGTAACGAGAGAGGGAGGTCATTTTTTTCCATTTTTGGACCTGATTGAATCACTTGATCTTGGAAGTGAATTATGGGGATCTCAAGAGATTTCTCTAAAGCCTTCTCACATACCAAATGTGTCATTCAAGTCATACAAGTTCTTAAAACATCCCTTTTTGTAATTATCTCCTTCTTTCCACATTAAACTTGGATCCTTTTTAGTTTAAAAATTTTTATCTAACATTCCCTGAAATATTGTACATTATAATTCATCTTTAAACCTTTTTATTTTATGATAAATCTATACATTTCATCCAAATGGCCAAAAGGTGGCCAAATAAGATATTAAGAAAAAAAGACAAATATGACCAAGATTAGAACATGTTTTATGATCTTCAAATTGACTTGACATTATTTATAACCTTGATGAACATTTTATGACTTATAAGGACCCTATGGAAGCTTGAATATATAAGGGACTAACCTGATTTGACTTAGGGTCAAATTTGGTCAACATTTTGGTGATTTCTTAGGGGTAGTATGCATGTTATGCTAAGGACCAATTACCTTCTATCATTTGAAAATGGAGTAACCTATAAACTATTCTTGATATTGAAATTCCTTTGAAATGAAATCAAACATACACCAAACATAACAAGGAAACAAACACACAAGACAAGAAACAAAACATACACTTGTGCTCTCATGAACACCTAGGGAAAATACACACCAACATAAGTAAAAACACACACCTATCCTAGTATGTACAAGACCTGAAAACACTTGAGGTGAAAGGTATATTCTTCATTGATTCAACTAGGGTCAAAGATAATTCTTCTTGCATCATTGTTGATCCAAGAACATAAATATTCATATGATGCATACTTATCAATCAACACTTGCTTATGTATGTAGTAAAATGACTTGCCATCTTTAGATCTTATATTGACTATAAGTGTATTAATTGGAGTTCTCAATAACACTCAATCTAGATTTCTAATATGCTTGTTTGAGCTTGTATTCTACTTGGACTTTGTCATGCTTACTTAGCAATATTTAATCTGATCATTATAAATCATCACAACCTTCTCAACTTTAAATGAATTTGAGACATGGCATGCTTGATGTTGTAAGTCATAAAGGCCATCTCATTTGTGCTCATAAAACACTTCATGGTATTCCAAGGTTGTTTCTTGATTAGTAGAGACCTCAAACTCCTTTTTGTGATCATTTAGTGCATGATTGACCTTGTCATTATGTCTGTACTCTTTTTAAAAAGTTTTATACTTCTCAACTCCTCAAATTCCTACACTATAGATTTGAACTGTTATTACATATCATCTACTTCCTCTTGGGGTTCATGTTCATAAGCATTATCTTCTTTGGCAGGAAGAAATGAGTGTTCACTAAGACTATCATGCTTTGTTATATTTGGGATCTCAACATCATCACCAATATGTATAATATAGTTTCCCCATATAACTTGCTCTATAATGTCATAAGGATCTGACTAAAAAACTCCATCACAATATTCATGGAGTATGTAAGTACTAAGTCCTATCTCTTCAAATCCACCTTGCTCAGCTCCCCACTCATCAAGATATAAATTAGATATTCCATAAAAGAGTGTTATAGGTTATTGATCACTAGGGTGATCATCTTATTCAATGTCATTTCAATTTGTGTTAGATTTATAAGGAACATATGGTTCTACATGAAAACTAGATAGAGGTTTAGACTTGATTATCACTTTTTCACCATACCTAGTCCTAAAGGCCATGTAGGACCAATCTAAAGTTAGATAACCTCCAATCTTAGTAGTTAATTCCATTAACAAAAAAAGTGTAAAATGAGGAGGCACATCCACAACTATAACATATTGATAATTGGTAAAGGTAGGACAAGCATAGAGAATAATTTATAAACCTTTAATTCAACCCATGGTCTTGACAGCTGACCCATCCAAATAGAACTCCCTTAGAATGAGTTGCATACTTCAAGTTTAATTTATCATCTACTTATGTGGGCATGACACAAGTACTAACTCCACTATCATTAAGAAAATTATGTACCAAAGCATCTCCAATGATGATGGATAGATATAAATAAGGAGGTTTGTTTACCTTTTTAATTTTTTTTACTATCCTTTATTAGGATTCAATGTGTTTGTCAAGGTTACCTCTTTCCCAGTAGGTTGTTTGGTTATCAAACTAAGTTTTGATAGCTCCTCTTAAATTAATTCTAATTGTCTAGATATTTATAATGTATCCCACATTGATACATTTACATGAGACCTCTTCATCTACTCTACAATGTTAGTGAAATATCCACTAACTTTTGCTTGTCCACTAGTAGGAATAGTACTACCTATGCCTTGAGAATTTTGAGGTTTGAAATCACTCCTACAATTTTTATCTTTTTGACTTACTTGTGTACTTTTAACTATATTATAAATACCTTCCCTTTGATATGTTTTAACATTCATTGAAGAACCATAACATCCCCTTGAACTTATTTAGCTACATTTCTCTTGCTTCTTATGTTTGCATCTATATGACATGCATATATATTTGACTAACCTTGATAATTAATAGCACATGAGTCATATTTACACCAATATACCAATGTATACCCCACTTGATCACTCTTCCCATTTGTTTCTCCTCCATTTAGTACCTCATATTGAGTCATATCTACCATAGTTCCCAAACTTGACATGAAGGCTTGATTGAAGGACTCATTGACATAGGAAGTTGGATCATGAGGTTGATATCATGAAGGTTGAATTTCATACTCTTTGTCAAGGTTATTTTTAGTGAGAATTAACTCCATTGAAGTGGAAGGAGCATTAGGGTTGTATCCATTACATGAATTTGTTTGGACTAGTTATCCATGACCTTGAGGATGACTTTAGAAAGGTGGCCTATTACCTTGATAGTTAGGGTAGGATTGATTAGGTTGATAGTGAATTCATAATGGCCTTACTTGTTAATATTGGATAATCCTCTTTAGATATAAGATCTCTTTCTCCATAGCTCTCATTGTGTCTACCTCATTAGACTTACTTAGTTGACTAGGGGAAGTAGGCTTGGGTTTAGGTGTATGAGTGGGAGAAACATTAGGTGTAAGATTTTACAAATTAGGTAATAAGTCATGGGAGGTATTGGGTTAATCTTCCCAACTTGAATCATACAATTCTATACATTCATGGCCACTTCATAGGCATTAGGCAAAGTGTTACCTCTTTTTTATTGTATCATCATTGAAATGTCACTATCAAAATCTTTAAGATATTAAAGGAAAACATGATGAGATATGGGTCTTAAAAATATTAGAATCCTATCCCATGTCTTATGCACTTTTGTGTTGAAATCTTGAATGAATTATTGAGGTGATCTTATTATGTTAGTCAGCTGCTTAGTTAGTGACAAATTATCACTCTTGTCCTCAAATCTTCTTCCCAATGCATATCCCAACTCATCCCATGTGATGATTGATTTAAGTGCCAATGTAACATACCAATCAAGAGATTTAGCCTTGAAAGAGACAACCAAAAATCTAATTCCTATGTTCTCCTCAATGATATGATGGATATTTTAGAAGTTAACAATGTTTCTAATATGCTCAATAGGTGTCATGGGAATCTTATCAGTGTATGATGGAACACTTTAGAGGGTAGATATGGGGATATCATCATAGTGGAAAAGTATTGGAGCTCTATATCCATTAAAGGCAATAAAAGGAAAGTTTTTTACCATGGTAGCTTTAGGAGTTTGTAAGAATGGGGTAATCAAGAACTTTCTTATGGGCTTATGAGCAAGGTATGACTTTGTTGGATAGGAATGGGTGTTAGAAAATCTATTTTTATTTTATGAATAATGAAGAAGTTCTTGGAACTCAAAAGGAATACCTATATTAAGAGACCTTATGTTTACCTTAGGCATGAAAGATTTCACTAGTCTTTAACCAATATTGAAATGTTAGAGTTGCCAAATACTACAGGAAGTAGACTATTAAGCCAGCTTGTTATCAAAGCCAACATCCATCTTAAATAACCTTCTTGGAATTCATATCCCCCAAGCATGCCATAATTATTATAGCCCAAATTTTCACCCTGGAGAAGTTAAGGAAACCTTCTCAAATTTGGGATAATGTGGAACTATCTCTAAGCATAGAAAAGCTACTACAAGAGATAGATCTCTAAATTTGAAAGGGTTAACTCCCTTGATCTATCTTTTAGGCTCACACACTACACTAGGATAATCACTATTTGGGGTGAAAAGGGAATAAGGAAGCATAAATAAACTTAAAATAATGAAGGTGATACACTAAATATAAGTCCACAAAATGCACTTATATTTTCATGAAGAAAGAAGACTATTAAAACTGACCTCGACTCAATGTCCTTATAGCATAAGTGTTTCTCAATAGAGGTAGATTTCTATGCATATTTAAATGTGGGTGAAAAGGAGGTCTGATATTAGACACTACTAGTATCTCTCACACTTTTAGACTCACTTAACAAACACATACACTTCATGATACCCATTAGAAGAGATGTTACTAATCACACAATGCATATAAGAGCAGAATAGAAGCAAGGAGAAGACATTCATCACTTAAAATACAAGTACACTACCTGACAAACTTATTCAATAATTTCAAATAAAAAATCAAGTTTAGAATATTTATTCAATTTCAAATCAAGATGTCAAACTAGCAGGCCTTCACAATACCAATTATAGATCATTTTATAATGCCAAAATGGCTTGCATATATAGAGCATAAGAGAGGAGAGAGAAGAAGTTAAATTTAGGGTCACAAGGCCAAGTCTTAAGACTTATAAACTAGTTAAAATTCAGTATAACAAGTTGTAAAATAGGTTAGTAATTTATCATGTACAAGTATCCATCATAATTGCATCATTCTCCTAAAGTTGGTGTAAAGACCTCTCATATCCCTCATGAAACTACCCTTCTTAATGGAGAGTTCACTTGATAGTCTATCACTATTGTATCAGTCATTAAGGTATATAATCTAACATAAGGAGGTGAAAACATGTTTAATTCAATCCATCATACTTCTTCAACTAATAACCCTCTCTTTGACACTCGTTACTCACTTCTTTGTAGTTGTTCACTGGTCTTCTAGGCCAAAACCTTCACACTTGTCACTTAAATGGATTGCATTTATTCAATAAGATCATTTTAGGAATTTGGCACAACTTTTCAAAGCCTCTTTTTCCTCTATTATATGAAATAGAACTCAAGATACTTAGTATCACTCTTCTCACTATCACACTTTGGAAATCACATTTCTTTTCACTGTGACATTCAAGACTGACTATAATGACCAACCTAATAGATGTACTTTAATGCATCATTGAGGTGAGATATGTGTATTGGGATTTATAAAAATTACCTACACATCTCTTACAATGAATTTTATTCACCAATTCCCTTTTGTACCTATAATTCAACTCAAATATTGTAGAAAACCTAGATTTTGACATGTTTGTACAAATGATGGTACAAAAAAACTACATGGTGAGTAGCCTCGGAGAGTGATAAACATGTCTAAAACACCTTAAATTATAATTTTCCACTTATATATGCATATCCCTTCATGTTTTCTCTATCAAGTTCATACAAGGGTTTTATGAGGGTTTTAGGTCATCTAGATTCTTAGTAATGATTCATAAAATCTAGACACTTAACCTACAAAACAAATTCACTAAGATGAATTTAGGGACCCCCCACAACAATCCATAGTTTATTTAGGAACCATCTACCCCATTATTATATATATGAGCAAATGAAATTGGCTCTTAAGCTCCTACACTGCATTCTAGATAGGCCTAAGAGGAAAATATGCCAAAATGACCATTCCTATGTTGTTCCATATAAACCAATGATTTTTATAGAGGATCCACTCATCAATTAAGGCTCTCAACTTTTTTTTTATATCATGTGGTCCTATGGATGATATTAGGCTCAATGAGGGTTTATGTTTAGTTCTAGGCCTAATGGGCCTAAACTATGTTTTTTGTATATGTGACCAAATCCAAGGGTTCCAATGAATATAATTCATATTACTACTTTATTAATATCAAAATCAAACATATAAATCTTCTCATGATCATTATTGGATCTATCCTTCATCCTTTTACACTCCATGTGCCATGTCTATAGGTTGTATTATTCAGGGAGTGCCTCCAATTTGAGACAAAACAAATAGAATCTCCCTTGTTGTTTTGACTCAAATGAGACTATGGATATCTTTATTAGTTTAATATGACACTATGTACCAATATTTAGTCCCTAAATATGCTTCTATAATATTCAAACCTTCAAATTCCTCAAACTAGCTTTTAGGTTTGTATATTATCTATATAGTTTTGGTAGACTGTAGGTTGAGGTCAATTTATTTCATCTTTACTCTATCTCCTTTGCCTATTGAGATACCATTAAGTGTTTTATCCTCATTATAAGAGTGGATTCAACATATTTATTCAACTTAGACCTTTGTTTAACCCCAAACCTATAATCTCTCTTGGTTAGGCAAGTCTATAGTATGTATTGATTGCGTCACCTGTAGGTGGCAATTAGGAATAATTGAATGGACTCATGTAGGTGGGGATAGATATTTGAACATTTTAATTCATTCCCTAAGTTCATCTTAAGGTCACTAAGTACATTCTATAGTTTTTTGAACTCACTCCTTCCTTAGGGATATGTTATCATCTGTCACTATCAACACACTATGTTACTATTGCATTACAAGCTCATTTTGGTTCCTATTTCATTGTAAGTAACTAGGTGTTTCAAGTATAGACTTGAATGGGTGGAAATATCATTCAACCATAATTATCCTTGACCTCGCAATCACCTTCTTATGTGAAGACATTAACCCTATGCCTAGGCTACTAATATGAAACAACTAGACTTACATAGACCTCATGGATCTTCACCAACAGATGTTACATTATATGGTAGAATCCTCTTTTGAAGAGATTAAGGTACACAATCTCATTTGAAAATTTATCAACTTGTGAACATGAACCTAGGTCTGACTTTATATAATGGCCTTGCCATTATCACAATGATCTTCTATATGCTCTTAGGCATGATTAAATGTCTCAATTGAGTTTAAACACCTCCATTTCAATAGCACTCTTCCTCATTTGTGTCAACTTTAGACCACTATTTGAGACTACCTGTAGTTCTATATGATATAGGACTATGTGCTATGCTAGAAAATCATTATCACCTTGATAAGATTTCACTAGGTTCATGATCTTTGTTTGAGATCTCAATTAGGTTCAAAACTTTCAAACACCATTATGCTTCCTTTCATGTATTGATCCTTCTTTTGGGTTTGAACATGAAACCTATAGATGTTTGATTCAAGGCTACTTAACTATATCTAGTGTCCTAGGCCTTGAATTTAATTAATGACACTCTTGAGAGCAAAAATGCCATGAATAATATGGTCAAACATGCTCTATGAAGTTAAAAATAAACATATTATCTTTGTCTTGAAGCCATTTATAGGATGGTGAAACTTTGTAACTAGCAACACTATTTTATAAAGTTTAATTATGTCGTATTCTAGCTTAATGAAATGGTTATACTTATTCCTTAATATATTCACATGAAAACTAGACTAAAAACAATATGATAAGGATGGCCATACTTTGAAATATCACATACACCACTTAAATTAATCATAACAATGCAAATAAAGAAGGAAAATTGAGGTTTTGGGGATGTGCAACCTGTTTGAAGGCATCAATAATATTAGTGATTGTTTTTTAATCACATTCCATCAAAATTGTAACTATTTCCATGGAATGTAATTACATATGTACCCATAATATCCACCAAGTGCATTCAGTCTAACTCCTCTCCTCTTGTCCGTAGTAATAGAAAATCATTGACCTATTTTGACTTGTCCAAGAGAGCAATGAGAGAGAGAGAGGTTGTTTTTTCCATTTTTGGACCTGGTTAAACTTTTTTATCTTATAATTTAATTATGGGTATCTCAATATACTTATCTTAAGCCTTCCCACATGCCAAATGTGTCATTCAGGTCATAAAATTACCTAAAACTCCTTTTTTTTTGTAGTGATCTCCTTCTTTCCACATTGAACCTACATCCTTTTCAGTTTCAAAATAGTTATCTAACATTACTTGACATATTTATGTTAGCCTTCATCTTTAAACCTTTTTATTTTGTGATAAATCTATACAAATAATCCAAATGGCCAAAAGGATATTAGGACAAAAAGACAAATATGACCAAGTTTAGAACATGTTTTAAGATATTATAACTTTGATGAACATTTTATGACTTATAAGGACCTTATGTAAAGTTTGAATATATAGGGGGTTGACCTGATTTAACCTAGCATCAAATTTGGTCAACAGGAACTACGTGCATAACATGAATCCATGGTCTCCCAAGTAAGAGATTATAATTTTGATCATTAAGCATAACTTAGCATGTTTTAGGTAGTTTTTTGGGTCCAAGAGTAAGATTAATGTGATTTGACCCAAAATATTTTAAGAATGTTATCGAACCCTGAGATGCTCATGTCATGAGGATCACAATTTATAGCATGTATGTTAAGACAACATAGAAAATAGATGTTATCGATATTCAACCCTAATCCATTGTCAATAAGAACTAGTTTGAGACCTACCTCATTAATTCATAAATTAATATAAATAGGTAGGTGTAAATATATGATGTATTGAGGTGGAAGGTCATATCTCTCAAAATAAATATGTTCTTCTATCCATTTCATAGTGTTGATAATAGAAGCAACATAGGCAGGCTCAAATGATCAAGGTACCTGAGTATCACAAAGTGCTTCACACAAAATATCTTTGTATGTGTAGGAGTGTTGTAAAATATCTAAAATGGAAATTTTACTTGAAGGAACACTACTCTGATCCATAAAGCTATTGCCATAGGTATTGTAAACCTATCAAACTTCAAGATTACATGATGACATCATATATTGAACCATGGGGTCTACTAAGAGCATAGATATAATAGTAGATGCGATATATTGGCTAGATGTTTGTGATTGAGAATAAGTAAGGATATGTGATACCAATGATGGCTCGATATGTCTAGGAATGATAGAAAATAAATTAGAATGGACTAAAGAGCAAAATGCATCTAAGAGAGATTTGTTGATTTTAGGTAGTATAACTATTATTTGATGTAATAAATTATTTATGATTAAATAATAATGTCTTAATTATATTTCACATAAGATAAAGATATCATGTGGAAGAAAGAAGGAAACATGAAATACATTTGAGTTGATATGAAACATCATGTATACATGTATCTATGTCATTTTTGAGTTTATTCTAAATTAGAGGAAATAATAATGCAAATGATAGTAGTAAACATTGAAATAAAAAGTGATTAATTTATTATATCATTATAATCATGCTTATACAATTCAGAAGATATGTGAACATAAAATTTAAATTTTGTAAATGTAGACCCTAGGGTTTGGTAGTGCTAGGGTTTTGAATTAGGGTAAGTTAACAAAAGATTTAAATTAAATTTAAATAAATGATACCCTAGAGTGGTATTGATTAAATGGGCTAGGATATGCATAAAAAATAATAAAAATAGGAATCTATAACCCTAATTTAGTGTACAAAAATTTAGGAAAGGTAAACCTTAGGCAAAACTATGGTTTTAATGAATATTCAAAGTAGGTTCACAAAATGATTTAACCTTTTAGGGTTTTACTAAGTGTAAATATTAAGTTAAATTAAAGTTCTGAGATGTCTAAATTAGTTAAATAATATGAATAATTAACCACTAATTTGTTATAGATTTTGACTTATTTTTCCATTCTAAAAATAGTAATAAATATGCATAATAGAGACATATCTAAAAAGTGACTATTGTGAAAGATCTAGGTTCTAAAAATTGGGTTTTGGATAGGTCTAAGTGTCATCAATAGGATACTTAGGTCTGATTGCTCATTGAATAGTAGTGCCCCACCAGGTCAGTAGTCTCATATTATTGTAGTATCTTGAAATTAGTACTAGTGTAATCTTTGCAAGATTATTCCTATTTTATGGGAGCATCTGCTCCTATATTCTTAGGTTCTTGTAGACATTATAAATCTACACACCATGATTATAAATGTTTTAATTCCCCTAGACCACCTTAGGATGTCCTTGGGATCATTTAACTCTCTAACCCCTAATCAAACCCAGCCCATAGTTAGTTTAACTTAACTAGCTTACCCTAACCTTTACCCACTTTTTACCCTTCACCCTCAACCATTGATGGTCACCCTATCCATCAATGATTAGGGTCCACCTCCTTAACAACTAACATGCAAGTCACCCACCTTGATTTTCTAAAAATAACTTGTCCTCATCCACATACGAGCTATTGAAGGAGCAAGTTATAATTAGGAAGCCCATTTCTGTGTTGATTTAACTCTCTTTCCTTGCTTATATGAATAGAGGATCAAAGAGGTGAATTTATCTATAATCATCATCAAGAACTTGTACATCTAGGAGTTTCTTTTTGTAGGTCAATTATTATTAGCAATCTAACAAACCAAGTACCACGTCAGAGACTTAATTTGTTGTTACCCCTCCACTAATTTCTTAGGTACCATTATTCTATCAGAATCAAACTATATTCCACCAATAAGACAACTAACTCAACCATCCACTTGATTGGCTTCTAGTAAGATAAGTACTTGTTTCTCAGTATTCATTTACTTTATTTTTATTTTTCAATTAACCTAGGTCTTACCCATCTCCCAAAATCCATATTTTGGATCTTGTCAATTAGCATTTTTACCAACCTAAATCTATACATAGTAACTGTCGATGGTTATCTCAACCATCGATGGTCTTTTCAACCACCGATGGTTACCTTGACCACTGACAATTAGCCCAAACATTGATGGTCATTATGGCAATAAAAACCAACAAGATAATTTCACCTGCCTACACCTAATTAAACTTGATTTTCTATGTTCTTATTTTTTCACAGACCCCTACCTAATTTTCTAAATCATACCCCAAACATCTACCACTAGTATTAATTAGTTTATCACTAATTTAATTTTTTCTAGTCTCTTTTGTAAGCAAGAATTCTTGAATTCAATTTTAGTACCTTTTGATTATTTATGAAAGTACTTTACTTTATATTTTATAAACTCAATTGTTTAAAACATGTGGATTGACAGCCCCCAAGGAAGCTCTTGCTTTTGGGATCTAGCTATCGCTAGGCAATCCACTCAACTATCTATCTTATAAAAAATTTTGCTTTAGTGATTTCTTATCTATAGGTCATCCTCCAAATACAAAGAGGATCTATTCACATTCTTCTGATTCTATGTGTGCACAATCAATCAAGTTTTTCAACCATACCTATACTTAGTTTCTTCTTCTCTCCTTTTCAATAATAAGCAAGAAATTTATTGAAACATTCTGGCACACCCATTGGGACCCTTGTGTCTTTACTTGGGTTCTTGTTTGCTTTCATTCTCTCTCTATTATATGCTCATTAATGAAATCAAAATTTTCTCTTGGTATTAAAATTAAGTGCATACATCGACTGCTTGAAAGTTTAGTTCACATAGCTTAACTTAAAAGAAAATTAATCTATCATAGCTTCACTTTTTATTGCACACACTCAACCAAACCACTTTCACCAATTAAACATCAAATAAATTTGAGACAAGGCCTGAATAGGATTTCATCACCTATAGGTAACCTTACTCTTTCCTGGAAATCCTACTTAGAGATCATTACCAAGGGGAGAACCAATTCAGCTCTCTAGTTGAGTATAATATATGGATATCAATATATATTGGCTAAGCACCTGACACCCTTATCACTATGGTATGTAAAGTGAGGAGATAAGCCACAATACCAAGTCACATATTGATTCTAATTCATATTCCTTTTGAGTGCCTAAACACAACCTAAAACCATTCTTAGATTTCTTCTCTATTACCCACTCTACAAACCAATTTCAGTCACACAACTTCTTAAGGAATAAGCCAAAAGCAAGATTAATTAAAAATTTAGGGCTTAACATATATTTTAGAGAGTGATTTGATTTCTTTGACCATTTTCTTATATTTTCTTTATTTGAATAGTAAGTTTATTTATGCTTTCTATCTCCCCTATCTTGTATGCTTCTTACTCACCAACAATGAAGAGACCATGTGGAGCAAAACCCATTACCAAGATAACCTAGCTCTTTATATATGGACTTCATTTTATAGCCAAGAGATTCTCCTCATCCCATGAGAAGTCCTACCTTCCCTTAGGAGGTTCCTCAAGGAGATGTATATTGTGTTGCTTTCCTAGATAAAAATCTTGTATCCTTGCAACATTATCTTACAACCATGTCTTACCATATACTAACTTGAACCCCACTCATAGATCTACCTTATGAAATGCCTCTCCACTTCATGGGGAGTACCTCTATTTCCATGGTTACTACCCAATCATTAACTACCCAAGCCTCCTCGTCAACCAACTAACCCAAACTATCATTGCCCAAATACCTTCCACTCCTACCAACCATTCCTCCACTATAGGAGTGTTTACCTCTATCAATGCCAATATTCCTTTAGCTACCTCTAATCTGCCAACCACTACTTCACTTTAAAGCTTCATGGTGTCCATACCCTCTACCTTACCATTGATTAATATAAGGGTCACCACCCTTCCATCAGTCACCAACCCAACTACCACTCTTATCCAACAAGTACCCCTTAGACCATCCTTTGGCTACATTCCTTATATATAATGGTATGTACCCACTACCCAACCACCTAAATCTACCTATCATTATGTATCTTCCACCCAACCATTGACATCCACCTACCAATATGTGGTATCCTCCTAACCTTCTACCCACTATCAATATGTCTCCCAACCACCACAACAACATACATCATACAACCTTTTGGGTGCACAACCCCTAGTATACCTAATGAAGACACTTATGGATAAGATGACCTCCTTGAAGTCATCTATTTTATGTGTTCATAACATCTTGTCATATGACCAAATCTATAATCAGCCCATCCATCCATTTATAACCTATCAGGCCATATCCTCTCCAATGGAAACTTCCCAAGTTCTCTAAATTTAAAAGTAAGGAGGATCCCCAATAGCATCATATGTCATTTAGGCATGGTTATTATCTCATCACTTATGATGATTCCCTTCTTCTCCACACTTTTCCCATGTCTCTATCTGATCTGGCATTGGACTGGTATAGTGTCATACCCAAACACTCCCTTTTCTCCTTCACCAACTAGCTCAAACCTTCTTGGACCACTTCTCGATCAATATCTCTAAGAAAGTTTCTATCATTAACCTCTACTCCATTTGGTAGTTTGAAGATGAATCCATTGTAAATTTTGTGGCTCAATGGAGGAGCCTGATTAACCAACTTTCCTTTTCCTTGCTTCAAATTGAACTCGTAGAGATCTTTGCTCAAGAATGTACCAAACATATCTCCTTTATATTACATGTCCAAAGCTTCCAAACATTTGATAGAGATTTTACCATGGCACATAAGTTAGAGAACTGAGCCATTGATGAGCATAAGTTAAATCTCAAAAATAAGAACTCAACCTAGAAAACCAATGAGGCTTCTACCTCTAAGTTAAGTAACCAATCCAATACCAACACCAAGATCATGGGAACCACAAATGTGGTTGTCCTAAGAACCTCTCCTCCACCTTCTATCAACCAATATAATTCTTTTAGTTCCTTAAAAAAACCCGAGGAACTAAAACTAGAAAAATTAGAGGCAATTCACTATACTTGGATAATATAAGGCTTCCATCTTGGAGAAGTTATTTAAATCAAACATCATTCAACTTCCTCCTATCTATCCACCCTAGCAATTTGGTTCTTCTCACCCTGCACCTAGTTGGTAGAATGAAAATGATCTGTGTGCCTTTCATTTAGTAATAAAATATGATGTTAATAGGTGTAACACCTTCAAGATCCTTGTCTAATCCTCATTAACAAAGGGGAGCTTACATTGGAAACCCCAATGCACTATTGAACCAAGCCCTTAACATATTTAGGCAACCTTTCCAAAACCATGCTCCCACCAAGAATGAGAGCAACAATGTAGAGTACTATCATGATACCCATATAGTTAACATGGTACTTGATGCACTCATTACCCAACCACCTAATATAAAATATTTTCATCCTCTACTTCCTCTATCCATTGAGATAATAGACTTCCCTTCCCTTCCTTTAGGCACTCAAGTTAAGGAAACACCATCCTCTCCCCCTCCACTTATTGAGGTAGTAGAGCCACTAGCCTCTCTTTCAAATAATATATTAGAATGAATAACCATCGCGACCCTATCTTTACCTTCAACTACTACGCAACCTACTCCCCCTTCAAAAATCATTCCCAAGGAGTAAACCCCCATGTCTACTCCTCCCATAGAGGAACTACATATCTCAAGCTTATATCCTTTGATTAAGGAAGAGGATGAGGTTACCACCCATGTTTCCACCTAGGGGCTTATCTTTTAGGTCTAATATTTATGGAATCAAACCAATCTACATACCATTCTCTAGGTTAGTGTAGAAATTAGAATTTATCTCCAACCCTGACATGGATTAGGCCACCTTCTGATAGTAATTATGTCTCCCTTACATTACCTAATCAAAACCTTCAACCCTTTCTTGAGTAGACTAACCCACCACTTATATTGACCAACCTCTTACCATATATACCCAAACAACCAAACCCTCTAACCAAATTACTAGAACCTCCAACAAACTAACCAACCCTCAACCACCTAAGTTAACCAAGACCCGAGTATCCAAAACCTCTCATATCATCCCAACTAGACCTACCAAAAACCTTGGTATCCTCCATATGATGAAATGTATTCACCTATCTGTGAAAGTGGTTCTAACCCCCTCAAGCCCACCAACCAATCACTAGACCAAAGCAACCAAAGAGGTAAAACCACACAAAGGTAAAAAGGCCCAAATTTTGCCTCCCTCAACCTTGCCCTCCATTCTCAGGCCTCATCCCTCTACCTTGAGAAAGATTTCAATTACCTCTACAAAATCCCCACCACCTCTTTTGATTATAACTTCACACTTTCTCTTTTATGCACCTTTTTTAATGATGCCAACAATACCTAAGCTACCTACCTTGTGATCTTCCACCTCTAGCTCATCAGCCTCCTTGTCTAAATCAGGGTCATTAACCATGCACACCACCCTACATAAAACACCTACCACCAAATATATCTCTAAATAATCTCCTACTTCAATTGTCAAAGCAAAGACCACCACACCACTATCACCTTTAGGTGACTCCTACTCAATTATTCTTTATAAGTTATTGTATACTTCTTGATTAAACTTACCTCCCATTAGACCCTTTGACCCTCTTGCTTCCAAAACCATATGGTACGATGAACATTATGTGTTTTCTTATCATAGGACACCTAGCCATGACATAGAGAACTGTAAGGCTCTCCAAAATGTTATCCACTAGCTCTATGATGAGGATGATCTAATTGTCGACACTAGAAAACTACACACATGCAATTTTTGATGACTAAATATATCAAGACTCGATAAAGACCCCTTAAACCTTTTTAAGCCTTAACAAACCCATATTAACCTAACCAAATCACTATTCTTCTAGTCACACAATATTATTCAAAATCACTAATTGAAAGTACTATTCAAAATTACTATTCCCCATCACTATTCAATATGGGACCCACCATCATTATTCATGATGACATGGTGACATGGTAAAGTGACATGACAAGTCACATGGAAAGTGACATGACATGTGACATGGAAAAGTGACATGGCTTGATGTGGGACATCATACCCCACTTGAGACCCTTTCTCAAAGTGCTTAATGACCTCATTTAAGCATCACAAGGCCCCCCTTGAAATATGTCAAATTTCCCATTAAGGGGGTATCATTAAACATATATTTTTCCTTCACACATGAAATTGGACCTTAAAATGAGATACCTACCTCCTCAAAGACAAAGGGCACTCATTTTTAGACTTTTTAACCCAAATGGAGGCTCACCAACCCAAATGGGAGAATTTTCAACCCATATGGGAATCCCCACCAACCTCACCTTGACTCATCCATGAACCACATGGAAAATGGTGCCACATTTTGTGTGCCACCTCTTTAAGTGTTTGAATGAAGACAAACAAGGGTGGTAAAAAGTCTTTGGTCTCATTCAAGCCCATGTGCATGATTTCCATTCAAACTTGGATTCATGTGCAAAGTATGAGACTCACCAACCCACATGGGAATCAGCTTGACTAAATCATTCACCACATGGAAAATGGCACCACACTTCCATTATTATCTCTTTTGGCATGATTCTTCATAAAAATGCTATAAATACCCCCCCCTTTCTTTCACCCAAGGTTAATTTGAAAGTTAGTCTTTGGTCATTAACATATTGTTGTAGTTTTTTGAAGGAGTTTATCATTTTGGAGGTCATAATAATTTTATAGGTCATCATCTTGGAAGGAAAAGAATTCAAAGTAATGAAGCTCTGCCAAAATTATTGTATGATTCCATCTTCATTAACCATCATCAACATTAACACTCTTCTTGAAGATTGGAAGGTAATATTTCCTTTCGTATATTTTATTTATTTGACTTCAATTCATTTCTTCCCTTTGGCCTCTTATTTCTTGACCTCTAAACCTCATCCTTTAACCCCTTCTTTTCTCTTTTCCATTTATCCCTTTTATCCCCTTACCTTCTTTATTAGCTTCATCCCATTTACCTTTTTTATTACCCATTTTCACCTTCACCCCATTTACCCATTTATATATTTGTCTACATGAATCCTTAACCATTTACAAAACCTAACTAAGATATCCTTTTGACCCTTGCCATTTTACCAAATCAAAAACCACCATTTTGACTAGACTAATTTTCAGCATTAGCAACATCCCAACTAATTGCTTCATTTTGATCATCTTAGTAAATAATTTAATAACTTTAATATTATTTGTTGTTATTAGTTTTATTTTATTTAAATTACATGAAAATTATATAATTTTTATTCATCAAACTCAATTGTTTAAATCATGTGGATTGATAGCCTCTGAGAAAGCTTTTGCTTTTAGAATCTAGTTCACTAGAAAAAGAGGATCTCTCCACAATCACTTGGATCCAATGCACACACTTTAACATGTATTCTTCCACACCCTTCATAACTAGTTTTTTTCTTTTCACACTTAGGAAAAAGCAAAAATTAAATAGAAACATTTTGGCACGCCTGGTGGGACCCCTTATGTGTTCATAGTTGCTTAGGCATATAGTTGGATTTATTTAAAGTCCAATTCTCTTGAATTTATTTTATTTATAAATTCTAAAAAATAAAAATTTCTTTCCTTTATTGTTTTCCAAAAAAGAAAAAAAAAAGGTTTCAATCCTAGGGATGGATTGCATTTTACATCTTGCATATAAGTGCATTTTATCTATTATTTGTTTGCATGAAAAGACACCAAAATTTTCTTTTGGATTAAAATTTAGTGAATTAATGGTATTTACTACTTAATTATTAACTCACCTAGATTAGTTAAACGTATCATGAATTAATCGTAGCACAAATATGTTACACTACCAAACCACACACACAAATTAAACATCAAAAATTATTTGAGACAAGGCCCATTGGGATTTCATCACCCTTTGGATCACCTTACCCTACCTAGAGATCCAACTTGGATTTCAACACTAAGGGGAGGATCCACTATTATGTTTCGAGGATGAAACGTGTCAAGGAGGGAAGTAATGTTATGTACCTAGGGATATGATATATGGGTTGATGGAGATGCCGACATGTGGCACACATCCCCTTAGTTAGTTATTTGGGTAAAATATATTAGGATAATAGAGTAACTTGTGGAAGTATTACATGGGGTAATGGTTTTCCTACATTGGATTAGGAGGTTACCCATCCATGGGTTAGATAGATGTATATATATAGGAGATGAATATCATGATAAATATATCAAGTAAGAGGATATTGGAGGTTGTCCCCTCGAAGAGACATTGTGGAGTTATTCCTTCCTAAAGGAGTATTATATGTTATTTCCCTACCTTAAGGGTATTTCTCCATATATTGAATATCAAGATCATTACAAGTGGTATTAGAGCTTCGATTTGGTCAATTTATGGAGCGAAACCCTAGTTTTTTTTTAATCATCAATAAATTTTGATTGGTTGTGAATTTTTTCACAAAATTTTTACTGGATATGGATAATATTTTAAATAAGTCACATTAAAAAAATTGAGATTTTTTTATTCGTTTGGAGGGAGTTATTGCTATTTTAGGTTTTATAATAATTTCGCTATATCTTCCAAAATATAAGGAATTTCTATTCAAAAATTATGTTAGAGATGTAACAAGATATAAGAAAAGTACAATAAAAAATTCAAAAATTTTCGAGTTGTTTGAAGTGATTTTTTGCGATTTTATGGATCAATTTTGACATTTTAGGGTTTCATGAACCTTAATTTTTTTGTGGATCATGGAGTTGCAAATATTTTCAGGGGAAGATGATATTGATGCTAGAGAATGGTGGCTCCTTTTGGAGAATAATTTTACAAAAACTTTTGGGCAAAGATGATTAACTCCTTTTTTGTCTGGCACTACACTAGATTGGTTTGATTAGTTGAGCTATATAGAAAGGTTTTCTTCATGGAAAGAAATGGAATAGATTTTTTAGATTGATGGGCTATAAAACAAGAAGTAGAAAAAGAAGAATCAGTAGAAGAAGAAGAAGCAGTAGAAAAAGAAGAAGAAGAAATAGAAGAATCAGTAGAAGAATAAGAAGAAGAAGCAATAGAAGAAGAAGAATTGGATGATAAAGGTTCAAATAATTTGGCTCCAAAGAAATCTGAGTCAATTTTTCAATTTCATGGATGCATTCAAAATAAGAAGGTTGTTGTGTCCATAAACCCTACCAGCAAGTATAACTTCATTAACATGAATGTGGCCAAGCATCTACATGTTCAAGCAAAGAATATCAAAGAGGTTCAAGTAGATGGTAAGAATATTTCAATGTTTGAAGATCTGAAGCTCATTATGGAAAAATATGTTTTACATTCAGATTTTTATGCTTTGGATATGGATGATGTGGATATAGTTCTTAGAATCCATGGTTAGAGACTTTGGAAACAATGAATATTAATGTTCAAAAAAAGTTCATGAAGTTTTGGTATAAGAAAAAGAAGATCACTTTACAAGATATTATAGTGAAAAAGGCACCAATAACAATCCAGGTAAATCATGAGGATGAGATTAAAATGGGTGATGAAGATCATGATGAAGATTCAGATGATATAGATAAAGACACACTAAAAATGAGCACTTCATATACTCAAGAGACAAAGAAGGAAAAGGTGGATAAGGTCAAAGTATTGGAAAAGGTTGAGGTATATAGACACCCACATCATCATGAGAGGAAACAATCATGGAACCAAGTGAGGAAGTGTCATAATAACAATCATTTTGTCTATACAGGAAATAAAATTTCCAATCATTATGGATATGCATGGAATCCAAATAAAAAATACTATGGCACATGGAATGAATGTGGAAATCACTATGACTATGCATGGAAGAATACCTATTATGGTCATGGTTGGAATCAAAGTAGCACAATGGAATATGGTACATGGAATAAAGAGAGAAATAATTATTATTAGACACCAAAGTAATATAATTATGATCATGAAAACAATCAAAGGAGCACAATAAATTTTGGAAACAATCTTGGAGAGCTATCACCTACCAAGATCACATATGGATGGCTAGATGATCAAGATTGGAGACAAGTGTGCAATGATTTAAATCACACTCATTAATTGGTTTCTTCCTATGTTTTAGGGATGAAACATGTCAAGGAGGGAAGGAATGCTATGTACCTAAGGATATGATATATTGATGTATATCGGTTAATGGAGATGCTGACATGTGGCACACATCCCCTTAGTTATATGGGTACACTATATTAGGATAATAGAGTAACTTATGGAAATAGTACATTGGGTAATGGTTGGCCTACATTGGATTAGGAGGTTACCCATCCATGGGTTAGATAGATGTATATATATAGGAGATGATTATCATGGTAAGGATATCAAGTAAGAATTGAGTCTTCTATTGTAAGAGGATATTGGAGGTTGTCCCCTCGAAGAGACATTGTGGAGTTATTCCTTCCTAAATGAGTATTATATGGTGTTTCCCTACCTTAAGGGTATTTCTCCATATATTAAATATCAAGATCATTACATCCACTATGTTCTCTAGTAGAGTATAAACTCTAGATAAATGGTATATATTGGCTAAGCACCCACACTAGCTGTGAGAACGTCAAGTGAGGGGAGCAAGCCCCTAGTACCAGGGAATCTACCCAGTCTAGTGTAGATCTTTTGAGTACCAAAATCAAACCTAAAACCATCCTTAGATGAATTTTATAGTACCTAACTTATAAGCCAATTTTTCCTTTCACATTATTTAAGGCATAAGCCAAAAGTGTTTAAAACAAATCCTAGGATTAATTGCATTTTTAGTGTGTGCTTTTTTTGCTTTGGGTTTTTATTTATTTTCTCATTATGTGAGGAAAGAGGTTCATTATCCATTTCTGAATTTCTCATATGGTCTTAACTAGACAACAAGTGAAAAACCAAAACAACCCCACCACCATCTTCTTCTTCGTCTTCATCCATGGATTATACCTCATACATTGATAAATTGGCCCATGCTTCACAACACCATTCTCCCTCACCTATGTTGCCTAAAATAATCCTTGAAGTTAATTTAGATTTTACAACCTTTCTAGACAATAATATAATGGCTTTACAACATTATCTTAATACCTTAGCCTACCATCCTTTGATGGCTTTAGTTCTTCCCATAGATCCACCCTATGGTATGCCACACCACCTTATGATTGGTGTTGCATCATCCCACCCTTATATTAGACAAGCATCATCTTTTACCATTGGTCCATCTACCACCACCACCCAAACACCTATTACCTTGACCAATACCTCTAATGTTGATTCAACTTTACCCCTTGTCACTTCTACCCCATTTGTCAGTGTGGTGTCTTTCACACTTGTTTCTAACACTCCCTTCAGCTTAACCAATATACCAACCTCAACCCCATTTTAAAACTTGGTACTCTCCATACCACAACCACTTCTCATTATAAAAACTTTTATCACTACTCACATTTAACCAACTAACTCACTAATCACTTCGATGCCATACATAAACCCCCCAACATCAACCCTCTAACACATACCCATGATGACCTATCAATATATTCCTAACACACAAATATACATACCTTCACCTTCCACCCAATCTTACGTAACCTCACACACGCACGTGACATAATCCCAACCAACCACTAGTAATTCCCATGTCATCCAGTGCTAATAAAACATGTCATATACCTATCCAACCCAACAACCTCAAATAGACTTGGTCAATATGCTAATGGGTAAAATGACTACCCTTGAGTCATCCATCTCAGGATCACATAAACTTATCTCTTATGAAATTTTTTGAAATTAACCTATTCATACATCTATCCCTCTCTAAACATATCCTCCATAATGGGAATGGTCAAAGTTATCTAAATTTCAAAGCAAGGAAGACCCCTAATAATATTTAAGAGAATTTAGGAATGCATGTCACATGATTTCCCATGATGATGCTCTTCTCCTTCATACCTTTCCTATGTCCTTATCTAAAGTGGCATTATATTGGTATAGTGTCATCCCAAAACACTCCATCTTCTCTTTCACCTAACTAGCCCAAACTTTTTTGGATCACTTTTCAATCAATACATCTAAGAAAGTTTTGATTACCAACCTCTACTCCATTCAAAAATTCAAAGATGAATCTATTTCCAATTTTGTGGTTCATTGGAGGAGCCTAATCAAACAACTTTCCTTTTCATTGCCTCAACCTAAGCTTATAGAAATCTTCACTTGGGCATGTGTAAAACACATTTAATCCACATTACATGTCCAAAGCTTCCAGACATTTGATAAAGCTTTTACCATAGCTCACAAACTAGAGAATAGATCCATTGATGAGGGAAGATTAAATTTAAAGAAAAAGAACCCAAATTACAAACCTAATGAGCCCTCTTCTTCCAAACCACACAACCAAGCCAATCCTAACACTAAAAACAAATCAACTGCCAATGCTATTATCCTCAAAGCCATGCCACCACCATTTACCAACCAATAGAACCCAAGGAAATAAAAATTTGACTCCCATAATTATTCAAATCAAAACCAAAGGAATCAAACTTGGAACAATAATAATCAATTGAATCCACTTGGGGAGCCTTATCCTTCTATTTTGGAAAAGTTACTAAAATCCAATATCATCCAACTTTCATCAATTAAACCACCCCAATAGTTTGATGCTTCTCACCTTGTGCCTGGTTAGTATAATGAGAATGACCATTGGGGTTTTCACTGATTCATAAGACATGACATCAATAGGTAAAATACCATTAAATACCTTGTCCAATCCTTCATTGACAAGGGGGAGCTTACATTGGACAATCTTAATGCACCACCGAACCAAGCCCTTGACATCTTCTGCAAGCCTTTCCCTAATCATGCTCCTTCTACCCCTCATCATGAAAATAAACTAGAATCATCTCATGAGGCAAATACTATTAATGTGGTTACTAATAAACCCATTGATGAAGGAAATGTTACCTCGACCAGTTCTTTCCCCATTCCCCTAATGGAAGAAAAAAGATTGCCTTTTATTCCTTTAGACACCCAAACAAAGGAAGTAACCATATCCACACCTCCATTGGAGGATACCACACCTACCTCCCCTATCATAGAACCATCCACCCCCTCTTTAGAAGCTATCTCACAAGATAATATCAATCCATCCACCTAACCTCTAATTGCAAAACCTTCTATCAAAGGTCAAGATAAAGGTAAGGGAACCAAATTGAAAAATTTAACCCCTTCTTTGGCAGACCAGCCTATCCCTTCTAAACTAACTAAAAAATCCACCCAACCAAATAAAACCTCCCCCTGATTTATTGATCCTCAAACACCTAAACCCACCATGACAAATAAAGTGACCAAATCCCATCCAAAACCAACAACTAAAACAACCAAAGAGGTAAAATCACTTAAGGGCCCAAAACCCAAAATTTTACCTTCCTCAACCTTACCCTCCATTTTGGGTCCCCATCCTTCTACCTTAAACACAAAGTCCATCATTTTTACCAAAAACCCACCACCTTTATTGGTCACACCTTCAAACTTGCTTTATAAAGCACCTTTCCCCACTACACCAATAATTCCTAAGTTACCTACCTTTCCCTCCTTTGTCACCAACCTATCAACCATCCTGTCTAAACCAAAAATATCAACCAAGCATACCACTTTATCCAATACACCTACCACCAAACCTACATCCACATAACCTCCCACTTCAACACCCAAAATAAAAACCACTAAACATCTGCCACCTTTAGCTGAATCTTACTTAACCATTCTCTAGCAATTATTCTAAACTTTTTCCCTGAGCTTACCACCCATCAAACACTTCAAACCTTCATGTACCAAACCCTATTTGTTCAATGATAACTTGATATGTGCATAACATAGGGCACTAGGACATGACACAAAAAATTGTAAATCTCTCTAAACACTCATTCATAGCTTGTATAAAGATGATGATCTATTATCATATAAACCCCTTTCATCCCCATTATCAATCCAACCACAAACTCAATCCATCCAATCTTTGATCTCACCCAAAAATAAAGAGGAGGAACCAAACCAACCACCCAATCCAAAAAACCCCCTTATCCACACTATTTACATGATTACCGAATCTCAAGCCTAATAAAAGGATAAAGGGAAGGTTAAGGCATCTATTCCTTGGACTTACCCCTCCCCAAACTCCCAATAAAATAATACCCAACCATATCTATCTTAGGTGCCTCCCCATATAACCCTCCATACCCTAAATTATATGTAAAATTTATTTGGAAAGCTATCCTTAAGCAACTTTACCAAACTCTGACTAAAATGAGCTTATACGAGTTAGTCTCTACCTCTCCCCATCACCTCCAAGCACTCATAGAATCCTTGAAATCCATTAAGGTCCAACCCAATGACCCTTAACCTTTTACCACCTTTGTTGGGGCCTTTCAAACTTCCTACCTTGTCTCCTTTAAAGATTTAGAAATACCTTTTATTCATCTAGAGGATCCTGATCCCCCCTCTTCATTATAGAATACATTAATCAAACCTTCATCAAAAGGGTGATGATTGATGGAGGATACAATGTCAATATAATCTCTTCCCAAGCTTATGACTAGCTACACTTACCCCTAAGCATCATGTCTGAAAGCACAATGGTCCTTTATTACTTTAATGATACCATGGCCACTAACTTGGGCATAGTTGTCCTCCATATCTGTGTAGGCCCCCATACCATTCCTAAAAAATTTTATGTTGTAGAAGGAGAATTATAATACAATATTTTACTTGGGCACCCTTGGATTCATGCCATGAGTTGTGTCCCTTCCACCTTACATCGATGTGTCAAGTTTGAACATAAAGGGCAAGTTGTGACTATCCAAGTTGACCCTAGTCCTTTTACATCTTACAATATGACATATCGGCCCAATGAAATCCTTCTTCCTCCTTCATCCACCTCACAACCATCTGCTAACAACACAACTTCACCAGCCAAAACCCATATCATTTCCACACCTAATTTTGATGATGCTTCTACTAGCTCATCTATCCCCTCTTCCCAAATTATTATAGAAGACCCAATGACAACCACATTCCAACATATTTCTTTTAGGGAATATAAGCTCTTAACCTTAGATTACCTTCTTACCCCTAAATAATATGGGAATATTAGATATGACCCTTCTTACGACCCTAAAATTGGAACCATTTTTCCCCATTGGTCTCCCTAACTATCAAATGAATTTCATTAATGAGAGACTTGATCAACCACTTCCAACCCCTACCACTACATCATTCATCTAGCTATTTACATCTAACTTTTCCTATCTTAGCAAATCAGAGTTTGCTAAGTTATATCTTCATATATGTACTTGGAAAGGATTTGGCCTTGGGTATGAACCACCTCAAGAATCCACCAGTTCACCCAAACCCATTACCACAAATGAATTTCATTAATGGGAGACTTGATCAACCACTTCCAACCCCTACCACTACATCATCCATCCAACTATTTACATCTAAATTTTCCTATCTTAGCAAATCAGAGTTTGCTAAGTTATATCTTCATATATGTACTTGGAAAGGATTTGGCCTTGATCACTATAAATAAGGGCCTCATGAGTTACCCCATCTTAAAAAAATTTAACCTCATGATTCATTTGGCCTTGGGTATGAACCACCTCAAGAATCCACCAGTTCACCCAAACCCATTACCACAAATGAATTACATTAATGGGAGACTTGATCAACCACTTCTAACCCCTACCACTACATCATCCATCTAGCTATTTACATCTAACTTTTCCTATCTTAGCAAATCAGAGTTTGCTAAGTTATATCTTCATATATGTACTTGGAAAGGATTTGGCCTTGATCACTATAAACAAGGGCCTCATGAGTTAACCCATATTAAAAAAATTTAACCTCATGATTCATTTGGCCTTGGGTATGAACCACCTCAAGAATCCACCAGTTCATCCAAACCCATTACCACAAATGAATTTCATTAATGGGAGACTTGATCAACCACTTTCAACCCCTACCACTACATCATCCATCCAGCTATTTACATCTAACTTTTCCTATCTTAGCAAATCAGAGTTTGCTAAGTTATATCTTCAGATATGTACTTGGAAAGGATTTGGCCTTGATCACTATAAACAGGGGCCTCATGAGTTACCCCATCTTAAAAAAATTTAACCTCATGATTCATTTGGCCTCGGGTATGAACCACCTCAAGAATCCACCAGTTCACCCAAACCCATTACCACAAATGAATTTCATTAATGGGAGACTTGATCAACCACTTCTAACCCCTACCACTACATCATCCATCTAGCTATTTACATCTAAATTTTCATATCTTAGCAAATCAGAGTTTGCTAAATTATATCTTCATATATGCACTTGGAAAGGATTTGGCCTTGATCACTATAAAAAATGGCCTCATGAGTTACCCCATCTTAAAAAAATTTAACCTCATGATTCATTTGGCCTCAGGTATGAACTACCTCAAGAATCCACCAGTTCACCCAAACCCATTACCACCATGGAGGAAGATATCCCATCCTTGCCAACCCAATCATTGTCTCTACTTAAAGACCATGATATCATCCCTCCTAACTTATTTTTTTATCAATATTGTAAGTTTGAGCCCCCTCATCTACCAAAAGAGTGGCCAAACCAAAATCCTTCCACTCGTACATCCTAAAATGGTAGAGAATGATTCTCCCACCATCAATACCATCCAACATCAAGATGATGATTCCATTCTTACCTACCTCAGTGTGGAGGATACTTTTATCCACAAATCCCTTCCTCCTGAGGCCCCAACTATGTTGAATTAATCTACCATAAATATCAACTTGGGCACTCTAGATAAACCCTACATTATCAACTTGGGTCAATCATTGAATACCAAGGAACTTCAAGATTTATGCTCTTTCCTCCAAGACCACATAATAGCATTCACTTGGTATTACAATGATATGACTAGGATTGACCCCACCATTTCTACCCATAACATAGTCATTCATCATGATGCCAAAAATATTAAAAAAAGCTTCAAGACATGCACCCTCACATAGCCCTTCTTATCAAAGAGGAGCTTTCGCGTCTCCTATCTGTAAACTTCATTCAACCCATTGACTACCCTCAATGGGTCTTGAATATCATACCTATCACTAAATCCACTAGTGGTATTCATATTTGTGTAGAATTTCATGATCTTAACCTCACCTACCCCAAGGATGACTTTCATCTAGCTAGCATTGACCAGCTTGTTGATCTTATAGCCTGCCATGAGATGTTATCTCTCATGGATAGGTTTTAGGTTATAATCAAATCTTAATTTCTCCTGAAGATCAACATAAAACTACCTTTACCACCCCTTAGGGGACCTTTTGCTATAGATTTATGCCTTTTAAGTTAAAAAATGCTGGTGTAACCTACCAACATGCCATGACCTATATCTTAAATGATATAATCCATAAAATTGTAGTAGACTATGTGGATGACCTTCTCGGGAAATCCAAACTCCAAACAGATCACTTGAATGTTCTTAAAGTCATATAAATGCCTCATTCATTATCATGTTTGCCTTAATCCCAAGAAATGCATTTTTGGGGTCTTTTTAGGAAAGATTCTTGGCTTTATCATCTCTCTTCACAAAATCAAAGTAGACCCTACCAAATTTAGAGTAATTTTGGATATGCCTCCTCTAGCCAACCTTAAGCAGCTTCGTAGCCTACAAGGAAAACTCCAATCCATTTATTGTTTCATTTCCCAACTTTTAGATCGGTGCCAATACCTTCTAAATAAAGATGTCTCTTTTAAATGGAATAATGATTGTTAAAAGGCCTTTGATTCACTCAAACAATACCTTTTATCACCACCTATTTTCACCCTTCATAAGGATGACCACCCCTTTTACCTATATAGCTCTACCACTGATCATTCCATAGGGGCAATGTTGGCTCACTGAGATAAACAAAATAAAAAGCAATCCATATACTACATTAGTCAGATGCTTGTAGAATACAAGACTTAGTATACACCCATTGAGAGACTCTACTTAGCATTGACCTTCATGGCCACCAAACTCTACCACTACCTTCTTAACCATAAAACCTATGTCTTCACTAATATCGACCCACTCAAATACATGCACTCTAAACCATACCAAAATTAGTGTATGACTAAGTGGCTCATGTTCCTAGTTAAATTTAGCCTTGAATTCCTCCAATAAAAGTTGATTAAAGGTTAGGTCATTGTTGATCAATTGGCTGAAGATCCTTTAGTAAATAACTAACCACCTCTTCTTGCCTTTCTAAATGAGTCTATCACAACTCTTGTTCAATAAGATGACATAACATACAAAATGACCATGTTCTTCGATGACTTGAAATTCCAACAAGGAGGAGGTGCCAGAGTTATTCTCATTACTCTCAATAGTGAACCCCTTCCTCTCTCCTTTAAACTTGAATTTTAATGCACCAATAATATGGCTGAGTATGAAGCCCTAGTGATATGTCTCCAAACTGCTCAAATCTTGGGAATTAATTTAATCCATGTCTTTGGTGATTCCTAGATTGTGGTCAACAAAGTAAATGGATCCTATAAATATAAGAATGATGTCTTTCAAAAATATAAACTTTTAGTTGACAAACTCTTAAAATCATTTGAACATTACCTAGTCCAATCCATTCCTCGATCTACCAATAAATTTTTAGATACAATGGCCTACCTTTCTTCTCAAATCCCTTCTTAGCCTTCCAATTCAAGAATGTTTGTCACTATTAATCATTTTACAACACCCCCTTATGGCCAATCTAACTTCCCTACCATTTGTAATGTAGAGGAATCCCCATCTGACATTTGGTATGACCAAACTTTCAACTACCTCAACCTAGGCATTTTTCCTCCCAACTTCTCTAGAAATGCCTAAAGAGATTTTATTTAGAGTACCTCTTATTACAACATGCTAGGGGGAATCCTTGAAAAACATGGTTTTGATAGTCTCTTTCTTCATTGCCTACGTAGCCATGAAGCTTCCCATGCCATTAAGGAAACACATGATGGGATTTGTGGGGGATACTTTAGTGTCCTAGTAGTCACTAAACATATATTTCACCTTGGTTACTATTGGCCCACCCTTAACCAAGATTGTTGCGATTATGTAACAAATTGTGTTAAATTTCAATAGCATGCTAATTTACATCATGTGCCAGCTAATAGCCTCCAAGTATCTAAGGAATTTTAGCCTTTCTCTCAATGGGGGCTCAATCTCATTGGGGAAATTAACCAACATTCTTTGAAGAATCATAGCTCCATTATCATAGCCATCAAATACTTCACCAAGTGGGTGGAAGCTATTCCTCTAATCTCTACCAAATTAAAAAAGATTTTTGACTTTATCAACCACCATATCATCTACCACTTTGGTGTTCCTCATAAGATCATCACCGATAATGGCAAATCCTTCAAGAATAATCAATTCCAAGGTTTATGTGATGCATTTGGCATCGATATAAGCTTTTTCTCACCTTATGAACCATAAGTAAATAGACAAGCAAAAGACTCTAATAAAATCCTCACCAAAATATTAACCAAAGTCATCAGTGCTTCAAGTCAAGATTGGCACTTATACATCCCATTTACCTTATGGGCTTATCGCTCTAGAATTTGAATCTCTATGGGTGATACCCCTTTCTCTCTAGTCATCAAAGTAGAGGCAATCTTGCCTCTTGAAGTCCAAATCCCCTCTCTTCACATATCTTTGAAGGAACTCATTTTTGAGGAAGATTTTCATTAGCATCATTTAGCTCAAATTGAGCTACTTGATGAGTGTCATTTAACAGCCCTCACCCATCTATGCATCTATCAAGAGTGTATTACATGTGCTTATAATGAGCACCTCAAACAACAAGAACTCAATATCAAAGATCTAATCCTAAAATAAAATAAACATGTGACCAACATGTAGAAGAGTAAATGAGTCAAGTTTGCTTTCAATTGGCTTAGACCCTACATCATCACCCATAAGTATGGATCAAGAGCTTATCATTTGTCCTCTCTCAAAGGCAAATTAGAACTTGATCCTTTCAACACTTCCTATTTGCATCTATTTTCCTATTAAAGAAGAATCAAGCTCACCTATTTATCTATCTTAAGCTTGTCCCTTGATTATGATATTTTAACCTTCACCCACCTTCCTCCTCCCCTTTTGAGGACAATTTATTACAACATAAAACCATGTGATTAACCATAACATCCATGGCCTAATCCTAAATATGGGTACCATAGTTCTACCCATAGCATGGTTCTCATGGATACTTTTCATCTCTAACAAGATGGAATCCCATGTTCATTGTCTCTCAAAACCATACCCTTTCACATATCTTTGACCTTCTTGTGTAAAGTTTTGCCCTCATAAAGTTAAACCTCTAAACCTATTTGGATTGGTCCATGTCTAAACACATTTCATCTTGAAATAATTAATTAGTTCAATATCTTAATCATTATAGACTGCTTCCTTAAAGGATAGCTGCCGAAAAATAAAATAAAAATTGCCACATGTAAGGTAGACTATTCCCTTGAAGGACAACTATCAAGAACATTAAAATAAAGCCAATAAGCTTAGACCAATCCTTTAAAGGATGGATGAGTTAAATTTTTCAAAAGTAGATAAATTTCATGGAAGCTTCCCACATCGATCAACTTACCATATACAAAAATAAAGCAAAATACCCACTATCACAACAAATTCTAAAGGCAAAATCAGTTCTCAAGCAAGATAATAAGTTGGAATCCAGAATCAACTTTCCCGTGTAGACTTCTTACACTGATTAGTCTACATCTATCATATGACATGGACTTATCTATTATCAATCTTAGACCACCTATAGATAGGGAAAACTGATTCACATGAGGTTATCATACATATCACCCATCTTCCCTTTAGACTATCTATAAATCAAAGGATTTAGAGCTTACTGGACACCTTATAATCAAGAAACTTTTTATCAACTAATGATTTATTATGCACAACATTTGAAGGGATTATATTCATTAAGATGATCTCACTTCATGTCTCTTTTTAGTCCTTATCAAAAACAAAGCATCATTCCCTATTCCTCTCTTAATATGTTTAGTTGATGTTTTCATCATGACTTTTACCATTTAGTATTTACCTAATGATAATCATGATTTTTATATTAAGATTAAAACAACCATAACTATACCAATCATAACCATAACCATAACATTCATAAGGATCCACAAAACCTTAAGCATAATAACATTTGCCCAACGGTATCCAACACATTTTGTAAATGTTTACAATAAATTGTACAATATTTTATTTTAGGTGAGAGGAGTCACACAACACATACAAAGTTATTAGACTATTCACACTTCACCTAAATCCCCTACATACATTATTTCCTACCTAAGCACTAGGTTGATTGTCTGGTGACTCTAGATTTGTGTTTAACCATCCTTATACTTGATTGCTCCTTGAACTTACATCCATAATGTTCCCTATGTCAATGGTTGCTAAAGATCATACTTTATTCTCCTCTTCCACATTCATCCCCATAGGTTGAAAAAAATATTTCACTCTAGGTCTTTCACCCTACTTTCCTATTGTATCCATTACATCCTTTTATTTTGGTTGTTTTTCTTGCATTGGTACCATTGATTGTTACCTTAGTGCACATCCCCTTCGACAGTGAGGGTTCCTTCCATAGATAGGAAAATAATCATGTTATCTATCCCTACATCTTACATAGTGAAATTATTGCCTTCATCATTATTACATAGGTAAAATTTCAAGCTCAAGCTCAAGCCATGGGTGTCTTTCCTCTTGTTAATCCAATAATACTTCAATTATCACCATTACATGTAATATCTAGTAGATCCACACATTCATCATATTTATTATTTTAGGTCATGGATGTTGTTGGTTATCTCTACCATTATTCCCATTTTTTTTCCATCTTCCACCTTATGTATTTCTCTGCACTCTCTATAACCTACAAAAATAAATAACTCAATGATAGGCATTCATCCTTATCATGATTTTTTAAATAGAATACCTAACCATTCTTCCTCGCCAACATGATTCACCATTCCACCGATGGGGAAGGTCATACGATGTCATAGATCCCTTTGAATAGTCCTCCCACTTGAAATGGTCTTGTCTACTTAAATTTTCATATGGACATGTCACCCTTGATCTGATTGGTCACTTTGATAAATCCATTATGCACTGTCAGGATATCTTTTTATTAACCTTATCACTTGATCTACATCTGATGTATTTTCTTGTTTTTTCATCTTCAAATCCTTATGGGTTTGGTGGTCATTATAATCATTATCACCATTACCTCAGTTGATGTAAATTGGATTCTAACCATGGGCCATTGTAATGATCATTCCTTCAAAACTATCACTATTACTAGTGGTGGTAACTCCCAAATCCTTACTATTGTAGACATTATTTCATTAGAGGCAGGTTACCATGAATTCACAATAATACATTCACCTTCTTTCCCCTTTTACCCTCTTATTCCTACCATCCCACTACCACATGATCTGAATGTCAGACCCCAAACATTGGTAGTGTCTACTCGAACATGGCAGTCTTTTCTTTTGTGCCAGCTAAAAGGTCATCCATAATAGGGGAAAGATCACCTTCTCTTGACCTCATAGCTTATTATTGGTTAAGCCTAACCTAGAAGAACTAATAATTCATTGGTTCTATTGAGATAGGATAGAGGATGCTATCTAGTTTACCCATGTAGCTCTTAGGTTAGGCAAGGTCCATCCTCTGTCACTCACCACGCTTCTAGATTCCTTACTTATAGAATCTACTTGACTGTCAAATAAATTCTTTATAGGTTGTCACTTTGCTATTGCCATTAAAAATTAGATTGTAGTGGTGATAAACCTTACCTTCACCAATACCTTCACCAAAACCCAAAATTGTTATTTTACCAAACCTTCTCCCTCAACCCAAACCAACCCATGTGGTCCATCAAATTAGGGCAGCCAATTTGAACACCACTCACCCAAACCTTGTTTAACTACATTAGCTTGATGTCCATAGACTATTTAGGCATTTTTCCACTTTTAGGGGCAGCTCGGCCACTAACAACTAGTTCCCATCCCCTTTTTCTTCTCACTCATTTCCACTAATAACAGTGCCCTCTTACTTAGGGTATCCTACATCAAAGAATCTTTGAATGATTTATTAAACATCCTTATGTTTTAACACCATCTAGTAATTCCTCTTAAGTTTTTCCCCAATTTTTGGGAGAACTATATTGACCTAAGGTCTTTTTGGACTATGTAGGCAGTGCTCAATTATTAAGGTCAGCTTGGTCACATCCTTTACCTTATTTTCCCTTCTCACCTCATATCTTTTCCTCCACTTCTCTACCTATATCCTAACCATCTCCCTACCTCCATCTTGTCAATCTCTTTTAACCACTTTTTTAGCTTTTCAATCTCTTTTAACACAAGGGTTGATAGCCTTCCGCATTCACCCATCTTACCTCCCATAAAGCCACCTCCTACTCTGCTTCATTGGCCTCCCCATTATTTGTCCTTATGAATTCTTCATAGCTTGCTTCCTCACCCACCTTTTACATTTTATAAATCTCTTTAACCTTATTACCAACCTTAAATTTTATCCCCTTCAACTTCATTCTCCATCCTCATCATCTCCCCTCACCTTTGATTATTTTTTGTACCCCCCTTTCACTCTCTTTTTCTCACCCATTTCACATCATATTGTGCATCTTGAAATCTTTTTGTTTCTTCTGTTGCTAAATTTTTTCTTTATGTGTACCACCACTGCCATTCTGCCACTCTTCCCACCATACCCATTTTACATTCTTCTCGTTTGCTTTTTTCCCATCCTTTTATCTTTTATGTATTTTTTTCCTTCCTCCACAACTAGCTTCTAACTAGGTCTTTATCCTTTGAGAAGCCTTCCATCATTTCCCTTGTCTTCTTATCATTTATTGCCTTTTTCCCTTTGCATTCCCCTTTTCCTATTTCCATCTTGATACTCACTTATCTTTTGCATCTATGTGAGTATCTGTGCTTTGTATCCCTACTTCAATTCTTCCTTTTTGTTCTTATCATCCCTGATCTTCATCCCTTAGTTTCATCTCACTCTATTTCATTCATCCCCCTATTTCTTCACCACCTTACCAATTTTTGGCTTGAGAATCTCTTATAATCAGCCCTTTCACTTATTAATCTCTTCTAATAAGTTGATTGACACCTACCTTCTCTCTTCACCTTTTTACCCATCTATCCTTGCTTTCCCTTGTTTTTCTTAACCCCTTTCCCATTTCCCATCCCATTCTCATCTCCAAAACCATCATCTACTTTACTTCATTATCCATCATCATCCATGATTACTTGGTCAAGATACCACCTACTTCTTCTCTTTCCTATCATCCTTTTTGTGTCCTCATTTCACTCCTTTTTCCTCCTATTTTCTCTATTCTATTTATTGCCTTGTTTTTTTCATTTTCATCACCAAACTATTTTCTTCATGGTCTATTTTTAGACTTATTTACAAACCCTTCATGACCTCCCATATTTACCAACCTCCCCTTACCCTTCACAATTGTTATGCTTCTCTCCCCATCCTTTTCAATTCTCTAATCTATTGTTTTTTAGTGCATCTCTCACCCCCCATCTTCTACCTTTTATTTTTCTTCTCTTTTCTCTATTTCATTTCATTTTTTTCATCTCCCTTGATGCCCTTCCTTGATCTTCCCAACCTACATGACCATGCCTAGATTTTTCCATCCTTCCCTACCTTCATATTTATCTATGACCTCATTGTTTTATCTTCATCCATCACCTGGTCCACCTTGACCTCATCCCTTGTTGGATCTCCCTTATGTTCTCTAATTCAACCTATACCTCTTTAGAGTGTGGTCACTAGTTGTATTGATTTTACGTACATATCCTTATCTTTTCCTCATGTCCTCTATGCCCTTACCTTAATGCATGAATTCTTATCAGGTTCATTACTTCAAGAGCATCCCTTTCTTCCTTTAAAGCCTTTTTATGTTGCACTCAGACTCTCTTTTTTTGTCCCTCTCTAACTACTCCCTTCACCCTCCCTATCACCTTTTTCCTTTTAAACCCTTTGCCCATTTTGAGCATGATATAGACTCTAAGGTCTTCCACTCAATTTTGGTTTATTTTGAGATATATACCAATCTTACAACTCTATAAATTAATTTCCCAAGACTACAGGCTCATAAGACTAACCAACAAGCATGAGCACTATTAAGCCATCAGGAAGAAAAATCCTTTCCCACCTCTTCTGGTCTTTCCTATTTTCAACCCCTTTTACTCTGACCTTCGAAGATGTTAGCATCAAAACTAAAACCAACTTCAAATGGAAGCTTTGGGATACCCACATGGTGATGTTAGCTACACCCTCTCATGCACCCTACATTCCAATAATTCCCCTTAATTCTCCCTTCCTAGACTACATCTTCTTAAACCTTAAAATAGCCCTTGCTTTAATGCATGAAATCTATAATCTATTCCATCATTTAATTATTATTATTATTATTATTATTATTATTCACCTTACTCCATAGTCCAAAACCCCTTAGCTTCATTCTCTGAATTCCCTTAAAACTCAATGCTTACTTATTTTGGGGCTCCACTGACTCAAGGGTCAAAGGTTCAAATCTTTTCCACTTCTCATTTACCAACTCTACTACTTTGATTCCCTAAATCATTGTATACTACCATTTCATAGCCTATTAACAACATTGTTGTGGTGTGTGCACAATGTCAGCTTACTTGGATGGTGATGAAAGAACCCATCAGATCACTAGGGCATTTCAAGTAGTTCCATATTTTCTAAATCCTAGTAAAGCATATTTATCCCTTTTCTTTTATTTAAAAATGTGGTATAAATTTCATGTTTCAACATGCTTATCCATGGCTAAATATTCCTTTTGCATAGTTGATGCAATCATCTAATGTCATCCTAAGTAATCTCATCCATAATTTCTACCACACCCATCACAAACTATTTGATAGCCATATTTTCCACCCTTTTGTGTTTCCCTTTCTCTAACATCCTTCAACTGGACCTAACTACATGATATCAAATTGGGGCAACCAAGTTACCCAACACCCTTCACCTCAAAAGAACTAAATTTGGCCTGATGTTCTTTTTGAATTATTGTCTATGGAACTATGTAGGTAGCATCTACTTACCACATGCATCTAGAGCTAGCTCAGCCATGCCCTTCTAACCCATACCCAATCCACCCACACTTTCACCATGTACACCTTAACGTCAGTTATTTTTGACCTAGAACATTGGTGCATTTTGAAATAGCTTTTGACCATATTGACCAACCTTGCCATGTTGAACTTTTAAAAATATACACCACCTCATGAAAAATTAGACCATTTGTGTTTTTTTGGTGGCACTTCCTACCATGGATACCTAAGTCAACACTAACCCTATCTCAGAGCCTTGATAAGACTAACCTGATCAACTATGACCAACATTGAGGACCAGTTACCTTGTCATTTACATTAGAACCTAACCTTTTTATATCAACATTAGTAGCTTTAGTATTTTCATAATCTCGACAATTGTGCTTAGTCATATTTTATGAACCCATTGGACTTTCACATACCCAGCTACCTTGTGGCACCATCTAGTGTCTCCCCATCAACTGTTTATCAAACCTATAACTGATTTAGCCTTTCCTCATTGACTTTTGGTATAATGGGGAACACTTCCTATCCTACTTGAATCATATTTACCTTCGACTAAATTATTCATTTTTGTTTTGTAGCTTGTTAATTCAAAGTTTTATAACAAAAAGGGGCAAAATGTAGACACTAAAAAACTACACACTTGTATTTTTTAATGACTAAATACCTTGAGACCCCATAAATAACCCTTAAACCTTTTTAGGCCTTAGTAAACCCCTATTAAATTAACCAAATCACTATTATTATAGTCATACAATATTATTCAAAATCACTATTTGAAAGTACTATTCACCATCACTATTCACTATGGGACCCATTATCACTATTCATGATGACATGGCATGTGACATGGAAAATGGCATGGTGAGGGACATGGAATGTGACCTATAAAAGTGACATGGCATGTGACATGGAAAAGTGACATGGATTGATGTGGGACATCATACCCCAATTGGGACCCTTTCTCAAAGTGCTTAATGACCTCATTTAAGAATCAAAAGGGCTCCCCCTTGAACTATGACAAATTTCCCCTTAAGGTTTCATGATTCAACATATATTTTACATTAACACATGAAAGTGGACCTTAAAATGAGATACCTACCTCCTCAAAGACAAAGGACACTCATTTTTGGACTTTTTAACCCAAATGGGAGACTTTCCAACCCGCATGTGAATCCCCAATAACCTCTCCATGACCCATACATGCACCACATGGAAAATGGTGCCAATTTTGGTGTGACACCTCTTTAAGTGCTTGAATGAAGACAAATAATGGTGGTAAAAAGTCTTCAGTCTCATTCAAGCCCATGTGCATGATTTCCATTCAAACATGGATTCATGTGAAAATTAGGAGAATCACCAACCCACATGGGAATCCTCACCCACATTACCTTTAATAAATCATGAAACACATAGAAAATGGCACCACACTTCCACTATTCTCTCTTTTTGCATGATTCTTCACAAAAATGCTATAAATATCCCCCCTTCCTTCACCCAAGGTTAAGTTGTAAGTTAGTCTTTGGTCATTAACATCTTGTTATAGGTTTTTGAAGGAGGTTATCATTTTATATTTCATCATCATTTTATAGTTCATCATAATCTTGGAAGAAAAATAGTTTGAAGTAATGAAGCCCTGCTAGAATTGTTGCAGGATTCCATCTTCATCAACCATCATCCACATCAACACTCTTCTTCAAGCTTGGAAGGTAACATTTCATTTTATATATTTTATTTATTTGAATTAAATTAATTTATTCCATTTGTAATCTTATTTTTTGACCTATAAACCTCATCCTTTAACCCCTTCTTTTCTCTTTTCCCTTTATCCATTTTATCCCCTTACCTTCTTTGTTAGCTTCATCCCATTTACCTTTTTTCTTACCCCTTTCTACCTTCACCCCATTTACCATCTTCCTCCTTTGTCATAGTTACCCCATTTACCTATTTATCTATTTATCCATGTGAATCCTTAATAATTTACCAAACATAACTGAGCTATTCTTTTGACCCTTGCCATTTTACCAAATTAGAAACCACCATTTTAACCAGACTAATTTTCAGCATTAGCATCATCCCAACTAGTTGCTTCATTTTAGCCATCTTAGAAAATAATTTAATTACTTTGATATTATTTATTGTTCTTATTTTTAGTTTTATATCATTTCATGAAAATTATATCATTTTTATTCATCAAACTTAAGTGTTTAAAGGTGGTGGATTGATAGCCTCCTATAAATCTTTTGCTTCTAGGATCTAGTTCACGCTAGACAATCTACCCATCTACTTGTCTAAAAAATAAGTTTATTTTAGTGTTTTCTTATTTTCAGGTCATTATTCCCTAGCTAAAAAGGATCTTTCCATAATTACTTAGATCCAATGTGTGCACTTTTACAAGTATTATTCCACACCCTTCATAACAAGTTTCTTCTTTTCATACTTAGGATAAAGCAAAAATTAGATAGAAACACTATTAAAAAATGAACCTCCTATGGACCCCATACCAATATAACCAAAAACCATACCTAACCAATACTTTCCTACTCCTCCACTCTCACCTAAGATTGAATATGAGCCTGACCAATCTTCTAGCTCAACCTTTCCTTCTATACATACTATCAACGTGATCATAAGATCATAGAAAAAGGATAAGGGGAAGGATAAGTTGTACATTATATGGAAATATATATATTCATCCACCCAAAAAACACACACTAATCCATATACATCTTCCACCAAACCCAAGGTGTCTATTTTAGGTGCCTCTTAATCTAACCCCTCAGAATCCATCAAGAGAGTTATCCTCAAGCAACTTCACTAGACCTCAACAAAGATGAACTTGTATGAGTTGATCTCTACCTCTCTCCATCACTACCAAGCAATAATAAAGGATTTAAAATCCATTGAGGTCTAACCTAAAGACCCCCAAACATTATCATCCTTTGTTGGTTCCCTTCAAATTTCTAACCTTATTACCTTTAAGGATTCATAAATACCCTCCATCCATCTCAGTGACCTAGATCCTCCTCTCTTTATTACTACCTACATAAACCAAACCCACATAAAATGGGTCATGATTAATGGGGGAACTAGCATTAACATAATCTCTTCATATGGCTATAACCAACTTAATTTTCCAGACAATGCCATGTCCAAATCTTTGGCCATTCTTCATTCCTCCAATGACACCATGGCCACTACCTTCAGAATTGTCATCCTTCATATCCATTTAAGACCTCACACAACACTTGAAATTTTCTATATTGTATAAGGTGAATTATAATACATCTTTTTGGGATGACCTTGGTTTTTCTCCATGGGTTGTGTTCCCTCTACCCTCCACCATTGTATTAAGCTTGAACATGACGGCCAGGCCATCACCATCTAAGTTGATCTAAGTCCCTTCTCAACATGTAACATGGCCTATCACCCTAATTATTCCCTCATAGCCCCATCCAACACACAATTAGTATCTAAAACCCAAAATTCAACCACCAAGGTGGATACCATATCCCCTCCTATCAATGAGGCATCAACTAGTTCCTTTATCCCTTCAGACCAAATTCCCACCATAGACCCTTTGTAATCAATGTTCAATCACATTTCACTGGGGGAGTGTCACCTTTTAACTTTTTATGCTTTCCCAACTCTTTATGAGTATGGGAATCTTACTAAGCAACTAGGATATGACCCCAATGTTGGGACTATTATTATTTTTAGACCTCCCCACTGTCAAACCCATTTTATCTATGGGGGACTTGACAAATCCCTTGGAGATTCTACCACCTCCCTTCCACCTTGACCATTCACTATCAGTTTCTCTTACCTAGATAAACTAAGATTTACCAAGACATACCTCCATTAGTGTTCTTGGAAAGGCTTTGGTCTTGGGTGGTATGAGCATGGCCCACATGAACTAGTCACCATTGAAACCAAGAAGTTACATGAGAAGCACAGACTTGGTTTCATCTTACCTAATAAGAAAAAAGACAAATAACCCACCATTACCATTGTTGAAGAAGATGCCCCTTTCTCATCGACCTCACCTCCACTTACATGTGAGTATGATGACATCATCCCACCTAATTTCTTTTTTGTCAACATGATCAGCCATCGACCCCTGATTTATTAGAAGGTGGGGGCAATTGAAACCATCCCTTTAACCCATCCTGAGATGATAGGAGAAGACTCTCCTACCATTAACACTGTTCAATGCTAGGATGATGATTTCATTCTCACCTATCTTAGTGCCCTGAATTCATCCATCCACAAATCCCTTCCTTCCAATACCTTGACCATATTGAATGAATCCACTATAGATATTAACTTGGGCATTCTACATAAACCCCACATTTTCAAAATTATCTAATCATTAAATGTTGAAGAACTTTTGGACTTACCCTCTTTCCTCTAAGATTGTAGCATAGCCTTTTCTTGGTCTTACAATGACATGCTTGAAATTGACCATGCCATTGCTACCCATAACATAGTCACTCACCATGATGCCAAACCTATCAAGAAAAAGCTCTGACACTTGCAACCCTACATAGCCCTTCTGGTTAAAGAAGAGCTTCAATGCCTTTTATCTGTCAACTTTATTCAGCCCATTGAATACCCTTAATGGGTCTCAAATGTTGTACATATCACCAAAGCCATAGGGGGACTATGAATTTTTATGGAATTTCATGACCTCAACCTCACCTACCCCAAGGATAAATTTCCTCTATTGAGCATTGACTAGCTTATTGATCTCATATCCAGCCACAAGATGTTATCTCTCATGGAGGGGTTTTTAGGTTACAATTATATCTTAATTAATCCTAAATATTAGCATAAAACCTCCTTTACTACCCCATTAGGAACCTTTTGCTATATATTCATGCCTTTCAAGTTAAATAGCATATGTGCAACCTACGAACATGCCATGACCTATATCTTCCATGACCTCATCCATAGGATTGTTGAGGACTATGTGGATGACCTTAAAAAATACAAACTCCAAAAGGGTCACTTGGTCATTTTTAAGATCATATTTAAATGCATTATCCATTCTATGTCCACCTAAATCCCAAGAAATGCATTTATGGGGTCTTGTCGAGAAACTTTCTTAGATTTATTGCCTTCCTTCATGGAATTTTAGTTGACCCCACCAAAATCAAAGCCATCCCAGACATGCTTCCTCCAACCAACCTCAATCAACTCCATAGCTTACAAGGGAAGATTCAATACATTCATCATTTCATTTATCAACTTTTGGAATGGTACTAACTTTTCCACCACTTTCTAGAAAAGGATGTCTCTTTTAGTTGGAATAGTGATTGTCAAAAGTCCTTTGATTAGCTCAAGGAATACCTTTTATCTCCACTTATCTTTACCCCTCCCAAGGATGACCAAACCTTTTACCTTTATATCTTGACCACTAACCATTCCCTAGGGGCAATGTTGGCTCACTGAGATAAATAACATAGAGAGCAAGCCATTTACTACATTAGCTACATATTAGTAGAATACAAGACTCAATATACCCATATTGAGAAACTTTGCTTAGTTTTAGTTTTTATGGCTACCAAACTTCACCACTAACTTCTTAACCATAAAACCTACATCATAACCAACAATGACACACTCAAGTACATGCATCCAAGCCTTAGTAGAACTAGTTTATGGCTAAGTGGCTCATGCTCCTAGAAAAGTTTGACCTTGAGTTCCTTCAAAAAAAATTAACTAAGGGGCAATTCATTACTGACTAATTGGTCAAGGCACCTTTAGCAGATTACCAATCTCCTCTTCTTGAGTTTTCTAATGAGTCCATCATGACCCTCTCTCAAGTGGATTTTACCTATCACATCACCATGTTATTTGATGGATCAAAGTGTTAACATAATGGGGGAGTTGGTATCATCCTTATCCGCTTGGATGGTGAACCTATTCCTCTATCTTTCAAGCTTGATTTTGAATGTACCAATAACATGGTTGAGTATAAATCCCTAGTGATATGCCTTTAAACTACCTTGGCCCTAGGAGTCAAAATGATCAATATATTTAGTGATTCCTAACTTATGGTCAATCAAATCAATGGATTCTACCAATGTAATAATGATGTTCTAAAATAATACAAGTAACTATTTGATGAATTCTTAGAATTATTTAAACACTATCGCATCCAATCAATCCTATGATCTACTAATAAGTTCACCGACACCATGGATTACCTTGCTTCTCAAATCCTATTTATACCATCAAACTCTAGGTTATTTATCATTATCCATAGGCTTACCCAAACTTCCTATGTCAAACTAGATATTCCCACCATTTTTAGCGTGGAGGAGACCCAACCTGACCTTTGGAATCAATAACCCTTTCACTGTCTTAACCTTGGCATACTTCCTTTTGGTCTTTCTAAGAATGATCAAAGAATCTTTATCTAGAGTACCTCACCTTTTACCATACTAGGAGGTATATTTTATAAATGTGGCTTTAATATCTTCCTCTTCTATTACCTACGTAGTCACAAAACCTCTCATGCTATCAAGGAAATGCATAATGGTATTTATGGGGGATACCTTAGTGGCCTCATTGTGGCTAAGTGCATCCTACATCTTGGCTACTATTGGCCTACCCTAACTAGGACTATTATGATTATTGAAAAAGTGTGTTAAGTGTCAATAACATGCTAATTTACATCATACACCTAGCCATAGTCTTCAATTTTTTACCAAATTTTGGCCCTTTTCACAATGGGGTCTAGATATTATTAGTAAAATTAACCCCCATTCCTCATAGTGACACCAATCTATCATCACTATGACCAAATATTTTACCAAGTGGGTAGATTCTATCCCTCTAGTCTAAACCAAAGTGAAAAAGATCATAGACTTTATCAACTATCACATTATCTACCATTTCAATGTTCCTCATAAGATTATCATTGATAATGGTAAATCCTTTAATAACAAGCAAATCTAAGGTGTATGTGATGAATTTGGAATTAGGTTAAGCTTCTCCTGACCCTATCACCCTCAAGTAAATGTATAGGTAGAAACCTCTAACAAAATTCTTAATAACATGCCAACTAAAATGGTCAATGCATCTGGTTGGGATTAGAATTTACACATCCCCTTTGCCTTATGGAAATATTGTACTAGCATTAAAACCCCTATGAGTGATAAATCTTTCTCTCTTGTTTTTAGAGTGGAGGTCATCTTGCCTCTCGAAGTCTAAATCCCATCTCTTTACATATCTTTGTTATATCTCATTTTTGCAAGTGATTATTGTTATCACCATTTAGCTTAGTATCCCTTACCCACCTCCATGTTTATAAATAATGTATCAAGTGTGCCTACAATAAACACCTTAAAATGCAAGAATTCAATATCAGAGATCTCATCCTAAAGGAAAATCAACATGTTACTAATATGGAAAAAATATAGCAAGTAAAGTTTGCTTTCAATTAGATTGGACCTTATATCATAACCCATAAGTATGGATCAATAACTTACCGATTGTCATATCTTAAAGGCCACCTAGAACCTGAGCCCCTTAATTCTTCACATTTGGATCCGTTCTTCTGTTAAGAAGGATCAAATTCACCTTTTGTTTAACTTAAGCTCATCCCTTACTATCCACCCATATTATATCTCCTTATTTGAAGGGAAATTGATTAAAGATGAATCATGTGATTATCCATCACATTCATATCATAATGTTAAACAATGAGTACCATGGCTTTACATATGACATTTCTCTCATAGTACTTTCCACCCCTTTCAGGATAGATTACCATGATCATTGTCACCTAAACCTTTTTTATGCCTAATCAACCTTGTTTTGCTTTAGTTTTGCCTTCATAAAGGTGAATCCTTAATCCTATATAATAAAATATATGTCTATAAAAATCAAACGAGTAAAAATCAACATCCACACCAATAGAAATCATGGGTCACTCCTAGCATTCATAGACAGTTCCATTGAAAGACAATTGTTGAAAATTTATTTGAAAATTGCAAAAATGTAAGGTGGACTATTCCGTTGAAGGAAAAGTATCAAAAAACATTGAAAAAATCAAATAAACTTGGACCACTCCCTTGAAGGATGGTTGAGTAAAGAATTTTGTCAAAAAGATAACAATTTCATGGAAGATTCTTGCATCAATCAGCATCCCATATATAATAATAAAGCCAAAGACCCATAATCAAAATAAAAAAACCAAAACCAAAATAATATCTAAAGCCACAATTGGCTCTCAAACAAAATAATAATGTAGAATACTCAATCGGCTTTCACAAGTAGACTTCCCACATTGATCAATCTACATAGTTTTGACATAGGCTTGTTTTCCCTGGTTCTTGGACACCTACAAAAGAGGCATGCTAGTCTCGCAACAAGGTTCCATTTTCACCCATCTCCCCTTTACATTATATGCAAGGGATTCTTGATATTACTTGACATTATATGGTTAAGACACCTTTTAACCAACTAAAAAACACTAATGTGAAGCATTTAAAGGGCTTATATTCATTAAGCCAATCCACCTTAGTTTTGTTACCTAGTCCTCAACAATGAATAATCATCGTGTCCTCTTCTTACCCTATCATGACTAGTTGATATTTTCATGATGATGATTATCTCTTGATTATATTTCTTTATTTCTCCCACTTAATGTTGTTAATTAAACTACATTAGGTATTTTATCTTGGTATTAATTAAACAACAAGCATAATCATCACAAGCATAATCAAATCATAACATCACAGCATCCATGAGCATTAAATCAACCAACCATTTTCCACCACATGCCTAAATCTTAGTCCAATATAGTATATACTCATTATATTTAACCATAACCATAAATCAAAACCATCTCATGCTTAGTTAAGCATCCATAACATAAACATAATCCATAAGCATTCAACATCAAACCATAAACCATAAACCATGAACATGAGCATAAAACATTGATCACATATATAATTTCATGAGTCAAATAATCATAATAATGTGTACATGTATATAGACATGAATCTCTCTCAAAATGTACATCTCACCACATCAACTAGTAAGCTAGAATCACAATGATATAAAAAAATGTCATAATCTAGCTATATCTATGCCCTAGAGGCACCACTACCTCCCAGAGCACCACTAGATCATGGTGCCTACCCACACACTATACCTATCAATCCCCTAGCTATAAATATTTACCTAGATATAGATGTTTCCCATTACCTTGGTGTCACTAGACTGACACCACCTACCAAGCTAGCCCTATACTCACCCGATCAGGGCTCGTCTAGACAATATGTAAAAATAATAGCCTTGTAATACCATAATTGCTTTGGTATAGCTAGGTGTCATGTCATGGGTGTAAAAATTGGTGGTCTTGCCTATATTATTTCCCCTCCTCTCTGCCTAAATGAGTCCCTCTCCTAGGTCACCAAGCCTAGAGAGGTCCTAGCCTACTCCCTCTCACCTGTGATGGTAGTAAGTTAACCCTATAAGGTAGTAACCTGACCTTGTAGTGTAACAATATGGTCCAATACTATGGCCACCTACCCTTGTAATCCCTATACCTATTCCTATAAAATATCTAAATCTACTCTTGCCTATCCATCACGGCTAGCTATATCCACATCCATCAGCCTCACACCTCCATTATCCCCACTAATATTTGTATGTGCATATATGGGATAGTACCATGCCAAGTACCCATCTATAAACCTAGCATCATCTATGGATTCCCTATCTAGCATCTCCTTATACTCTCGCAAAGTAGGCATAAGATGTGACTCTAGTAATAGGATCTTTGAATTATCTCTCCTATACCTAGGGAATGGGCCTAGGATACCATATACTAGGCCAAACTATCAACATACCCTATCGAATGGAATTAGTTTCACCTCCCTATCTCACCTATCGAGTATCCATATATATCTCTAAAGGGAAAGTGTCTATCTCATATAACCTAGCCACATTAAAAACTATAAATACAACATCTAAGTGATATCTCCTATCACTAGTGTACCTGTACACCCCTAAAAAAATCCACATCATGAGCTCTTCCCCCTATACTTGAGGCAAAAATGCCACCCCTCCACTGCATGAAACTAATGGAGAAGTTAATCTACGTAAAACTTGTCCATGGTAATTTGACTAGCCTTAGCACCTAAATGTGATCGTAGGCTCAGTACTAAAAAATTAGGCTGACACTAATACCATACCTACTATGGGCCCTAAACCCCTATAGCTCATTGTATATCTATACTAGTAAAATAGGTACCCAACTAAATAATGTCTGATTGAATGAAAGCTCAACTAGAACCCCCAATAGTAAATAGGAAAATCTCTTGTTGTTTAAGTTAGGAAGCCCAAAGCATGTCACAATAATCATGAGCATGGTCATGAGTCTCCTCTCAGTTGGAGCCCTCTGATATAAAGTACTATACCTAAATATTCTAGCATGCCATCTAACCTAATCAATCTCATCTTTGTAGAAAATATTGATGTGATCATCTCTCTCTTCTCACTCTATATGATAAACTAGATCACTATAGAGTGGAAGTCAAGTGATCCTATACATGTCCTCAGGCAAGATAGTCATCTCATTTATTGGTAGTAGGAAGGTATTCATAGTAGGATCCCATCTCTTGATGAGAATTATGATCATAGATGCATCTTGAGGCACATGTTAGTAGTGCCTCATCATTATTAGCCCCACCTCCTCCATATGGGCCCATTCGATAGGGGTCATCCCCTATTATATCTCTATGAAGATAAGCAATACATAGTCATACATCTTTATCTACTCCCTAGCCAATATCATCTACCCTAAACCTTTATGAGACTAACCTATTCCCTTATCTATCCTACCCATCTACCCATTAGGTTTTCCCTCTAAACCTACCCCACCAACCTATGCCTAAGATGCAACCATTTCCTTTGCCTTAACATTTTTAACCACTTATCAAAATAAAAATAAACTTTTCTACCCTAATTAACCATTGATGGTCATAGTGACCTCTGATAGTTAGAAACCTATGTTTTCTTGGGTTTCAATTATTAATGATCAGACTTGACCTTGATGGTCACTATGGGCATTCTATGGCTAGAATGCCCAAACCCTATCACACTTCAAAACTACCCAAAATACATGCAACATAACCAATTTGTTAACCTCAACCCTTACCCAACCCAATTTACCTACTCACCCCTACCAATTCTTAATTTTACCTATAATTTCACCTAATTCACCTACCCAAACCCAACCTAGGGCTTTCACAAATAAATAACCCCTTAACTATTTGAAAAATCAATCCTAGATATTAATTTTAGCAACACCCCCTACCTCATTTCATAATCACCATCATGGAGTCACTTGTTGGCCTGCTCATCCTCACCCATACCTGTATGCTCCCTACATCTTGATTGATCCACTAGGTTAATTCTCCACCTCAAAAAAGCAAGCACCTTTAGCTTAATAAATAAAACTCAACTAGCATCTTCACCATAAAATTCTAAAACTAGAGCACAAAGTCAATTGAGTAAATTTAGTAAATGAGTGAAAAGTAATTCACTTTTCATCACTAGGTTTTTAGGGTTTGTACCTTGATTATCGATAGTTAGGGTGACTATTGATGGTCACCCTTGAGCACCCTAACCATTAACAGTCATGATACCTAAATTTTTGCATTACCCTTAGAAAATGCCTCATTTAGACCACCAACCCATTTTACCCACCCATGGAGTCTACCTTCTCCACCCACCCTGACCACCATGTAACCTCATCACTGGTCCATTTTGGCCCAACTAGCACATATTTTGTGATACCTTTTTCATGGTTCTTTGACTGTAGTGATAACATTTCCATTTTGACCCATTTTGAACTTTCACCACCTCGTACTTACCTACCTTATTTGTGTCTTTTCAAGAGCACTTCCTACCTCAAATACCCATGACACTTGTGAACTAGGAATTTGACTAATAAGAGGAGATTAGTATGGTGTTAGTGATAAAATGCACAAAACAAATTGACAAAGAACATAATAGGATAACACCTTAATGCCTAGTTACTAGGGTCATATTAGTAACCAAAAAAAAATGACAAACACAACTAAAATGTAAGGAAAAACAACAAAAATTCCTTCACCTTCTTTGGATGCTCCAAATGCCTTTATAGTAGTGGATTGCTTGATTTTGTGTTCATGAAGTCCTTGGCAATGGAAGCTTCGATACCTCTATCTATCCTTGGCACATTTGGCTTGTGGCTTGGCTTGGAATCAATTTGGCATGGTAACACTAGTTGCATGAAGCTTTTGGAATCAATCTTGCATTATAACTTTGCATAAATTAATCTTAGAAATGATGTTTATGGCCTCTCTATTTATAATTTTTTGGATTTGATCAGAATCAACCTAAACTATCCATCTTAGGATTGAGATGTGTGGCTAAGGATTAATCCAATTTTTGGAATTAAGTTTATAATTATCCTCATCATGACATTGGAAGAAGGGGCAATTAAGAGACATGGAGGGCATGAATCCTAATATTTGTGGCATTTATGGCCTAGGGATGTCTTCCTAAGAAATGAGGTCACTTGATGATGTAGATATTCAATATTTATTTCCAAAATAAATTATTAAACAAGTTTCCATGGAATTCTTGATTAGGCTCTAATTTGGTTTAATTAGCTCTTAAGCATGTTTAAGCACTTTGTGCACAAATTACTCAAATTGATCAAAATGTCTTGTTATTGGTCTAAATTTTGATTAGATTGGAATTAGAGTGTGATGTTAGATGTGTTAGAACCATTATCCCATCTAGGATGTTACCAACACCAAATAATAAAGGCATGTCTTATGTAAGAGATTTGATAGGAAAGAGCAATCCAGAGCACCCAGGTGCAAAATTAGTATTTTGAATCGAAATGAAATGATCAAAGTTAGTTGGCTGATAAATTACACTGCCCCATTTAATTATACCCTATCCAGAATTAGCATTTGACTATATTAAGTTCAAATATTTTAATGTAATTTAGTGTTTTTAGGCCAAATTATATATTTTGGTATAAATTGGTCAAAATCTTGATTGGAGGTTATCGATGGCCAGATTTAAGTGTCTATAGTTTGCCCCTATTTGAGAAGGCATTACAAGCTATAAGCACAGTAACATCTTCTTAAAGAATGAAAAAGTCCTATACGCCTACAACTACAATGATGATAAACTAATTGTATAATGTCTCAAGGGAATGGTTGGCACAAGTAGGTTGGCCAAAAATCCCTTGATAAGAATTGAGATGAGGGGACCAAAGAAAGGAAAGATGATGGGGTGAAAACATAATGATATTGAAAAAGCAGTCAAAATAATTAAGAATGCAAGTGGGATGAAGTACAATGGTTTTCCCAAAGGTAGTTATAAGTATTGGACCCTGATAGTGGAAATGTGGTATGATAACACAATGATTTGCCTAAAGGCAATTATAATCATTAAGAAGATGAAGCTACCCCAATTAAGATAGACAAACAAGATAACACCATGACCCTATATGGGGAAAAAAAAGCAAAGTGGTGATAACATAATGATTTGCCCAAAGGCAATTATAATCATTAGGAAATATAGGTGGGATGGTGTGCAATGATTTAAACATAGGTGGTTATAATCATTATACCTTGATTATGGAAAACATGATAAACTTGGTCAAGGATGATGATAACTTAACATAGAGGGTAATGATGAATTAGAACAACTACTAGTAGGGAGATGCTCATCCAAACTAATAAAGGTTGAAATTATTTTATGTTTAATTACAATGTTTGGGATATGATTAGGATGGAATCAGGATTTCAATGCCAAAGAGATGCCGCCATTGCTAAATAGACTTCTTGAAGCTGAGGTTTGTTGCATCACATGTCGATAGGCATCAGGTATAACATCATGAGGACTTGGTCAAAATATGCATAAGGATTGACTCCCATAATCCAATACTGAATAAAAAATAATGTAATAATGATAGAAACCACGATGATAATGTAAACATATGAATATAGATGGATTCAAGTGTAAGTGTGGGTAAGGAATCACCCGATGAACACATATAAACTAAATCAAGGTAACAGTGCTAAAATCAAATAAATAGATAGAAAAACAAACAAAATAAGTAGAAATAAATAAACAAACAAACAATGCAATAGAAACCATATGAACATTTCCCCTAGAAAATAGGTGACAACTAAACAATTTAACAAAATGGGGGAATATAAGAAAAGAAAGGGGGTGGCCAAGCTATCTCCATATGCACTAGGCAAGTGGATGCTGCCTATATAGTTTCATGGATGTAATATCTAATAAAAACTTCAAGCTAAATGTAGTTCTCCTAGGGAATGGGAAGAATGTGATAATTGAGGAAAACAAATAGAATGGATGTGATAGAATAAGTGGAATGGTCTTGAAAAATGGAAAGTGCATGAGATAAAAGGCCAAAAAGGATGGGAAAACTAAGTGACAAGTGGTTTGTTTATAGCTTAATAAAGGTTCATAGAATCCTTAAGGCAAAGAAGTGGTCAAATGTTTATGGTTTTTTTAATGATTTTACTAATGTTTTTAGAATCTTTTGAAGTATCTCAAATCAATAAAGAATGATGAGACCCTAAATGGTTCAAGCTTTCAAAATGGTGAGAGCATGGCTTAGGTTATTTGAAAAATGGTGAGAGCGTGGCTTAGGTTGTTCATAAAATGGTAAGAGTGTTATTTAGGTTACTCACAAAATGACAAGAGCATGGAGAAAAGGGTGACTGAGTTGACCTCAATAAGTAGCAAGTGTTACCTACATAGTCCCAGAGTAGGACCCTAATTCACTATAGTTCCACCCTACTACAAAGGAATTTGACTAGTGTAGTAATCAATCCAAATAAAACAAACATAGTTGGTAAAAAGGTACAACATGCTATAGGAAGTGGCAAGTTGGTATGTCAAGGCTTAATAAATAAAAGTTACCCCTAGTTTTTCCATAGGTGGTTATAACTAGGACAAAACGTAATGGTACTAATTTACCCAAAGGTAGTTATAATTAGTAGCAAGATTGATGATAAGAAAGGAGTAACAAATGAAGGATGCAACTACCAAAACTTCTAGCACACTAATCCAAAATACAATCTCTATCCAAAGTACTTGAACCAACTAATGAAATTGATCAAATTCCTTGATGTTGAAAATGTGTGATGAATGGCAAAAACCAAGGTCAAATAAGCTAGGCTTTAGAACACACTAGGTCGATATAACAAAATGGTAAAATGGATACGGCTAATAGAATGATTAAAAATGATATTTGTACAAAGAAGAATAGTGATAGAATGGCATAACTAAAATGGTCCTTATAGATAATACACCTTAGTGCTCAAGTATAGTACCACTTGAGGTGAATAATATTCATTGGCTCTGGAAGTTCATCTTTGTCTAGTGTGGCAAGCCTATATGCTCTTGATCCATAATCTATAGTAATGATGAAAGGCCCTATCTAGTTTGGCTTGAATTTTCCTCTATGATTTTTCTCAGCTGTGGTATTCTTTTGGTGTTCTTTAAGAACAAGATCACCAAGTTTAAATGTTCTATACTTGACATACCGATTGTAGTGGCCTTTTAGTATGTTATGATATGCCTAATGATTTTTTAGCATAGTCATATGTTTCTCATCAAGTAGATCTAGCTCTTATAGGTAAGTTACTCGATAGTCATGATCATCTAAGACATGCTTGAAAGATATGCATAGTGAAGGCAATTTGACCTCAATGGGAAGGATGGATTCAATACCATAAACAAGTGAATATGGAGTGGTTTTATGGAGGTATGATGGTTAGTATGGTATGCCAAAAGGGTGGGGAATATCTGTAGGTTCCAATCATGACCAGCATCATTGATAGTATTTTTGATGATGTTATCAATTATTTTATTCGATGCTTCATCCTGACCATTGCCTTAATGGTAATAGGCTATAAAAAAATGTTGTGTGATGATATAGTCCATACATAGCTATTATACATCTTTGTTTTTAAATGATCTTCCATTATCAAATATAATGTCAAAGGGGATACCATAGCGATAAATGAGATGGTTAAAGATGAATTTGGAAATTTTCTTTCTAGTCACGTAATTGAAGGGTATAGCTTCAACCCACTTAGTGAAATACTCAGTGGTGATAAGGATATGTTTATGGCCATTAGATGAAGTGGGTTTGATCTTCCCAATGAGGTCAAGTCTCCATGTAGAAAATGGCTATGGTGTCAACATCACTTTTAGAGTTTGGGCTGGGGCATAAATCAGATTAGGATGCCATTAACATTTATCACACTTCTTTACATAGACAGCTACATTTGTGTCTATCATGAGCCAATAATAACCAGTATGTAAGAGATTTTTGGATAGGACTGCCTTGCTAGAATGAGCTCCATATACCCCTTCGTGAACTTTTCCTAACACTAGTGTAGACTCTATCAAAGTTAAATAACGAAGTAGAGTTCCATTAAAACTACGGTGATAAAGGGTGGATCCAAGAAGAATATAACAAGTGGATTGATGGATAAAGGATTTGGTTTGTTTACGAGATAGGCTAGGTGATAAAACTTGGTCATGGAGATAGGTATAAGCTCTAAATACTAGATATAATTAGGACCAACAATATCACAAAACATTGCAATGGTTGAAGGTTCATGAGCTGGTGCTAACAAATTCTCATTGAAGAACTGATACTCTCTAGCTTTATGTATTTATTAAATTAGAGAGTTACTAGTAATTATGGCATCTACATTTCTATTACTATCCCTTGGTATGTGCTCAAAATGAATGTTGGAAATTTGTTGCTTAAGAGTGTTGACCATGGCTTTATATGAAACTAGCTTGTCATTTTTGGTCTAAAAATGATTTGTGACTTAATTGATTATTAACATAAAATAACCATAAACTTGGAGATGAGATATGTTCCAATGCATTTCCTGTCAAAGTCTTGCAACAAGTGATTCATGCTCAGCCATGTTGTTTATACAAGGAAAGCTGATTTTGAATGATTTAAGGATTAGATCCCCCTATGGTGTAATAAAAAATAGGCCTACCCTTGATCTATGTGTAGTAAATAAATCATCAAAATATAGCTTCTAGGGCTACTCTTTAAGAGGTGTGTCAATGATGATCATTATGGATTCATCAGGAAATTGAAATGTGTGTGTTGTGTGTCTATGAGAGGTGCTTTAGCAAGTTGATCTACAAGAACTTGTCCCTTGATTGCCTTCTGATTGACATAATTTATGTCAAACTCACTAAGAAACATGATCCATTTATCCATTCTATCTTGCAAATCTATTTTAGATAGTAGATACTTAAGTGGGTCTAATTTTGAAATGACCATGTACTTATTATTCAACATGTAATGGTGTAGTTTCTAAGCTCGGAAGACCATGGCTAGACAAGAGCTTTTTCAATAGGTGCATAGTTATGTTCATACGTGACCAAGGTATGGCTTAGGTATTATACAGTATGCTCCTTTTTATTATCATCATGTTGAGCCAAGACTACTCCTACAACATTGTCAGTACTTGATAGGTATAAAGAGAATGGCTTTCCTAGCATATGAGGTAATAAAACAAGTGGATTAACAAGATAGTCTTTGGGTTGTTGAAAATTTGTTTGGCAGTGATCATCTGAGCAAAATACGACTCCCTTAATCAGAAGATGTGTAAATGGATGACACTTGTTTGCTAATTGAGAGATGAAATTTTGGATTGATTAGATCTTACCCTATAAACTATGGAGTTACTTCAAATTGGTTAGTGGTGGCATCTCAGTTATAGCATGGACTTTAGCTGGATCTACTTTAATGCCTCTATGATACATGATGAAGCTAAGTAATTTGCCTAAATTTATACCAAACACACATTTTTTTAGATTGAGTCTAACTTTGTACTCTCACAATCTTTCAAATATCTTACATAGCATTACTGGATGGTCAGCCCTAGTTTTGGATTTACCTAAATTTCATTAACATAGTCTTCAACAATATAATGCATCATATCATGGAATATGATAGTCATGGCCCTTTGATATGTATCTCTAGTATTCTTAAGGCCAAATAGCATTACCTAATAATAAAATGTTCTCCATAAAGTGATGAACACTGTTTTATGTTAGTCTTTTGGTGATATTCTGATCTGGTTGTATCTTAAAAAGCCATCCATGAGTGAAAGAATTTCATAACCTACCATGGAGTCAAAAATCATGTCAATATTAGGCAATGAAAAGTCATGCTTAGGATAAACTTTATTGATGTCTTAAAAATTAGTATATATTTTGATTCCTTCATGTTTTTTGCTAACAGGTATAACATTAGATATGAGTAGTCAATAGATCAGATACATCCTATTTCTAAGAATTTTTCCATCTCTTTCTTTAACAATATATCAATGCAAGTATGCATCTTACGTAGATTTTATTGTACCAGTTTGGTATTAGGGTTGACCACAAGGTGGTGGAAAACAAAGGTGAGGTTCAAACTTGGCATGTCAGAATAGGCCCATGCAAAGATATCTACAAATTATATCAATGGAGCTATAAGGACTTTATGTTCCTCTTTAGTGAGGGAAACACCTAACTTTATCCACTTTAGATTTGATAGAGTCCTGATATTTACCTCTGTTGTATCCTTGACAAGAAGGGTCAAACCATCTTCTAGGATAATAGGCAAAGACTTAAACTACTGGACTATATCAGGGTCCTCTATTAGGACTTGCTCTTCAACTTATCCTAGGCATGATGAATCTGAGTCCCCTAATGGGAGATCTAGCCATGTGATAAAAATAGTTGGAAATTCTTAAAGAATTTGATCAAATACTTGTTATTTTAAAAAATTGAACTCAAATCCATAGGCAAGTTCATCATTGGTGATATCCTCATCTAAACTTGAAGAAGAATGAATATCCCTATCTAATGGCACCTAAAATAGGTTTTCACCACTAGAGTAGCCTTTATCTTTACTTTTTCCCTAGTTAGAAAGCACCTTAAAGAGGTTTTCACTTTGGGACCTCAATATTTTACTTATTTATTTTTGGCTAAGGGTGTTCACCCATTCTCCAAAATAGGCTTTAGGATCTAATGTGATTGACAATCCTAATTTGTGATCTCCCAATGGAACATTGTCTCTAAGACCTAAAAATTCATAGAATGCCTCATCATTTTGAAACTCATCAATCAACAAAGTGGATTCTTGTTGGTGCCAATCTCTTAGTTGGGGATAGTATAATGGTAATGGGTTGTGATGAATGACTTGGGTAAGGGTATAAATGGCATTGGTATTAAATAGGTTAGTCTCAGCTAGATCATAAAAGGTGAGGCTATGATCAGACTCTACTTTACTATTAGCATCATCCTCATTAGGTATTAGTGATGCAATTTGAATAAGATATGTGGATTCACCCCCATGTAGTTTAAATCTAATTCCATAAGGTATTTCATACTTAGTCATAGAAATTGGCTTGATGGTTCCTTGTTGATTCAGTTCAAGGACTCTTCCTTCATAATTGTGACACTCCATGATATTATTGGGAATAGGATACTTTGCACTTTTATAACAATCAACTTGGTCATCATTGTATAACCATGATTCATCCTCTTTAAGAGGGTTGAGTTCTAGGCTAGATGCTAGTACAAATGTGATAGGTCCCTTATCTTTGTTCTTTCATTGCCAATGCATATGTGGGGTGACTTTAGGTCACCCAAAGGTTTTTAGATTCTAAGGAATATTGGAAATATGAAATGTATCATGGGTCACATGCTCTCCTGGTCCATTATCTAAAATGGTGAAATAATTAGAAGCTTTAGAAGGTGGCATGTGGGAAAGGGAATCCAAGGTATTAGGATCTATGTACTTATCTGATGAAGGATCAATAAGTATGGCCTTTCCTTTATCCTACTTGGAACTTGGTTTCATGCCATATTAATAATTGTAGCTTTGAAATTCAGCCTCAAGATGTTTGTAGTGTTCATATGGGTGTAAATCTCCTAAAATATTCACTTCCATCCCTGAGTGGGAAAACTTGATACATTAGTGTAGTGTTGACAAGACTGCATGAATCTCATGGTTGTTGTTGATTGTTCTACTATTGCTGATTGTTATGTCAAGAAAATGGGTTTTGATAAATCTTAAGATTTCGATTATAAGTGGAAGCACCATTATCCAATATTATCTCCCCATTATCCAACATATTCTCAATTAAATTCTTTATTTGGACACATCTTCATAGATTATTCTTGTTGACCTGATGATATTCATAGAATTCATTTTCATGGTATGAAATCAAGATAAGGAATGCCTTGTAGATAATGATTGGGTATAGGCCAACTAATCAAATTAGTGATATCAATATTATGAAATATAGACTCAATAAGTTCTCCTAGGTCACTAAAGATATGATGTATAGGCACAGTTCTCCTAAGAGGAGGGGTTTTTAATGGTATAGGCTACTATATTTGTTGTGCAAGTCTTGGTTGTTGTGCTTACGGCATTGGTTGGAGAGGTTGTTGGGTAGGAGTTATCTAAAAAATTAATGTAAATTATGTTTACACCATTTGGACATAACATGACTCAGTTACTCCATTTCCCACAACATTCCTATTGTGGTTAAATTTCTTTGGTCTTTCTTGGTTATTGGCCTATACCAATTGCAATGCTTATACATGCATTAGATGTTGGTTTTGACCATTTCCTTGATTGGTACCAAGATTATAATTATTTGAATTAAGATTGATGATCCCTTTATTAATAATATCTCACTCAATCAACAAGCCTTTATCGATGATTTCCTTGAAAGTATGTGCATATTGTAGCTCCAGATGATATGTTATCTCACTATGCAAATTTTTGGTAAACATAGTAGCTAATTGTTTATCTAGTAAACTATGGGTGAAATAGATTGTAAGGGCTCTCCATTTATGTAGATAACTTGCCAAATTCTCACCAACTTTTTTATTTGCTTGCATTAAGTCTACCAATGAAATCTCATACTCGAGATTATAGGAAAAGTGCTACACAAAATTATCAGAAAGATCATCAAAATCTATCTCTAAATTCTTGGGAAACTTTAAAAACCACTCCAAGGCTTGTCCAACCAAGCTCCTTGGAAATAATAACAAAATTTATATGTCGTTATATACTACTGGTTGACATGCAATAAAGAATTCAATTAAATGGGCCTTAGGGTCACTTTTCACTTTGTATTTTTCAAATTTTGATGGTTTGTGTCTTAGAAGAAATGGTATATACAAGTACTCCATGTTGAATGGATAAGAACACATTTCATCCAACTTAAAAAATTTATTTTGTTTCCTAGCTTGAATGGTATCAATTACATCCTTCATTTGTTGCAATTCTTGGGATAAGAAGCTGGAAAGAACATTAGTTTGAGTGAAAATATTGGTTTGGGTAAATGGTTGGGAGATCACAAGTGGGACACTTTGACTAGGGTATGATGGAGATATTTATTGGGGTATATTGGTTTGGTTGGAAAATAGACCAAAAATATGCATACGTAGATTAAGATGTAATTGAAATTACATATTTGGTTATGTGATATTCTAGTTTGTGTTGGCCATGAAGGTTTAACCAAGAGGATTTTATATTTGGGATGGAGGGATATAAATATACTATGTCTACTATGGTTGAAAGGGACGTGTTGTCAACTAATCAAACCTTGTTTTTGAGTGGGAACTTGTGGACCAAGACCTTGTCTCTAAATTTGTGGCACATTTTGAACCAACAGTTGTCTAGTAGGTACTTGAGAAACATAGGAGCCTCTTTATTGAATGAATACCTATGGGGAAGTAAAAGTAGGTTGTAGATTCATCATCTATCACTAACCAATATATGTATATTGTTGACTAGTCATTACTTGGTCTTGGATTGGCATATTAGTCTATGATTGAAGAGGTATGTTTCTCATTACCTAGCAAGGTGGAACATTAGTTGCCCCTGATTGAGGTGGCAATGTATTTGTCCTCTATTGTGTTGGTATACTAGATTGTGCCTATTTTTGTGGAATACTACTCGTTACTTATTGAAGAGGAGTAAGATTTGTCACATTTTGTTGTTGAGGCATGACATTGGTCATTATTTGACTACCTAATCCCATAGGTTGTACACTTGAGGAAGTAGCCGGTTGAGATTGGGATGTAGAAACTCCTACTCCCTAGTATGATGATCCACTCATGATAATAACTATAGGCACATGTTGTTGACTAGTTGTTTGTGTATTATTACCACTTTGATTGGGATTGGACATTATTTATACATTGTCCACTATATTTTTCTCATTATTCTATGTAGAAGAAAAAGACACTTCTTCAATAATGGGCATATACAACAAGTTGTCTACCAAAGTGTTTTGAATGAATGGTTTGAACTCTAATTCTCTTGACCAGTTAACTCTATCAAAACTCCGATTGAAGGAATTAGGTCAATATGAGGCTTACTCACCATGTTCATCTAATTGAAATTATGTGCTAGATTTAGGTAGGTTTTATATGCTATCTGTGTTTGGTTAAAGTGGTCTTCCATAATGTTTTTGACTCTATTAGGTAGATTAGGGTCTTGATATGTTGTTTGGAATAAAACCAAAATATTTCTAGAAGAAGCCTATTGAACATAAATTATGTTGTGGGGAACTCTTACTAGGCTTGGTAAATTTTCATGGGGGAAATCTAATAGAAACTTGGCCCCTACCTCTATGGCTCTAACCAAAATCTTGTCTTTGTTCTCTAAAAAATGTCTCTCGAACAAAAATGGATCATACATGGAAGCCATATTAGTAGAATATGACTATTGAATAACTAGCTCATCCACTGTGGGTATTATAGCTAGGTATTGTGTGGCTTATTCTTGGTCTTATTTTGAATAAGGTGGTGTGTTAACCAAATAGTTAGTAAATGGATCTTGGCTTTGTGCCCCTAATTGAGTATTATAAGAGGGATAAGAATCCATCTCATAAGGAGTATTATTTGTGTATGGGTTTTACACCATTTCTTCCTATGAAACGACATTACTAATCCTCGGATTGTACATGAGTCCACTACGAGTGTAGGAATACATGTTGGGGTTCATAGTCAATGCCTTTGTGATATAAAGGGAAAAGAGTTATACAAACTCTAAAAGGATGATGTTTAAAATAGATTATGTTCAAACTTGGTCTAGATTCATCAAAAGGATCAAAGGTTTTATGCAAAGATTTAGTGAAGAAACAAGCTAGCATTAAATATCCAATGTATCATTGTTCACACAAAAATGAGAAAGTAAATAGGACAAAAATTAAAATGCCAAACTCTAAGGTAGAAGTGTTTTAAATGATTCTAATCTAAAAAATTAAAAGTTGCTAAGTATTTTAGCCAAACGCGACATCAAAATCTAATCTCAAATAAGGCATGTGCTAGGACTCCTGGCCAAATGGTGTCAAAAGCTAGACTTTGAAATAGATGATAATTTTAATCTAACATATTTGAAACACTTCTAAAAAATAATAGAAATTTAATTCTTGGACATGAACTTTATCAATTAAGTATAAGGTGTGAAATAAAAGGCACTTTAGAGATAGTTTATTTTTTCACAAATAATGGTATAAAACTTGGTTCTTTTAACAAATAAGCTAGACAAAAGTGAATGGTATAACTATGCTAGACAAAGGATCATAATAGTACACTTCAATTGATCTAAAAATGAAGAAACAAATTTGAACTCTATGCAATAGGGTCTATGAAATGATATTTGAAATGTTTTGGGTAGCATAATGATGTTACACTACCTAAAATGTGTGGCTAAATGTTTGTTTTAAAAACTCTCTAAGGAAAAGATAGTTTCCCACAATTTTGATAGCATAACACTACTTTTCTTGACTCAAAATATTGTGGTCCATAGACTCAAAGTGAAAATGTTTATCACAAAATGGATTATGTCTATCAAGTGGTGATAATGATCTTGAATCTAAAATGACCTTTAACCCAAATTGGAAATTAAACTTAAGTTCCCTCAAGTTTAGTGCAAATGGTGAATCCACTTAACACATCAACCCTATGAACTTAAAAATGTATAATTTAGAATTTAGATTATAAATGAAGGACTTTAAACAACTTTGGAAAAGGTCTAGACTCAATTAGGCAACATAACTATGCCAAAGTGGATGATATGACTCCCAAGTTTTGATGAACTTTTGAACAAGGCAAATTGATGATTTCACATGGGTAGCATAATGCCTCTTTATTCAAAGTAAAATGAATATCATGTGTTTTAGTTTGTATCATTTGTTTACACCAAGTTTTGAATCTAAACAAGACTTTAAACTAGGATAAAACCAACTAATTAATCACTCTTAGACTCTAAACTAACAAGGTTGACTGGTATTATTAGAATCTATCAATATACATCATTTGAGAGGATTTTAAGTGTTCATCCAAAAGAAAATTCACATTATATAGTAGGTTTTTTACACCCCACCCCCCTTACCTCAAATGATAGTAAGGTGGCATAGACCTTAAGGTGCACCTTGCACCAATAATACTTCTATAGCCAGTGGGGTTTTGTCTAATACCTACAAGTTTCTAAATGTTCTAGGGGAATCAATTGCATAATAACTTTCATGATAAACAATGAAAAATAAAATCATAGATTTTGGGTCTATATCCCTTGGCTTATTGCAAAAATGTCTAATCTTTTTTACAACCACTACATCATGTTGTTTGCCCAGTGTAGTGCAATGTCCAAAGTGCCACTATGTCATGTGTGCAAATCCAATTAGGATCCAAATGAAGTCAATGTTAAGAGGTGAAACCTTAGGTCAAAGATTCCCTAAATAACTCATTAGAGATGATGAAGTCCCCCTCACAAGTGAATTTTTCATAAAAATAAAGAAAACATGAAATATAAAGACTTTAGGGTCATTTTCAAGGTCACCCAGACTTTGACAAGTTTTTGGGGAGTGTTTTAGATGACTTTATTTCTAAGCCTTGGACTAGTCTATTTGTAATAGAAATGGTGCTTTTAATTTTAAGGGTTCCCTAAAGGGGAAAAAATAAAGACTATACATGCAACACCCCTCTTTTTCTAAATAAAAATCTAATTTAAACAACTAAGTTAATACAAAAATATTGGAAAGGTGAGTTCATTTTTAAGCCCAAATTCAAAAAATGAGGTGATGTTCATTTGACCCCTTGGTCTTAGTTGTAACTTTGAAAACTAATTCTAAAAAAATTTATTTAAGCACCTTAAATGTTACTTTAAGCACCAAAATAATATTCCTAATTCATTTTAAAATCATGCCAAAGATGTCTTAATATCATGTTTTAACAATTTCCAAGTTTGTTGGTTAGTTGTCTACCCTTAAGGCATCACCCCAAAAGCAAATATGTTAGATTAGAAATATTTTAAATATATTTTCAAAATTTTGTGAAAAATATATGAAACTTGAATCTAAACTAATGTCAAATTCTAAAAATCTAGGAGAAAACACATGGTTTTAAAAAAAATCATCCAAAATGGAGTTCGTATGACCCCAAACCAAGCATTTTAAAATGGCCTATTTGCTCTCGAGTTTGTATTTTTAAGAAAAACATAGTGACCAATATTAGTTATATAACTAATGATAATTACACTTAATAACTGATGATAGTTATCTAACTGACATCGGTTATACAAATAGTGATTGATGATGGCTATCCAACTGATGATGGTTTACTAACCAATGTCAGTTATTGTGTAAACCCATGACAAAGAAAAATGGTAAAACAAAGTTAGAAAATCAAATTGCAAGAGTTTTAATTATCTAAATGAAGATTTTAAAGTGGCATAATGATGTTCTTCATGTGTGGGATGTGTTTGGTCCCACTAGGTGTGCCATTATGTGAACTAGGAATTTGACTAAGAAGAGGAGATTAGTATGGTGTTAGTGAATGAAATCAAATAAAAAACACACTAAACTAACATCTTCATGCCTAGTTACTAGGGTCATCTTAGTAACAAAAACAAATGACAAACACAACTAAAAAGTAAGGAAAAACACAACAATTCCTTCAACTTCCTTGGATGTTTCAAATGCCTTTGTAGTAGTGGCTTGCTTAGTTTTGTGTTCATGAAGTCCTTGGCAATGGAAGCTTGGATACCTCCATCTCTCCTTGGCACCTTTAGCTTGTGGCTTGGCTTGGCTTGGAATCAATTTGGCATGGTATCACTGGTTGCATGAAGCTTTTGGAACCAATCTTGCATTATAACTTTACACAAATTAAGCTTAGAAATGATGTTCATGGCCTCTGTATTTATAGATTTTTGGATTTGATTAGAATCAACCTGCACCATCCATCTCAAGATTGAGATGTGTGGCTAAAGATTAATCCAATTTTTGGAATTAAGTTTATAATTATCCTCATCATGACATTGGAATAAGGGGTAATTAAGAGGCATGGAGGGCATCATAGAAGGTATTGATGAGGCATGGAGGGCAAGAATCCTGATATTTGTGGCATTTATTTCCTAGGAATGTCTTCTTAAGAAACGAGGTCACCTAATGATGCAGATATTCAATATTCATTTCCAAAGCAAATTATTCAACAAGTTTCCATGGAATTCTTTATTAGGCTCTAATTTCTCTCTTAAGCATGTTTCAGCACTTTGTGTACAAATTACTCAAATTAATCAAAATGTCTTGTTATTGGTCCAAAATTTGATTAGATTTGAATTAGAATGTGATGTCAATTGTGTTGGATTTGTTATCTCATCTAGGATGTTACCAACACCAAATAACAAAGGCATGTATCTCGTGTAAGAGATTTGATAGGAAAGAGCAATCCAAAGCACCCAAGTGCAAAATTGGTATTTTGACTCAAAATGAACTAATCAAAGTTAGTTGGAACATAAATTGCACTACCCCATTAAATAATACCCTAGCTAGAATTAGAATTTGACTATATCAAGTTTAAATATTTTAATGTGCTTTAGTCTTTTTATGCCAAATTGTGTATTTTGGTAGAAATTCGTCAAAAGCCTGATTGGAGGTTATCGGTGGCCAGATTTAGGTGTCTACTGTAGACATCCAATTCCTAACACCATTTGTGTTGAAATTTTCATTCTCATTCAAATTATACTCAAATACACATTTTAGGTCAAAATCCATAAAACATGCTAAATGGTTCGAACTTGTCATTTACAAGTGCCAATTTAGGTCAAAGTATCCTAAATAAGGCAATGCATTTTATGGGCTAGCTACCTTTGATCAGATCATTTCGAGTCAAAATGATAATTTTGCCTTTTAGTGCTCTAGATCACTTTTTTTTACTAATTCATTGGTATGCATCATTTACCTTTATTATTTGGTGTTAGTAACATCCTAAATGGGAATATAGCTCCAACACATCTAACATCACCTTTTAGTTCCTCTTCGGTCAAATTATGACCTAGTAATATGAATTTATAACCATTTTGATTAATTAAGGGCTAATTTTCAAATAATTACACAAATGTTGATTAACCTTATTTAAGGCTAATTAATCCAAATCAAGATCTTAAGTGAATTTTCCATGAGAGTTGTTGAATATTTATTTTTGAAAATTGATTCCTATTAAGTACATCATCAGGTGACATCAATTTTTGGGAAGACATCCCTAAGCCATAAATTCCATAAATATTAGGATTATGGGTCACCCATGCCTAGTTAATGCCTCCCATACCTCTTCAATGCCCCTTCTTCCAAGGTCATGATGAAGATAATTATGGATTTAATTCCAAATATTATGATTACCCATGGTAACACATCTCAATCTTGAGATGGACGGTCATGGTTGATCTTGACCAATCTTAAAAATCTATAAATAGAGAGGCCATGGAAAAATAAAAAATCTTAAATATTGCAAAGTTATAATGTTAAATTGTTTCCACAAGGCTTTGTATTTGATCATTGATTTTGTTTGCAAGCTTCATTGATAGGCTAGTTTAGTAAATTGAAATCATGAGCCCAGGTTTTATGGAGTGTTCTTGAGGCATTGGAGGAGCTTACCACTATTGTTGACAAAGACAAGGATGCTTGATCAAGGGAGAACATGCTTTTGAGCCACATGGGTATGGTGAACCCATTTGGGAAGGTAATATGATGTTGTTTTCTTTCATTTTTTTCTTGTTATCCTTTGTAATTCCCATAGGAATAGATAGGCTTTGCTAGTTAGTTCTTTATACATGTTTCATTATTTATGGACTAATGCTTGATTAATTTGCTTTGTAATCCTCTCTACATCTTGGCATGCCCGGTGGGACAAGACGCATCTCACACTTGAAGAAGATCATTTTAAAACTTTAAAACATTCATTTGGACCCTTAAAACTCTTGAAAATTGATTTTCTAACTTTATTTTTCCGTATTTGTTTGTCATGATTTTACATAGTAACCAATGTCAATAAGTAATACCGATATCAGTACCTAGCTTAACCAACATTGATTAGTAAAATTGACATCGGTTAGATCTTAGTTAGCTAAAGTAACCATCATCAGTTGTAATAACCAATGTTGGTCACTATGTTCTTAAAACATAGACCTAAGAGCTATTTTTCCAAAGTTCATTGTTTCAAACTAAAAAGAGCTTCAAAGCTAAAGGACATGCTAACATTTTTGCTATAGGACCAGGCTTGAAATTTGATAAAAACATGTTTAAATCACCTTTTGCATGCTTATAAATCATTTAGGAACTTTTTTTTGATATTTAACAAAGAATTTAGATGTTTTGGTGAATGTTTTCAAAGTTTGCAACTAAGACCAAGGGGTCAAATGAACACTACCAAATATCTCATTTGGGCTTAAAATTAAACACACTTGTCAATTCTTATTTTCAATAGTTGTTTACTTAGGTTTTACTTGGAAAAAAGAGTAATGTTTCATGTATGCTCTTCTATTTTTCCCATTTAGGGAACCCTTGGAATCAAAAGTACCATTCCTATTACAAATAGCCTAGTTCAAAGCTTAGAATAAATGTCACCTAAAGCACTCCCCAAAAAATTACAAAAGTTTGGGTGATCTTGATAATGATCCAAAAGTCTTTCTATTTTATGCTTTCTTTATTTTCATGCAAACTCAGCTTACGAGGGGGATGTCATTACCTCCCATGATTTCTTTAGGGAAGCTTTGACCCAAGGTTTCACCTCCCAACATTGACTTCATTTGACTCCTTTGGAGTTACACATGGGACGTATCTACATTTGGACATCACACTATATTGAGTGAACAATAGGATGTAGTGGTTGTAAAAAGGACTAGACATTTTTATAATTATCCAATGCCATGATCACCCAATTTATATGCTTGTCTTTTGCATCTTTTGATGTGAAATTCATTGTGCAATTGATTCCCCTAGAATGGTCAAAAGCTTGCTAGTTTAGTAGACCCCACTTTACCATACCTTATCAGTTTAGATTTAAGATATTTATTTTTTGTCATTAGCTTACTTGGTCTTGATTTGTGTCTTAAAATGCTTGTTAACTCAAAGAACTTAACCAAATCACATTGTCCTCAATTTTTTTGAGCAAGGGAGGCATTACGCTATCCAAATAGAAAATTCACCTTTCCTTTATTCAAATTGTTATAAAAAAATTTGCGTCATGTCATCCACTTTAGTGTAGTCATGTTGCTCAATTGAGTCTAGATATTTTACCCAATTTGTTTAAATCCTTCATTTATAATCCACATTAAAAATTAAACTTTTCTAAGTTATAAGGGTTGGTGTGTCAAAGTGGGCTCACCGTTTGCGCACTAAGCTTGTTTTAAATTGGATTCAATTTTCCATTTGGATTGGAGGTCATTTATTAAGACTCAAAATCACATCATCATCTTGGTGGACTCAAGTCATCTTGTGTATCACTCATGCTTTGAGTCCTAGAACATATTTTATCCTACTAGAATCATGTGGCGATGTTGTGTTACCTATTTGATCCTAGATTTATACTTAGTGATTCATGTATGCTTTTACATCTTGAGTTGCTTAGTCCATTTTAACTTCTTCTTAATCCAAAGAGATTTCCTCTAAACTTCTAGGGTCAAATTTTCAAGGTTGAAACTAGCTTTTATGGTATGATCATATCACAAAGATCTAGGCTTTGGTGTATTAGTTTTCACCTTGGGTCTTTGAGTTACCTTACTCTCTTCCAATCTATATGATTTCAAATTTACCAAAGGTTAAGTAAACTCATGAACTGAATCTTCTAAATTGTGCATGGTTTTAAACCACCTTCCCTTATATTCTCATTGGTACCTTGGTTATTTGTTTAAAAAAGAGCCAAAACATACTTTTATTGGTTGTTGAAGCATTGGTCCAAAGTTAGTCAAACACATAGAACAACTCTTTTTAGACATGACTCAAAGGTTCACTCATAGTGGGGCCTCTTATGGTCTTAGTTATAAAGATGAGAAATATTATGATGGTCAAGATAACCCCATTATTTTTTATGATATACTCACAAAATTAGGATCAAAAGATGATTATGATGTATATCAACCCTAAGAAGATCAAGATGAAGCCCTTCTTAGATTGATAGAATCAGGTGCTAGACTACCTTCAGATTTTCCTATAGAATAATTGCATAGCTTAGTTAGAAAAGGAGAAAAATGATGGCAAGAGAAATATTTTTCACAAATGGACATACCTTCTTCCTCTAACAAAGAAAAGGAAATACAAATAGAGTCAAACCCTACAAATCTGAATCTTCTAGCTAAGATCAACATAATAAGTCAATGATATGCAGATCAACTTATCGTACACTTAACTGACTCCCTAATTACCACTTCAATTCATAATAATGCTTTGAAATAATAAGGAAATGTGGTTGAAATTATTCTACAAATATTGGATGAGGACATTACCATAGTAGATTAAGGTAATCTAAATGAATATTTAAATTCACAAGAGACCTTACATAGTGTTCCATTTGATATAGAACATACATTCTTCAATCATCAAGAACCTCTTGTTACTTTAAAAACTTAGAAACCCAAACATTCAATTCAAATTAAGGAAATCCCTTAAGACAATTTGGCTAGTTCTTTCAACCAACCCAAAGATTGGCAAATAAACATAAAAATTAACAAAATTAACAAAGTACAAAAAAACCAAATCCAGGGAGTGTTTTACAATCCAAGAATCAATGGCCTATGTTCTCAAATCAAGCAACAAATCATAACCAAATCATGGATTGAAAATTATACACTCCCTATATATCCACATAAAACCAGGGGCACATTCCACCCTAATAGCAACAAAACTAGTGGCACATTCCACCCCAATAGAAACAAAACTAGGAGCACACTCCACCCCAACAACAATAAAACTAGGGGCACATTCCACCCCAAAATAAATTAAACTAGGGGCACATTCCACCCTAAAAACATCTTATCTAATCCAAAAATGCTCCAAACATGCAAGAATGGAATTCTATGAAGGAAATTATTTAAAGACTGGAGACAAATAATAGAGTCAAAAAGTATAAATTTGATGAGATATGCCCATATCCATTTGACTTATCTATTCTCCAAAACCCCTTTCCACCTTATTTTGAGGCACCCAAACTTGACAAATACAAAGGGAAAAGATATCTATGTGAACACATATAAGCATTCTTCATCTTGTCTCAAGTGGTTGTTTATAGTAATGAGTACAACTATTTTCATGAAGTTTAGTGGGACAAACTCTTGATTGGCTACTTAAATTACCCAAGGGATCAGTTGCATATTGGAATGATTTATCAAAAAAATTCATTAACCATTTATCATATAACATAGAACATCAATTGACCTTTTTTGACTTATGCAAAGCCAAGTAGCATGATGATGAAAGTTTTGCTACATATCTGCAAAGGTGGAGAGCATTGGTAGGCTTCTTTCAACATAATTTACCAAAAAAATAGTTGGCTGATATCTTTGCATAGAATTTACATTCTAAAGTTGTGCATAATCTATGATTATCTTGTGCTAACTCATTTGAAGAAATTATTGATAAAGGAGTGCAAATTGAGAAGGCTCTTATTGCTAAAGGCCTTGTTAAGATTTTTTTGCAAGGTCAAGTATCTAATCATATTAAATCACTAGCTCCTACAGATATGTAGGATAAACCTAAGGGATTTATAAAAAATAAGAACATGGATGGAAATGGGGTGACTAAAATAAGACATGTAAAAATGATACAGGTTATGCCTCCTTCAAATGTACAAATAACTCCCCCAAATTCACTACCTAATTTGTAGAGACAACCTCCATGAAGGACATTTTATAATAATTTTAGAGTCTTTAGCAAGCTAGGAGAATTAGTTGAAATAGTGTTACAAAATCTCATTGCAGCTAATTTGATTATATGGCTAGTATTAAGGTCATTTACTCAAGATCAACCAAAATCAGATTGGTACAAAGAGAATGAATGGTGTAACTTTCATCATGTTGCTAGTCACAATGCATATCATTGCATTTAATTATGACATATTATTAAGGACTTTACTGAAAGTGGTGAATTGGAAATTAAGTTGGCCCCTAATTAGGACATAAATTAGGATATGGGAATCTAGAAAGACCCCTTTCCTTGACATGATCCACCACCACCAAGAAACAATCAAAATGGTCATAATCAAGGACAGAGGTAGAATCAAAACCAACAAAAAGGTTAAAATCATGAGCATAATCAAGATCATAATGCCCACACTTATAATATGGCTTATAAAAATGTACCTTATGACTATAATAACACTATGGGATGCATTTATGCAACCTACATTTCCATTATTACTATAAAATCTTTTGGCCAATCTCATGCTCCTCACAACATGGGACCCATCATTATAGGGTCAGTACCCTCTCCCCCTAGTAATACCATGTCAATTTCACATCATCATATTGCTACTCTATTTACATGGGTTACTAATCCTGAACAATAGTATCATTCTTCTAATTATAAAAGCTCTTTATCACCTCTAGGTTGTGCAATTGTAACTAGACACCTATGAGTTACCATCTAGGGCCCTTCACCCACTTTTTCCATAAAACTCAATGAGAACATTGTGCCAATGGTTCCAAATCTGAATACTATCCCAACAAAGACTAAACTAGTTCAATCCATAATTCAAAGGCCTTATAGTCTAACAGATCAATTAGATAAAACCCCTACACAAATTTCCATATTAGAACTCTTGTAGACATTTGAGGTCCATAGAACCATCTTCAACAAACTTTTACAAGATTCTATTATGCCTAATGATATAAAACTTAAACAGTTCCAAAACTTAGTTGGACATTTGTCTTCATTTCAACAAATCACATTTGATCAAAAAGACATGTCCACCCTCATTTTGAACCACAATAACCCACTATACATTGAGATAATCATTTTGGATCACAAGATCAAGAAGATTCTTATAGATAATGGTTCAGGGCTGAACATCATATCTCTTAAATTGGTGTGATGATTGGGTTACATGGATAAAGACATTCAGCCAAAAACTATTACAATCAAGGCTTATGACAACACCAAGAGGGAGTCATCTAATACAATTTGGTTGCTAGTCATGGTTGGGTTTATTTCTCATCACACATTACTCCATATTATGGATATTGAGATTCCTTATAATATAATTCTTGGTCATCCTTGGATCCATGAAGTACAGGTAGTTCCATCTACTCTTCATCGATGCATTAAATTTCCCCATGATGGGATCGAGGTTACTATTCTCATTGATTAGCATCCATACCAATACTACAAACATCTTGAAGAAGAGTTTCATAATTATAAATATTGACTAGGTTTTGAATTCATTACAAATAAGAATAAATCCATCATTTCTCATCCATCTCCATCTAATTATATAGACCCTGGTGATCTAGCCTCCACTTCGACTAATCCATTTCCTATAGCTCTAGCTAAATAGGTTATTATTAAATACACAAGCATTTCCATGTACCATATAAAGGACATCCTCCATATTGAAAAATTACCAAAATCCCCTAAAACATTTGGTAAGCCTAAAACTTCCCAGACTCTTAACAGACCTGATCAGATTTGCCAACTAAAGAAGAAGCAACCAAAACTTCCTATGGTTTTTATATCTACAAATTCACCAAAGAAATATCAAGAGTATTTTATTGAGGGAGATTGGTTATATTCTAAAGGCCTTATCGATTTTTTTAAAAATCCAAAGTATCCTATCCCTAATAGGATAATGGATCATCTTGACTATGCAGGGAAAGGCCTTAGCCCACAGGCACAAGGAATTTTAGAACCCTTTATAGCTAGAGTTGTCAATTGGAATCATGGTCTAAGATTCAAACCATTAGAGGATGACCTCATAACATTTGGTAGTGACTCTTCTGAAGTGTCTAGTAATAAGACTCCTAGTAGTGACAAAACATCCCATTATAGCCTTTTCAATGAGCTTGCTAATTCAGATTTTTTTGATTCAAATGCCATATTGACCATAACACCTATTGGAGCTTCCCATCCTAAAGCAAAAATCCATCCTATTTGATCTTCCTATCTTGAAGCAAAAACCTATCCTAATGGTGCTTCCCTTCTTGAATTAGAACATTATATCTTTACCATTGGTGCTTCCCATCTTAAAGCAAACCCTCACTATAATCTATGCCTTTGCCATCCTGAACTCATAGATTAGGATCAACAAAACTTGATCATATGCCTCAATGAGTTTTAACATGAATAATAAATTGCATAATACATGGGCCTATGAGATGCATTCCCCATTGGTGATCATAAGCAAGGATTTTATTTTTCATTGAATTCTTCTACCTAATCTGGAGAGTAAACAAACTTTCTTGGTCATAATAAAAAACCAACATCAAGATATTTAGGTGAAAACCTCTTTGAGGCACTTGTTGATTAGGTAAAAATTAAATAAAAAGACAAGCCTTTGAGTGAAAACCTATTTTAGGTGCTCCTAAGCGAGAAAGTTTGATCATCCCCTCAGGACGTAGAAGTTCCATCTAGCCCAAGTTCTATAGCTAATAAAAGCATCTCTTCATAACAACATCAAATATTTGAGTGTGTTACTCTTGATTTTCTAGAGTTTTTTACTAATTGGCCTTTACTTGGAAGGCAGATTCTGATTCTTCATATTATCTAGATCTTTGGGAGGAATAAAAAGAAGATATAGTAGAATAAAATGATCATGACCATACATTGTCTATAATTATGGAAGATGGATCCACACTTCTTATGGAGAGCTCAAAAAAAGTGAATTTGGGAACCCACGAGGATCCTAAAATTGTTTATCTTGTAGCTTCCCTTACTAAAGCAGAATGTGAACATATTATATCCATTCTTAAGGATTATATAGACATCTTTGCATGAGCATATTCTGACATGCTAGGCTTGGACCCAGATTTAGTTGTGCATCATCTTGTTGTTCACCCTGATGCTAAACCAATCAAGCAAAAGTTGAGAAAGATGCATCACCCTTTTGGTTAAGGTTGAGTTAGAAAAGTTGTTAGGAGCCAATTTTATCAGACCAATAGACTACTCTGAATGGATTTATAACATAGTGCCAGTAAATACAAAGACCCTAGGCATACATGTTTATACTAATTTTTATGATATCAATAAAGCATGCCCCAAATATGATTTTTCTCTACCTAACATTGACATGATTATTGACTCAATTGCTAGGTATGAGATGATATCCTTAATGGATGGATTTTCTAGTTATAATCAAATCAAGATAGCCCCTGAAGATCAGTATAAGATTGCAATCACCACTCTATGGGGGACATTCTATTACCAAGTCATGACATTTGATTTGAATAATGCCAAAGCCACATATCATTTTGTAATGAATATCATCTTCCATGACATGATGCATGCCATCGTCTATGACTATGTTGATGATATACTAGTAAAATCAAGAACAATAGTTGGACACCCTGACATTCTACAAAGAATATTTGAGAGGCTTCGTGCATATAAAGTCTACTTGAATCATAATAAATGTGTCTTTAGAGTCACATCAATACAATTTATAGGGTTCATTGTATCGCAACAAGGGATCAAAGTTGACCCTGAAAAGGTCACCGCTATTATGGAAATTCCTCCACCAAATAATCTTAAATATTTGTGAGGTCTACAAGGTAAGATATAGTCTATACACAGGTTCATTTCTCAATTGGTAGATAAGTACCACCAATTTACCCATCTCTTAAAGATAGGGGTAACATTTAATTGGGATGAATATTGTTAGATAACATTTTCAAAGCTTAAAACATACTTGGCCAATCCATCAGTCTTATGACTTCCAACACAAGGAAAGCCACTGCTTCTTTATATATCAACCACTAAACATGCACTGGGGGCACTTTTGGCTTATCATGATGATCATGATAAGGAACATGTTGTTTATTATTTAAGCCACACATTGGTGGCCTATGAACATAATTATATGCCTATTGAGAAGGCATGTTTAGCTATGGTTTTCAACACTCAAAAACTATGACATTATATGCTAAATAACAAAACTATTGTTATCACCAAGGTATATACTCTCAAGTTCCTCTTATCTAAAGCAACTCTTCAAGGATGAATGGATAAATGGATTAAGATCCTCATTGAGTTTGATATTGAGTACCAAAATCAAAAGGCAATGAAAGGATAGGTTCTTGTAGACCAACTTGTAGAAGCTCCTATTATGGCCACTCAACCTCTCAACTTTGACCTTCCAAATGATTCTATCATGACAATAGAACAAGCATCATAAGAACCTGAATAATGGATTCTCTATTTTGATGAATACTTCACATCATGCCATAGGGGTATTTGATCCCCAAAGCATTCTATATATAGTTATAGTGTACAAATAATATGTCCAAATATGAGGGATTGGTTGTAGGGCTCTATCTTGCCATATAATGGGACATTCAAAGCTTAAAGGTCTATGGAGATTCATATATAGTCATAAATTAGACAACTAATCAGTATCAAACAAGAGATGATAAGCTTGTTCCTTACAAATGAATTGTAGATGACCTTAAAACACATTTTAAATCTTTGTAGTATGAACAAGTTATGCAAGTCAATAATAGATTTGTCGATGCCATGGCAATAGTTGGTTCCATTATTCAAATGCATGATAGTGTTAAAGAGTATCAGTTCCTCATTGAAAATATTCTTCATCTAACACATATTCTATCAGATTCAGAGAGGATATGCACCATTGTTGATCCTAATCCCTCACCTGAGCTACCATGGTACAAGGATTTTTATAACTATTTCCATAGTCTGTATTTCTCACCAATATTTCTAATAACCAACACAAACTATTCCTTCATCACTTAACACATTATATCCTCCTTAGAAATACACTTTATAGAAAAGGCTATGATGGAACACTTCTTCATTGTTTATCTTTAGGAGAATCCAAGCTAGCACTAAAGGAGGTTCATGAAGGAATGTGTGGGGCCCATACCAATGGTGTAGTCCTAGCAAAGAAACTTATCAAAATAGGCTATTATTGGCCGAAAATGGAGAAATATGCTTGTAATTATGTAAAAAAGTGTATTCCTTATCAGTAGCATGGAAACTTGATACATGTACCTTCCTTACCATTGCAGCCGATTACAACACCATAGCCATTCTCAACATGGGGTCTTCATCTCATTGGGAAAATTAACCCAACATATTTAGATGGCCATAAACACATTTTGACTAAAACTAAGTACTTTACCAAGTGGATTGAGTCCATTCCTCTCACTTATGTTACTTGAAAACAAATAGATAAATTCATTCATTACCATATCATCTGTCAATATGGCATCCCAACCTGTATTATATTCGATAATGGCAAATCCTTTGTAAATATAGATGTAAAATAACTTTCTAAAAAATTCAAAATCAAGAAAAATAAATCCACTCCATATAACCCACAAGGTAATGGACAAGCTGAGGAATCAAATAAAACAATTCTATCCACCTTAAAGAAAAATTTCAATGATGTTGGCTATAATTGGCACTTATAACTCTTTCCTACCCTTTGGGCTTATAGAACTAATCAACACATCCCAACTGGAGCTACTCTATACTCTTTTGTTTTTGACATTGAAGCTATCATCCTAGTTGAAATTGAGATCCCATTATTATGAATATCACTGGAGCACATTGAAGATAATGAAGACTATAGAGCCTCACGACTGCATGAACTAGAGCTTCTTGATGGTAAGCATTTGGCTTCCCTAAAAAACTTGTAGGCCTATCAAAATAGATTATATATAAGTTACAAAAATTCATTCTCCATCGATAATTTGAGATTGGTGACTTAGTTTTGAAAGAGAACCAAAAGAACATGAATGTTAAACCCAAAAACAAAGGCAAGTTTCAACCTAATTGGTTAGGACCATATATTATCAAAACAAACTATGGATCAAGAGCATATCAACTGTCTAAACCTAATGGTGAATAACTTTCAAAGCCCATGAACCAAATACACCTTGAGAGATTCTACGCATGAATAACTTTGAACCATTGTCTACAAGACCCCTGACTTGGGGGTAACTTGTGCTGCCATAATTTTATCCCACCCTTTTATCTTACCTTAAACACATTTTATACTACCTTAGTTCACTTTTTATGAATTCTGGCAGTAAAGGCTTTGAACCCTTGGCACTCTAAACACATTCTTCATCCCATTATGGATTTCTCTCCTTGAGAAGCATATTCTTTGTTTTGTCTAAGACATGTTATAAGCTTGAACACTTTTTATCCCTTGACCAATTATGATCTTGATTATGTCTCATGAACATTATGAACATCTTTAGTAGTAGTCCTACAAAGCAATTCAACCAAGATAGCCTTGTGCAATTTCAAACAAGTGAATAGCCACATCTTCTTAGTTTAAGTATTTTTTATTCTTTATTGTTTTATCAATAACCTCACTCTTCCCTATTTTCAAGCATGGGTCATTGTAGCTGGCTTAGCTCTCTTATTGGAACCTCTACTCTTAGGATATGCATCTCCTCAACTAGATGGTCCCATCTTATGCATATTTTATCCCAAAAACATCAAAAACATTAGAAATACTTTGAAAATACCAAAAACATCAGAACATGATCCATAAAATAACAAAAACATTGTCTCACACTTCTTTACATTTATACATTCCCATTCTACCATGTTATGTTCTTGCCAGTTTTCAAGCATATAAATACTAGTTCATTTCATCTTATTCACACACTTTCCATTTTGCAAGATCATTCTTTCTCATCTCATTAGCTTCTTGTTTGTCAAACCATTCTCATTTGTTTGTTGTATCTTCCATTTCTTCTATAACATTAGTCATGTTGGTTTGATCATCATTTTTTTCTATCTCAATTCCTGGGTGAACTACATTGGCTTGAAGTTCATGTTGGAACATGCATCCATGGAACTATGTAGGTAGTGTCCACTTATCTTATACATCTGGAGTCAGCTTCACAAACCCCTTCCTTTTCTTCTCTTTCCCCATTTCTTCTATCATTGTTTCTCTTTAATTAGGGAATAATTATCATGTCATTATTCTTTGTTATGATGTGGTGGAAAGTAACACCTCTACTACACATACATGAACATTTGTATTTAAACCACACTAACTTGGTTTTTGTTTGTGTGTGTTTATTGAAGTTCTCTAGGTGTTTTATTGTGCTTTTGCACCTCTCCTTTTATTTCTTCTCCTTTTTTTACTTCTTATCTCATCTTGGTCTTGTGTTTCCTTGATTGTTTTTTGCTTTTCTTTTTTTAGGTTTCATAACATCTTGATGATTCACATTGATCTTGATTTTTTATATCTTGATCCTATGTTATTATGTTGTTCTTAGATTTTTTTTATTTCATTGTTGTTGGTGTCTTATTTTTCTATTTAATTTGATTTTCTCTTTTGTGTTCAATAATGCCTTGATGGTCCACATGGATATTGATTATTCATGTCTTGGTCTCATGTCATTAATACATTCTTGACTTTTGTTTTTAAACATTTTTGTTCCTACTTAAGTCTTGATTGACCATATCTTGATTTCAGCTTAGGTTCATTTATGTTTGTCTTTTTCTTTGTCTTTGCTTTTTTGTTTAAATGTAAATCCATGTAACTCTAGTTTTGGTCATTGTTTTACCATTATTCTTAGTTATAGGCATTCACATTTGAACCAACTCAATGCAATTGGAATACTATGTCATTCTAAGTTATTCATACTTATGATGCCTAATTTCTTTTGCTATAGCAAGCACTTTATGCTCAGGTCTCAATGTCTTAACATCAACATCAGCTCTGATGAATGATTCTTAAGAACACTTTACAACACCTAGGCTCATGATATGGAATTATAATTCTAGATAACTTGCATTTTAGGATTTTTTATCTATACTTAGATGTGCATCTCTTTGCATACATTATGATTCTAATCAATTCTTGGTCATTTTTCATCATTTCTCATTCTATTCTCTCCCAAACTTGGGTGAACTACATTGGCTTGAAGTTCATGTTGGAACATGAGTCCATAGAACTATGTAGGCAGTGCTCAATTTCTATTAAGGTTAGTTCAACTATCTCTATTCTTCTTTTCATCTCTCTCATCACTTTGTGCATTCTCATATGCTTGGTGTTATATGGCTTTCTAAGCCATTACACTATCACGTGTATGTTTGCACCCGCTCATTTTAACCTATCTTTTTAGTTATATCCTTGAGATATTTTTATTGCCAATCACCTATGCTGGGGCACAACATCTAAACATCAGCTAAATCAAATCATCTCTATATGGGAAAATAATTATTTATTCTTTATCAATGATCAATATTCGCCCTACTGGGGCAAAACTATTTTATCACGATCAAATATGCTCTATTGGAGTACTTATTATCTTCTTTTTGGAGACCCTATTCTAGTGGTGCTTCCCTTTCTGAAGCCTAACATTCTATCTTTTCCTCTAATTCTAAGATCTCCACATTAAATCCCATGTTGGCAATATTTTAGTGTGCAACTTGTCTCGAGATTGATCAATGTCATAAGCATGTAGCTTATACTCTCAAATTGGGTACATTTACGGTGTGTCCCTTGCATTTATGGATTGAATCTTTCCCATTCCCCCATCTTTGGGTCCTATTGTAACTCTCATCATATTTTTATTATTGATGTTAATCATGTGTGAAATAATTAACTCATCTAGATGTGATCTATTCCATGGGTTAACCTCTCATTTTCATTCTCTTTTTGAGAGTCCATCATTCTCTTTTATCCTAGTATGTCCTCTCGAGGGGGATTCATGGGTCTATTCCAATTTCTTCTTGACAACTCTTTTCTTTGAAAATATGTCACTTCACTTGAATGTCTCACTACACCTTCTCAAATAGGGGCAAAATATAGACATCCAATTCCTAACACCATTTGTGTTGAAATTGTTAATCTTACTCAAATTGCACTCAAATGTGCATTTTAGGTCAAAATCCATAAAACACATTAAATGGTTCAAAATTGTCATTTACAAGTGTCAATTTAGGTTAAAATATCCCAAAATAGGGTTATTCATTTTATGGGCCAGCTAACTTTGATCAGATCATTTTGAGTCAAAATGACAATTTCACCATTTAGTGATCTGGATCACTCTTTTCTTCTAATTCATTGGTATGCATCATGTACCTTTGTTATTTGATGTTGGAAACATCCTAAATGGGAATACAACTCCAACACATCTAACATCACCTTCCAGTTCATCTCCAATCAAATTATGACCCATTAATATGACTTTTTGACCATTTTGATTAATTAAGGGCCAATTTTCAAATAATTACACAAATGTTGATTAACCTTGTTTAAGGCTAATTAATCCAAATCAAGATCTTAAGTGTATTTTCCATGAGATTTGTTGAACATTTATTTTTGAAAATTGATTCCTATCAATTGCATCATTAGGTGACATCATTTCCTAGGAAGACATCCCTAGGCCATAAATGCCACAAATATCAAGATTATGGGTCACCCATGCCTAGTTAATGCCTCCCATGCCTCTTAAATTCCCCTTATTCTAAGGTAATAATGAAGATAATTATGGATTTAATTCCAAATATTAGGATTATCCATGGCCACACATATCAATCTTGAGATGGATGGTCATGGTTGATCCTAACCAATCTCAAAAATCTATAAATAGAGAGGCCATGAACATAAATAAAAAAGCTTGAATATTTCCAAAGTTATAATGTCAAATTTTTTCCATAAGGCTTTGAATTTGAACATTGATTTTATTTTAAAGCTTCATTGATAGGCTAGTTTAGTAATTTGTAATCATGAGCCTAGTTTTTATGGAGTGTTCTTGAGGCATTAGAGGAGATTACCACCATTGTTGATAAAGACAAAGATGCTTGATCAAGGCAGAACATGCTTTTAAGCCACATGGGTATGTTGAATCCATTTGGGAAGGTAATATGATGTTGCATTCTTTCATTTGTTTCTTGTTATCCTTTATAATTCCCATAGGAATAGATTGGCTTGGTTATTTAGTTCTTTATGCATGTTTCATTACTTATGGATTAATGATTGACTAACTTGATTTGTAATCCTCTCTACATATACAAAACTTAACTCATTTTTTTTTTCATCAAAAACACTTCCTACCTTGGATACCCACCGAAACATCAACCTTGTCTAAGAGACTAATAGGTGTACCCAACTATCACACCTAATTGTAGTCATGTAGTACATTGGTTACTTGTCCTTTAGCACTAAACTTTATTATTATCAATTATGGTAGCCATGTCTTTGCATGATCTTATTTATCACACCTTTTATTGCACTTTGTGTACCTATTTGTGCTTTAGTACCCAACCTCTCAAAATCATTCATGCTAACCACCTTCATCATCACCCTTACTAAACCTATACCTAATTTTGCTTTACCTCATCACCTCCTAGTTTGAAGGGGAACACCTCTTCCCATACTTGAGAGAATCAATAGACCTTTGACTAGTAATCAATTTTGTTTTTGTAACTGGTTGATTTTAAGCTACACACAAAAAAGGGGTAAAATGTAGATACTAAAAATCTGCACACCATGATTTCAAATGTCATAATTCCCCTGGACTGCCTTAGGACCCCCTTGGGACCATTTAACCCTATAACCTCTAACTGAACCTAGCCCATATTTAATTTAACTTAACTAGATTAACTTAACCTTTACTCACTTTTTACCCTTCACCCTCGACCACCAATGGTCAGGTTGACCATTGATGGTCACCCTAATCATCGATGATCATGGTCAACCTATTTAACAACTAACATGTAAGTTACCCACCTTGAGTTTATGAAAATAACTTATCCTCATTTGTATGAGAGCCATTACATGAGCGAGTTATAATTAATAAGATTAGTTCATGTGTTGTTGCAACTCTCTTGCCTTGCCTATAAAAAGAGAGTAATATAGAGGTGAAATTCATCTATAATCATTATCAAGAGCTTATGTATCTAGGATTTTATTTCTATAGTTTAATCATTATTAGCAATATAATGAACCAACTACCATGTTATAGAGTCAATTTGTTGCCACCTCTTCACTAAGTTCTTAGGTACCATTACTCTATTAGAGTCAAGCTAGATTCTACCAACATGCCAAATACCTCAACCATCCACCTAATCAACTTTTAGTAAGATAAGTACTTGTTTCTCAGTATTCATTTACTTAATTTTCATTTCATGATCAACCCAAGTCTTACCTATCTCCTAGAATCCATCTTTTGGATCTTGATAATCAGCATTTTTACCAACCCATATCCATATACAATAATCATAGATGGTTTTCTCAACCATTGATGCTCTCTCCAACTGATAATGGTCACCTTAACCACCAATAGTCAGCCCACCCACTGATGATCACTGTGGTAATAAAAACTAGCAAGCTAATTTCACCTACCTACACCCAATCAAACCTGATTTTTTGTGTTCTTATTTCTTTATAGACCACTTTTTAATTTTTTGAAGTATACCCAAACTATCTATCTTTAGTATTAATTAATTTATCACTAATTTAATTGTTTCCTGTCTATTTTCTAAGCAAGCATTCTTGTATTAAATTTTAGTACCTTTTGATTATTGATGTAAGTACTTTTTTTATAAACTTAATTGTTTAAATGTGTAGATTGACAGCCCCTAAGGAAGGTCTTGACTCTAAGATCTAACTATCACTAGGCAATCCACTCAACTATCTGTCTAATAAACAAATTTGCTTTAGCATTTTCTTAACTACAAGTCATCCTCCCAAGCCAAAGAGGAGCTCTTCACAATATTATAACTCCAAACATGCATAATCAATCAAAATTTTCAACCATATCCATATTTTTTTTCTTCTCTCCTTTCCATTAATAAGAAATAAATTTATTGAAATAGTTTTGTTCTTGCATGCACAAAATTTGAAACTCTGTATTATTCCTAAAAAATATGATTTAGTGTATAAACCCTAATCCTCCTCAAAAGTATAGCATGAGATGAAAATATGTGCTCATTAGAAGGATATTCTAGACTTATTTAACATCCCATTGTGAGGAGAGTTTCCTACATACCAATACTCTGAGACCTCGATGTAGTTCTCCCACCTAGTGTTTGGTGCAAGTGTGATTGAATTCTAGAATGAGCATTATCTTGAATGACTTTAGTATGCTTGAGATTTTAAATATTTTAAATTTGGGCTTAAGGAGGATGTATATGGTAGTATGCATAACTAGGGTAGAATAGGGATCAAATAACTTAATTTTTCTCAACTTATTTCTTATTTGGATAGTTTTTTTGCATATATTTTCCATCTAGTAAATAGTGGTCAAATAGCCTTGTATTTATAGAGATATGTAGCTTGTGAAGATGATAAAATGTAATTAGGCCAACATTGGGAGGTGCACACATTTGAAAATATATCCGTTTGGGAGAGTTAAGACAAGGGACACTAGTGCCAATTTGGGGACACTATGCCATCTAGATTTAGTGTCCTTAATACAGTGCTAGTGTTTAGTGTTTGAGATAATATAAGATCTCTATGATATGCATAATTGATCAAAAATTATGATAAAGTATTTAGGATAGGTCTAGGTCCAATCTAGGAATAGGCTATCTCAAGCAAAACTCTTAGCATCTAAATACCACTTTTAGGTGATTACAAGATGATTACTTATATTTTTTGGTTTATTGTCTAACTATGACTATATTTTAACTATGTAAAATGAAATAAATCAAGCCTATGATTTTTATGGTTAAGGAACTCTATTTTTATCTATAGAGTGTTAGTTATGTTTGATCTAGGTCAGTATTGACTATCAATATTGGAAAGTGTTGGTGATATAAGTACACAACTTGTTATCTCAATTTATGGCTAATCCGATGACAAGTAGACCTTTATAGTCTACTACACTACTATTTGAACCTATAAAATTGTTAAAATATTCATAAAATGATTTCAATCTAATGTAATAAACTTACAAAGATCTTCTTACCTTTTATTATTCTCCTTGGTCTCTTTGAGGCCTTGTAGTCTTCTTGTAATTATTGATACCTTCTTCAACGAGATATATGACTACACCATAACTATTAATAATTCATAAGGTTCTTGATATACATCCTTTATTTTTATACTTATCCAATACCTTCCTTTACCCTAATCTTTTTCTACAAAACACACAAACAATCTTGTTATTAAGACTTTGCAAATAGGCCTATAGATTCAACCTTCTTCGATGGATGCTAGTCTTCAATATAGATATTTATCTCAAACTATTTTCATGATGCATAAAAATGATACTTTAATTATTTATAATATTTAAAACTCAATATATACTTTTGACCTTTTTATTTTATCATCCTTTCATGAAAACATCTAATTTTACTTTTTAGGCCTTTACATAACCTATGAAATATTCAGTTTATATTAACTTGAATTAGAAAAGTCATTAACTCTTATAAACATAGTTAAAGCTTCATAAATAAATTATTTTACCACCCTACATGATTCTAACTCCTCTCAATCATTCCTTTAAAATTTATGCTCCCTTAAGGACTATCAAATAGGGGTTTCTACACCTTCTTAATAGGTTTGCAGGCTGAGAAATAAAGATTATTCATTATCAAAGTGATAAAAACCTTTTAAACCATCACTAACACTTCAAATGTATCATGACACACCTATCCTATAAGTTTTATGTTTTTTTTTAAGATTATATTTAGGTTATAAATCCTTTATTACTTTTAAACCTTGTTTTAGACCTAAAACATAGGCCTACACAAACTTAGTCATGCATATATTGGATTATAGGGTTCCATAAACCATGAAACCACTTGGATCACTTAAAAAACACTTTATATAACTTTATGTATTATGTCATGAAATTTTTATGTTTCATTTTTGAGTTATTCAAATTTTAGTCACTAAACCCTAGTTAAGGGTTTACACAGTCCCGTCACTGGCTGAGAGCAAACAAAAATACAAAACTCAACTTCTAGTGACTAGATTTGATTATTTATAATTTAATTAGAGCCTATATGAATCTAACCTACTTTTTAAATCCTTCATTTTCCATTAACAATCCAAAAATTCTAAAAACAACCACTATTTTCCTTGAATTTTATAAATAGTATACCATGTTTAGGCTGTGAGTCATCTTTGAGACAATTTTGTTAGGATCTACAAGCATGGATCTTGGTACCAACATGTCAGGTTCTAAATCAAAGATCTAAAACTAGGTTTTAGGAAACCAAAATATAATCCTAAACATGTGTAAGAATTATATGTAAAATTAAAACAAGCTAAAAAAAACAAACATAACATGAGAGAAAACATTACACAAGGTATATGTGGAAACCCTACTTAAATAGCAAGGGAAAAACCATGGGGAAAAGGAAGAATCCAAAATTCATATTCATTAGTAACTCTCTATACAATAACATATATCATCAACTCATTTCTAGTGTTTATAAGAACTCAAGTGAACCAAGCTTGCAACCAAGCCTTACAGCATCCAACCTCCAAGTTGGAACATGAAACTCCATACAATGCTAACACTATAACATCCAATTTGAGATAAAATCATCAACCTCCATCTCCATGATTCTATATAACAAGCCTTAAAGATCCAACAAGGTGAGCCAAGCTAACATAGCCTTTCAGGATTTAACCTTTAACCTCAAGGATCCATAACATGCATCTAGGTGAGCCAAACATAACAAAATTTTAGGTTTAAACCTATAACTATGCATCAGATGCTTATAACCTAATTATCTAGGTGAGATAATATTAAAATAATTAAAATATCTAACCTCCCAAAATATGCAATTATAAGTATTACATGGATCCTCAAAGGGAATCCATAATGAACTCAATGGATTATGAAATGGATTACCAAGCATGCTAATAGATAACATTTACAATGAGAGAGAGAAGAAAGAGAGGGAGAAAACTTCATGGCTACTCCAAAAAATTATCCACATTTAAATGGGTGTATATTTATCTAAGTGGTGTTTGTCCCCATGTGCCAAAATTTATCAAAAATGACCCTCCACTAGTAAGATCTAAGGCCACCTTCATGTGGCTCCAAAACATGTGCCCCACTTTCAAAAGTGAGTCCAAACAAAAATAGTAACATTCTTGTCTTCATCTCCCAAGGGTCAATAAAGTGGATGCCTAAGTTATACAAGATCTAAGCCACCCCATGTGACTCTTATAATTTCACCCCACTCACACATGTGAGGACAATCTGTAATAGTGCTCATCTTGTCTTCTTCTTCCATGTGACCACACAAGTACAAAAGGTGTTAGAATCACCTTTTAACTTTATCCACACATGGTAATCATGGGTCCCTTTATAAATTTGACCCATAAATGATGACTTGTATTTTTCACCATGTGACAACCCACATGTGACAACTAAGAACAAATCTATGTCCTCTAGTGGATTACTACGCCCCACACCATGCCACCTCATCTTGATCACATCTCAAGACCCTTCATGGGCCATCCTACCACATCAATTTTTTTGTCACATCACCAACATGCCATGTCATTTACATACCCTTTCATGCCACATCACCAAAATGCCATCTCATCATGTCACTTCACTATGAATAGTTGCTTCACACCCTAACAATCTCCCACTTTAATTCATATATATAGGACTTTATCACACTTGTGTATTATGCCAACCAATTATCATCTAGTTATCATCCATGCCCAATAATGTTCACATACAATCCCATTATAATTTCTTTTCACTACTAAAACTTCTCTACCCTAACTTTGTCAACATCTATTCTTCCATATCAGATTTGCAACATCTTGAAGTGACTCCAACTTCACCACATACCCATCCTTCTTCAAGATTTTTCCATGAACCACTCACTAATCCCACTAGTTTTAAGTATCAGATAAAGTACACACCATGGATTTATTAGGGATTTTCTACTCTAATGAATGCAATACACAAGACATCCATGTCTCTTCCTCTTTGTTCTAGGACACTCTAGAAGATAACTCAAAATATCAAAAGAAGTGGGATACTTGACTTTCTTGCTTTATGTCCTTTGTTCATCTCCATCATTATATTTTTCCTTTATCTTTATCCAATCACCTAGCCATCTCACCATTGATCATGTTGGGGCTTGAAAACAACATGCCATCTACACATATAATCAACCTATGCTAAAGTTTGTATCTCCATGAAGTTATTCATCTACCACATTAGCATCCCTACTAGAATTTGTACAGTCTTTAATTATGAAAAATAATAAATCTTTGCTTCATCCTTAGAACCTCTTATGTACTCCATCTCAGCATGTGACCACCATGTAGGAATGATAATCTCATATCTAGCTTCTCCAAAAACAACAAGTGCGCACTGCACTCTGATAGTAGTTATCAACATGAGATAAAAACCTATAGAAGTCAACACCTAACTTCAAAATATGTAGAATACAAATACAAACCATAATAAACATGGTACCTATCCATAATTATTTTCAATTCATCATGATAATTAGTGCATCACTGCACCTACTGAGTTTTTAGCCCAAAAAATATAGTTAATTTGCATCATGTTCTACCACATGTCACACATATGGCCTTTTCCTTCAATGGAAACTTAGGTCTCTTATTTTGTTCCATCCACCCTAAACTAATTCAACAATATGAGAGAAGAACCTAAATAATTCAACACCTTACTTATACATGTAGCAAACCATTACCCACCATGCACAACATGGTACCCATCCATAATTCTTTGGAAGTCATTGCACTACTTAGTACATCACTACACTTACCAAGTTTTTGAACTCCAAAGATATAGTAAAGTTGCATCCTACTCTACCACATGTCAAAAACATGGCCTTATCCTTCCACATAACCTCAAGTCTCTTGTTCTTCTCCATCCAATAGGTACAATATCAGGTTTCTTGCATCTCCTCCTCTACATGGAATTTCAGCATCATCTTGGCTCACACATTGTGGTAGTAGGATCCCACAACTTATATCTCTTCACCAGCCAAGAACTAGAACAAGATACATGTCTTGTCATCATCCTCCATATACACTAATGGATATCAGCTTACTCTACCACAAGCTATACAATTAGTTCTTCAATAAGAACATTGTGTTGGTGTTGATCCATTTGATTAAGCTTGTTAATATTTTCCTCCATTCTCCATATTCCACCAAGAGAGAATACCTACCATGAAAACTTTTTTTAAAAATTTATTTATTTATATCTTGGTCTCTCTGCCTATATCTCTCACTTACATAAAACCATCCAATAACCATGGCTCTGATAGCAATTGTTGGGATCTACAAGTATGGCTCCTAGTACCAACATGTCAAATTCTAAACCAAAGCTTTGATACTAGTTGTTAGAACACCAAAACATAATCCTAGAAATGTGTAATAATTAAATGCAAAATTAAAATAAGATACAAAAATAAACATAACATGTGAGAACACATTACACAAGATCTACATTGAAACCCTGCTAAACCAATAGGGAAAAACCATGGGGCAAAGGCAAAATATAGACTTTATATTCATAAAAAAATATATCTACAAAAATAAATCCTCTCATCAACTCCTTTCTAGTGCTTACAAGCACTTATGTGAAACAAACTTGCAACCAAGCCTAATAGGCTCCACCCTGTAAGCTATAACATGAAACTCCATGTAATACTAACACCATAACATCCAAGGTGAGATCAAAACATCAACATCCATCTCTATGAGTTGAGAATCAAGACTCCAATATCCAACTAGGTGATCCAAGCTAACATAGCCTTTTATGCTCTAACCTTTAACCTCAAGGATCCATACCATGCATCTAAGTGAGCCAAGCATAATAGCCTTCTTAGCTCTAACCTTTAACCATGCATCTGATGCTTACAACCTAAGCATCAAGGTGATTTAATCTTACAAACATTACAAGTTGTAACCTCATAAAACATGCAATCCCAAGGCTTTCAAGGATCCTCAAAGGGAATCCATAATGAACTCAATGGATTATGAAATGGATTACAAAGCATGCTAATAAATAGCATTTACAATGAGAGATGGAGAAAACTTCATGGATACTCCAAAAAATTATCCACATTTGAGTGGGTGTATAGTGATCTAAGTGATATTTTTCCCCATGTGCCAAAAGTAATAAAAAATGACCCTCCACTAGACAAGATCCAAGGCCACCTTCATTTGGCTCCAAAATTTGCACCCCACTTCCACAAGTGAGTCTAAATGGCAATAATAGCATTGTTGTCTTCATCTCCCAAGGTTAAAAAAAATGGATGGCTATTTTAGACAAGATCCAAGCCACCACATGTGAATCCTAGAATTATTCCCCACTCACACATGTGAGGATAATTTGTAATAATGATCATCTTTTCTTCTTCTTCCATGGGACCACACAAGTTCAAAAGGTATTGCAATCACCTTTTGACTTTCTCCACACATGGGAATCATGGGTCCCTTTAAAATTTTGAGCCATAAATGGCCACTTGTCTTTTCACCTTTTGACAACCCACATATGACAACTAAGGACAAATACATATCCTCTAGTGGATTACTACACCCACACCATGTCACCTCATTCTAATCAAATCCTAGGATGCTTCATGGGCCATCCTACCATGTTAAATTTATACCACATCACCTACATTCCACATCATCTATACACCCACATGCCACATCACCAAGATGCCATATCACTAAGATGCCATCTCAACATGACACATCACCATGAATAGTGCCTATGAATAGTGATGTGTGGATAGTGGCCTCACACCCTAAAAAACCATTTTCTAAAGACTTTCAAAGACTAGTTTTGATTTAATAAAGAGCTATACAAACTTATCTAACCTTGTCTAGTGTTTTTTAGTCTTGAACAAGCATAAAAGTATGTATAAAAATTATCTTCCATTTTAACTGTATCACTAAACATAGAACTCTGATCTTTGTCACATGATAAAACAACATAAAAGTATAAACCAAGATTATTGAAGGATTATAATATATCAAAATACCTTTTGAGAGTTAAGGAAAAACAAGCAACATTTCAAAACTCTCTTCTTTATTCATGAATCTTCAAATTTTTATTATAATCTTTTGCAACTTTAAGGAAAACATCTTCCTTTCTTCTTCATTGGACTCTAAGACATTTTACAACCTACTCACCAATATATAAACTTAACCTTTATACTTGTTTTATTACTTTATTGAGATCCTTATTACTTGGTTTGATCTCTATCAAGTTGTTATATGAGGTCTAAACTAATATTAGTCTTGTTTTGTATACAAGAATCTCTAAACCATGTTTATTTTGACATTTCTCCAACATATAAATATGATCCTTAAGTTGATTGACAACTTTTAAGACTATTTATAACATGGATAACCTTATAGAACATGTCTTAAGACCTTCATTTCCCCTTTACATGTATAATTATAACTTTACAAACACTTAGGAGATATGAAGAGCTTCACCATTACTTATAAACAAGTTTGAATTTCCAAATATTAATCTTGGTGGAAAAGTCTAAAACCATTCCAAATTGATCTATAAAAATCAAGTGAAGCACTCAAAGTCTTCTTATTGACCTCTTAGACCCTCTAAGACCAAACATTGACTTATTATACCAACATTTACATTAACATGATGATGCTCCTACAACATACTTTCCAGGTGGAAAATTTGAGCTCCATCTCAAATGAAGTCTTCTTAAACCTCTTTCTTTTATTTATTCTAATTTATCAACAAATCCTTGATTTATCTTGAACCACCTTCATTTATTCCATCTTCTTCATGCTTAAATAACTTAATTGGACCAATTTATGGTTCATTTTCATTTTTTAAGTTCATTAAACTCTCATATGATTCCTCCTCTAGCTTCATGAGTTTTATAAATGACCCCATCTTCTCTTATTTCATACTTGCACATCTAAGACTGAAATCATGATTAGTTTCAAAATTTTGAGACATCATTACCTCTCTAATTGTTGTCATCAGTTCACTCCTACTCTTGTTTGGTGTTTCTTCATCTTACAACTCCTAATTCAACATATTCTTAGTTTTCTTTGGTCTTCATTCCTTCATAATTACTTCCTTTACTTTCCATTTCAGTATTGCCATTTGTACCTTTATTAATTGATGTGAAAATTGGGTCTTCTAATGATCCCACCTCAACCTCTAGTTGTTTTACAGTCACATAGATAAACAAGTCATTATCTTTCTATTTGATTGAGTATTCTTGAAAACCTATAGCCACACATTCAAAATAACTATTAGAATCAAAATACTGAGGCCAAATTACCCCTCTAAATGCCTCCTTCAATGGAACCACTTGATCTTGTGCTCTTAAAAGTTATTATTCATTTTTTTCCATCTTTTATGGTTGCATAGGAACTATCATCCTCATGTTCTTCCTTTTCAAGAGAAGATTAAAATAATTATATCACTTTATCCTTATTTTTCTCCTCCATAACGAGAACTTATTTCACTTCCTCTTGTTCATTTACTACCTCCTTCATTTACATGGTCTTATATAGGTCCTTTGCTTTCTTATGTCTTCCTTGATCAAGATAATTTGTCTTTGCCTTCTTCTTTCCACAAGGAGCTTTATAGTCCATTTCATCTTTCTTCGTATTTTTCATCAATCCCACACACGTTTTTCCTCTTGTATCTTCTCCAACATGAGATTAACATTATCTAACATTCCCTTTACCTCAGTCATCTCTTTCTCAAATTCTAAATCTTAGTTTTTAGTGTTTTCTTCCATCTTCTTCTTGCAATTTTCCTTCTCAACTAAGTCCTTCATTTTCTTTCCCTTGTGTTTTCTCTCTCTAAGACTCAATGTGTTCTTCCTCTACTCTTTTTTCTCACTTTAATCTATCTATAAAGTCTTTTTCACCGAGCCTCCTCTTGATACCTCACCCTAGGATTTTTCATCTTCTACCTAGTCTTTTGGTATCCTCATCCAAGACTATTCCACCATGGAAATATTTTTATTTATTCTAGTTCAGGTCTAAAAAATATTAACATGAAACACAAATACAATGAAATTTATTAACTATAATATATTATCATAATATATTAATTCTGATACTGCATTATAAACCATACAAGAATACAATGTTATATAGGAAAATCATTCCTATATTTAGGGAGATCAAATCTCCATGTAAATCTCTAAATCTCCCTATTAAAACTCAACCTAACAAACTCACTATATTATGAATATATTGTTATTAATTATATATTCAACTAACTAAACTAAACCTATTAAATATTAACATAATATTTTTAACAAAAATATTTATGTTGGTATATTAATAATGTGAACACAACACATTATACCTCAACATTCACCCCCTTGTGAACATTATTAATCCTATCTACACCCCCTTAATGTGAGCATGGAGAGAATATACATCTTCAAGAATTGGCATGAATAAAATCATATGCCAATGCATGCTTTTAGGTCTACATACTATTGATGGAATCATGTTATACATGACCACTGCTATGTGAAGGAATGCATCTTACATTTACTATACGTGACCATACGTATGTGTCATTGGGGGTCATCTCCATAAAGAGGTAAGGCAATCATAGGATCTTTGTAGTTAGTTACCCTCCCATACAATTTTTTGCCACATTTCATTATATTTACATTCTCCCTTTTCTCCAAATATCAAAGGTGTTCCAAATAAGTAGGGCAATGAAAAATACACACAACTCAAAAAATGAAAATATCATGAGGAACCAATACTCATTGTCATGTTATGCAACCTCTGTTAATGTTTGTTGCTACCCAAATAAAAACAACATAGGTATTATCCACTACCCTTGAAGAACTGTCCTTGGAATTATATGATTTGGCATAGAGCACACCACACTAAAAATTTTAAAAAACCACACCACACATGTGAATAAGAATGTCCTTCTATTCTTATTCAAACACACAAACATCACTAAATCATTCTATATCCCATCGTTGGTGACTAATGAGAGGCTCTAGAACCTCCAACCTCTATTTCCTTCATCCTCCAATAAGTGAAGCTGCTTACTTATCACATGTGTCGATGAAGCTCAATTGTATGAATATTTTGAGGATAACCCCCTATAATCTGGATATTGTGTACAATTAAAAATGTGTCCATGAGGTAGATATTTTTATATTTTATAATTTTTGACAATGATTTGATATAACACCTAAGCCTAAAAAACTTTCACTCTTTAAACATACATAAGACTATTGGTTTTGACATACTTTATTGATATACTTGACAATAACATAATAAAAAGATGAACACTTTTTAATTTTGTGTACACATTAAAAAATACAAACATATAGACCTCTGATTTATAAATTACACAAAATAACTATAGACATTTTATTAAATAAGAATGAACTATAAAATTGCATTAACACTTCTCAAAACTAGACTCAAAACTAATCAAATACACATGACCAAACCATATAACATTTGAATTTAAATATTAAATAATAAAATATTAAGAGTAGAGAAATTAATTAAATATTACTTTAAAAACTTTTGGAGAATATTTGACAATTAAGACTCACTTTAACCTAATGCCTCGAAAATAAAAACATTACCAAAAACTATTTCTAATTCTTGTATGACTCAAAAATAAAAAAGTATGACAACTTACTAAAAGGGAATACAATGGCGACCAAGATGAAGGTAGTTGTATGTAAATTCATAGACTATGACTATTATATGTGATATCCCCTCCAAAACAGGAAATATAGCAACACAAAAAACTCTGAACAAGATATAACTTTTGTTGAATAAATTCAGAATGATCACAATAATATAGTCTCTTAATAACAAATTATAGATTGTATCACTTGTCCTTCTAAACTATTACAATTGCAGTCCTTTCACATGCATATAAATATGGAATACAGTCTTAAAAACCCTGGCTTATCAAAACTGGAAGTGAAAATTGAATTCTGGAAGGTCTCAGCCCTTCTGTGTTGACACACAGTCGCCGTCGTCGGTCGATATCTCGCCGAAGTCGGTCTCTGTCGGTCGTTTCTGCCGACGTCGGTCTTTAGTCGACCGATGTCAGTCACTGCAACCCTCCGTCTGCCGAGGTCGGTTCCTGAGCAGATCAATACGGACCTGTACGGACTTTGTACGGCCGCCAATTAAGCACAACTTCCCTGTTTTCAACCCCTGATCTGAAATATACGTTTCTAGCACAGAAGATCTCTAGCTGTATAATTTATTGAATCAAAACAAGAATAAAAGAATACCTGGAATATCTGTGATAACTTCTATGTGAAGTTATCTCTCAAACCTGAAATTCTGTGATAACTTCTGGATGAAGCTATCTCACACTTTGGCAATAAATCAGCTGATATTCCACAGCCTCTTAATTGCACACACTGAAGAGGGAACGTTCTCCAATGCAAATGGAATCCTTGAACCCTAGGCTCAGTCTTCACAGAAGAAATTCTCAAAATCAATATCAATAATCAATAGCATAATCAATAATGGCCTCCATGTGAAACCCTTATACCCTCAAAAGATATGCTTGCCCTAATTAGGGTTTTCTTAAATTAGCATTAGGGTTTCTAATTTAAAATTAGAGCAAATAATTAATAATTAATAATTAATTATTAATGAGACCAAATAATTAATATTTGATTAAATCAATCAAATATTAATATCTCCCTCAATATACGTCGGATCCTCAAACCGATCGAAGTAGGTGAATCAGGGAGTGATTCCGCACATGACCATACCAAAATAAAGGTGCTCCACTGCATATCAAATATCCCTAAAAAGTAGGAGCTCAGGCCCAATGCATCTGAAATACCCTGAATGAAAACCAAATGTAGAAATTCTGTGAATCAAAGTCAATCCAAGCTCCATTATGACCCTCTATCCATCCTATTAGCCTACGAAGGTCGCATAATAGGCTAATCATCAAATCTATCAATGTCCACAAAAAAGGGGACATGACAATCCGCCCCTCCGGAAATTGCTTGTCCCCAAGCAATCTCGGAACAATGAACTACTCGATCCACCTGGATCCCAAAGGTAGTTATGCTCTACACTGCTGTGAATCAATGCAAGTACCTGTAACATCAACAGAAGTAGAACAAAGAGGAACCCATAATCAAATTGGCGAACACAACTCAACCAATCTCTAAAATCACAACTACCCTGGATGTGTCAATACTGTAGACTGTGTACTTGGCAACTGCAAATCCCATCTACAAAAGATGGTGTTAATCCATCCCATAACTGATCCCTCTGTAATGGTGGCACAACCAACTGTACCCTACTGTCAAATATGTGAGAAGAATCAATTTGGAGACTCGACTCCACTGGTATCCCAAACTCATCAGAATCAGGTACTCCCAAATCCTGAATATGTGTATCAGCCTCAACAACATGCTCATCAGCAACAACTGCAGGAAGGTACTCATCACCAACCACCTCAATATACAAATGATCATCCACACTCTGTAAATCAATGCCAAAGCTCATATCAACAGACGGAGTATCAACAACTGTAGCATCACTGTCTAACTCTTCCATACGGAGAGAAATAACCGGTGAAACTAAGTTCTCGAAACTGCCCACTGCATTCTCCTGGGTGTCATCTACAATAATAGGATCCTGGGACTCTTTGACAATCTCTGTCATATCTGAGAGGTCATCAACACTCAGTGCACTAACATCTGAGCCCACCTGTACACTCTGAGTGCAAGCATCTAACTCATCCTCATCTTCACTATATCCTATCTCATAATCATAATAATTATGGGACATGCTACTCTCTCGTCTAAGTGATCTGTAGTGCTCTCTCCTCAGCTTGACAAAACGATCAAAGGTTGTCCTCTCTTGAACATGAGGAGGTAATAAGTCCCACTCATCATTCGTTGTCCTATACCGTGCGAGTTTGTTTTTGGATGTAGGATATGAAAGAATTTCATTCATCCTCCTCTGAGTTGCTTCCAACTGCTTCAAACTGTGTTCCAGCTTCTTCATATCATTGTCCCACTGTTTCTGAGTATATGAATGCATCATGATACTTTGTTGATTCAATCTACCCAAACTACCCAATAGGATGGCGAGACATTAGCTCTGATGTGCCCAAAGGATGGCAGGAATTTGGCTCTGATGTGCCCAACAGGATGGCAGGAATTTAGCTCTGATACCACTGTGATATCCCCTCCAAAATAGGAAATATAGCAACACAAAAAACTCTGAACAAGATATAACTTTTGTTGAATAAATTCAGAATGATCACAATAATATAGTCTCTTAATAACAAATTACAGATTGTATCACTTGTCCTTCTAAACTATTACAATTGCAGTCCTTTCACATGCATATAAATATGGAATACAGTCTTAAAAACCCTGGCTTATCAAAATTGGAAGTGAAAATTGAATTCTGGAAGGTCTCGGCCCTTCTGTGTCGACACACAGTCGCCGTCGTTAGTCGATATCTCACCGACGTCGGTCTCTGTCGGTCATTTCTGCCGACATCGGTCTTTAGTCGACCGATGTCGGTCACTGCAACCCTCCGTCTGCTGAGGTTGGTTCCTGAGCGGATCAGTACGGACCTGTACGGACTTTGTACGGCTGCCAATTAAGCACAACTTCCCTGTTTTCAACCCCTGATCTGAAATATACGTTTCTAGCACAGAAGATCTCTAGCTGTATAATTTATTGAATCAAAACAAGAATAAAAGAATACCTGGAATATCTGTGATAACTTCTATGTGAAGTTATCTCTCAAACCTGAAATTCTGTGATAACTTCTGGATTAAGCTATCTCACACTTTGGCAATAGATCAGCTGATATTCCACAGCCTCTTAATTGCACACACTGAAGAGGGAACGTTCTCCAATGCAAATGGAATCCTTGAATCCTAGGCTCAGTCTTCACAGAAGAAATTCTCAAAATCAATATCAATAATCAATAGCATAATCAATAATGGCCTCCATGTGAAACCCTTATACCCTCAAAAGATATGCTTGCCCTAATTAGGGTTTTCTTAAATTAGCATTAGGGTTTCTAATTTAAAATTAGAGCAAATAATTAATAATTAATAATTAATTATTAATGAGACCAAATAATTAATATTTGATTAAATCAATCAAATATTAATATCTCCCTCAATATACGTCGGATCCTCAAACCGATCGAAGCAGGTGAATCAGGGAGTGATTCCGCACATGACCATACCAAAATAAAGGTGCTCCACTGCATATCAAATATCCCTAAAAAGTAGGAGCTCAGGCCCAATGCATCTGAAATACCCTGAATGAAAACCAAATGTAGAAATTCTGTGAATCAAAGTCAATCCAAGCTCCATTATGACCCTCTATCCATCCTATTAGCCTACGAAGGTCGCATAATAGGCTAATCATCAAATCTATCAATGTCCACAAAAAAGGGGACATGACAATCCGCCCCTCCAGAAATTGCTTGTCCCCAAGCAATCTCGGAACAATGAACTACTCGATCCACCTGGATCCCAAAGGTAGTTATGCTCTACACTGCTGTGAATCAATGCAAGTACCTGTAACATCAACAGAAGTAGAACAAAGAGGAACCCATAATCAAATTGGCGAACACAACTCAACCAATCTCTAAAATCACAACTACCCTGGATGTGTCGATACTGTAGACTGTGTACTTGGCAACTGCAAATCCCATCTACAAAAGATGGTGTTAATCCATCCCATAACTGATCCCTCTATAATGGTGGCACAACCAACTGTACCCTACTGTCAAATGTGTGAGAAGAATCAATTTGGAGACTCGACTCCACTGGTATCCCAAACTCATCAGAATCAGGTACTCCCAAATCCTGAATATGTGTATCAGCCTCAACAACATGCTCATCAGCAACAACTACAGGAAGGTACTCATCACCAACCACCTCAATATACAAATGATCATCCACACTCTGTAAATCAATGCCAAAGCTCATATCAACAGACGGAGTATCAACAACTGTAGCATCACTGTCTAACTCTTCCATACGGAGAGAAACAACCGGTGAAACTAAGTTCTCAAAACTGCCCACTGCATTCTCCTGGGTGTCATCTGCAATAATAGGATCCTGGGACTCTTCGACAATCTCTGTCATATCTGAGAGTTCATCAACACTCAGTGCACTAACATCTGAGCCCACCTGTACACTCTGAGTGCAAGCATCTAACTCATCCTCATCTTCACTATATCCTATCTCATAATCATAATAATTATGGGACATGCTACTCTCTCGTCTAAGTGATCTGTAGTGCTCTCTCCTCAGCTTGACAAAATGATCAAAGGTTGTCCTCTCTTGAACATGAGGAGGTAATAAGTCCCACTCATCATTCGCTATCCTATACCGTGCGAGTTTGTTTTTGGATGTAGGATATGAAAGAATTTCATTCATCCTCCTCTGAGTTGCTTCCAACTGCTTCAAACTGTGTTCCAGCTTCTTCATATCATTGTCCCACTGTTTCTGAGTATATGAAGGCATCATGATACTTTGTTGATTCAATCTACCCAAACTACCCAACAGGATGGCGAAACATTAGCTCTGATGTGCCCAACAGGATGGCAAGAATTTGGCTCTGATGTGCCCAATAGGATGGCAGGAATTTAGCTCTGATACCACTGTGATATCCCCTCCAAAACAGGAAATATAGCAACACAAAAAACTCTGAACAAGATATAACTTTTGTTGAATAAATTCAGAATGATCACAATAATATAGTCTCTTAATAACAAATTATAGATTGTATCACTTGTCCTTCTAAACTATTACAATTACAGTCCTTTCACATGCATATAAATATGGAATACAGTCTTAAAAACCCTAGCTTATCAAAACTGGAAGTGAAAATTGAATTCTGGAAGGTCTCGGCCCTTCTGTGTCGACACACAGTCGCCGTCGTCGGTCGATATCTCGCCAACGTCGGTCTCTGTCAGTCGTTTCTATCGACGTCGGTCTTTAGTCGACCGATGTCGGTCACTGCAACCCTCCGTCTGCCGAGGTCGGTTCCTGAGCGGATCAGTACGGACCTGTACGGACTTTGTACGGCCGCCAATTAAGCACAACTTCCCTGTTTTCAACCCCTGATCTGAAATATACGTTTCTAGCACAGAAGATCTCTAGCTGTATAATTTATTGAATCAAAACAAGAATAAAAGAATACCTGGAATATCTGTGATAACTTCTATGTGAAGTTATCTCTCAAACCTGAAATTCTGTGATAACTTCTGGATGAAGCTATCTCACACTTTGGCAATAGATCAGCTGATATTCCATAGCCTCTTAATTGCACACACTGAAGAGGGAATGTTCTCCAATGCAAATGGAATCCTTGAACCCTAGGCTCAGTCTTCACAGAAGAAATTCTCAAAATCAATATCAATAATCAATAGCATAATCAATAATGGCCTCCATGTGAAACCCTTATACCCTCAAAAGATATGCTTGCCCTAATTAGGGTTTTCTTAAATTAGCATTAGGGTTTCTAATTTAAAATTAGAGCAAATAATTAATAATTAATAATTAATTATTAATGAGACCAAATAATTAATATTTAATTAAATCAATCAAATATTAATATCTCCCTCAATATACATCGGATCCTCAAACCGATCGAAGCAGGTGAATTGGGGAGTGATTCCGCACATGACCATACCAAAATAAAGGTGCTCCACTACATATCAAATATCCCTAAAAAGTAGGAGCTCAGGCCCAATGCATCTGAAATACCCTGAATGAAAACCAAATGTAGAAATTTTGTGAATCAAAGTCAATCCAAGCTCCATTATGACCCTCTATCCATCCTATTAGCCTACGAAGGTCGCATAATAGGCTAATCATCAAATCTGTCAATGTCCACAAAAAAGGGGACATGACATTATATGATAATTTTGAATAGATCTTGATGGGAATCATAGACAAGTCGATGATGGAGAATAGGCATAGGAGAATATATGGATCTTGAATTGAAGCAGAATGGGCACAAAGATGTAAAACGTAGAGCAGGGATGTTGATGTGATATGGATAAATCCAATCCATAATAAGTTGTGATCTCAATGGAAATTTACTATTGGATTCAATGACAATATCTGTAATTCAAATATATTAGCAATTTACAAGAGGATGAATCAAAATATGATACAAGAGGAGATAGTTGTATACTTAGATTGAAATGTGATACACATAGTCACATGAGTAAAATACGATAGAAAATGCCACATGTAATGGTATAATTCAAATAACATATACCTAGATTGAGGCAATGGCACATCATTAAAAAATGAATAGATTTGCCAAAAATGGTGCTACTCTCCTTCTCAATTTCTTGAATGAGATCTCCTAGCTATAGACATCTAATTCCTAACACCATTTATGTTAAAATTATCAATCTTACTCGAATTGCACTCAAATGCACATTTTTGGTTAAAATCCATAAAACACCCTAAATGGTTCAAACTTGTCATTTACAAGTGCCGATTTAGGTCAAAGTCTCCCTAAATAGGGCAATACATTTTATGTAATAACTAACTTTGATCAATTCATTTCGAGTCAAAATGATGATTTCACCAATTGTGCTCTAAATCACTCTTTTCTTATAATTCATCAGTACACATCATATACCTTTGTTATTTTGTGTTGAAAACATCCTAAATAGGAATATGGTTCTACTACATCTAACACCACCTTCTAATTCTTCCCAAGTCAAATTATGACCTAGTAATATGACTTTTTGACCATTTTGATTAATTATGCACTAATTTCCAAAGAATTGGACTAAACTTGATTAACCTTATTTAAGATAATTAATCTAAATTAATAGATTAAGTAATATTTACATGGAGCTTATTAAATATCTCATTATTAAAAATTTATTGTTGATATTTGCATCACCTAGTGACATCATCATATGGGGTGGCATCTATAAGCCATAGATTCATAAAATATCAAGATTATGGGTTTCCCATGCCTTATTAAGACCTTCCATGCCTCTTTAATGCCCCTCTAGCCCAAAAATTTATGAGTTATATTTATGGATTTAATTATATAACTGGATTAATTCATGGCCACACATCTCAATTTTGAGATAGATGATCATGGTTGATCCTGGACCATTTTGAAAATCTATAAATAGAAGAGCCATGAATATCATTTTTAAGATTGATTTGTGAAAAGCTATAATGCTAAATTGTCTCCATAATCTTTTGTATTGATCATTAATTTTCATTAGAAAGCTTCATTTGATAAGCTAGATTGGATATTTCATCTACTTTGAGCCTAGGTTAAGCAAAACATTCTTCAGACATTGGAGGAGTTACCACCATTGTTGATGAAGACAAGAACTCTTGATCAAGGGAGTACATGACTTTGAGCTACACTTGTATGGTGAATCCACTTGGGAAGGTAATTGATGTTGCTTTCTTTCAATTATTTATTTCTATCTTTTGTAATTCCTCCATGAATAGATAGGCTAAGTTTTTTTATGCCTTTAATGCATTTTTCATGATTTATTGACTAATGCTTGACTAAGTCTCTTTGTAATCCTCTCTAAATTTTGGCATGCTCGATGGGACCCTATCCCCAAAAAATTTCTCATAAAGGCTCTTTTAAGAAACCTACTAACCAATTTTATGCAGAATCTTGGAGTGAAGGAGTCAAAAGAGTGAAATTTTAAGTTAAAATTCCATTTTTATGATAATTGCACTTTTGTTCCTGGTAATGTCAATTTTTATCTTTGTTATAATATTATTGTTGTCACAATAGAGATTTTGTAACAAAATCGTTTACTAAAAATCCATTTTATAGCCCTAAGCAATGATATCATTCACTAAAATAATAATTTCATTTGCTTGAGCAATGATTTTTCCAAAACATTGTTTTTGTCTCAAAACAACAATATTATTCACCCTGTGTAGCAATTTCATATTTGATAATAACTATTTTGTCAACAGAATAATGATTTTGTGTTTTTTGTCTGGTAATAGTGATTTTCTAGAAAAATAGTGATATTGTGTTTTTCTAATGATCTAACCCATAATAATGATATTGTTTTTTGGTAACTACAATTTTGTAGGGAAACATCGATATTGATTGTGTAACAGTGATTTCAAAATAGAGAGCTTGTTTTGAGAATTTTCTTTAGTCATTTGCAAATTAGATAGAAAGCTAAAGGTCAAACTAACTTTTTCATTATAGGATTAAGCTTGAAATTTATTAATACATGCTTTTTAGACCTTATTTGAAAGTTTAAAATGGACCAAGAACTTTGTTTTGGTGTTTAATAGAAAATTTAGATGCTTAGGTAAATGTTTTGAAAAATTGTGCTTTCAAAGTTCACAATTTAAGCCCAAGGGCCAAAAAAAACATCACCAAATCTTTATTTTAGTGCTTAAAACTAAACTCTTTTGTCAAGTTTGTATACAATAGGTGATTAATTAATTGATTGGAAAAAAGAGGGACATTGCATGTATGTTCTTCCATCCATCCCCTTTAGGGAAATTTTTGAATCAAAAGCATCATCCTTATTACAATCATGCCTAGTCCAAGGCATAAAAATAATGTCATTTAAAGCACTCCCCAAAACTTGTAATAGTTTGGGTGACTTTCAAACAACCCTAAAGTCTTTCTATTAGTATTTTATTTTATGTAAAGTTATCTTGTGAGGGGGATTTCATCACCTCCCATGATTTCTATAGGGTTAAAGCACTAGGATGTATCTACACTTTAGACATTACACTACACTGAGTAAGTGATGCATGTAGTGGTTTCAAAAAAGGAAATACCTTTTTGTAATAAGCCAAGTGCCATATACACCCAATTAAAGTGTGCTTCTTTTGCATCATTTGACATGAAATCCATTTTGCAATTGATCCATCTAGAAACATTCAAAAACTTGTAGTTTTTAGATGAATCCCCACTTGGTGCAGAAGTATTGTTGGTGCAAGGTGTGCCTCAAGGTCCATGTCACCATGTTGTCATTTGAGAGAAGGGGGGGGTATAAAACCCCTACTATATAATGTGCATTTACTTTTGGATGAACACTTAAAATCCTATACAATGACGTATATAAATGTACTCCAACAATATCATGTAATCTTTTTAGTTTAGACTTAAGATAATTGTTTTTTGTCATTAGCTTACTTGGTCTTGATTTGTGTCTAAAAACTACTTGTTAACTTAAATGAACTTTAAAAAAACACATTGTCCTCAAAATTCTTGAGCAAGGGAGGCATTATGTTATCCAATTAAAAAAATTATCTTTTCCTTATTCAAATTATTATCAAAAACTTTGTGTCATATCACCCACTTTGTCACAGTTATGCCACCCAATTAGGTCTAGATCATTTACCCAATTTGTTTAAGTTCCTCATTTATAATTCACATTCAAAATTGAACCTTTCTAAGATTTAAGGGTTCGTGTGTTAAATTGGGTTTGCTATGTGCATGCTAAACTTGTTTTAACTTGGGTTTAATTTTCCATTTGGATTGAGAGCCATTTATTAGACTCAAAATAACATTATTATCATGGTGAACTTAAGTCATCTTGCATATCGCTCACACTTTGAGTCTGAGAACATATTTTATCCTACTAGAACCATGTGAAGATGTTGTGTTACCCATTTGGTCTTAGCTTTGTACTTAGTGATTCGTTTATGTTTTTACATCTTGAGTTACTTAGTTCATATTGTCTTCTTTGTAATTCAAAGAGCTTTCCTCTAATTTTCTAAGATCAAATCTTCATAGTTGAAACTAGCTTTTATAGTATAGGTGTATCATAAAGATCTAGGCTTTGGTGTACTATTTTTCACCTTGGATCTTTGAGTTACCTTACCCTTATCTAATCTATATGATTTAAAATTTACCAAAAGTTGGGTAAATTCATGAAACAAATCTTCCAATTATGTGTGGTTCCAAGCCACTCTCCATTTATAGTCTCTTTAGTGCCTTAGTCATTTATTTTAAAAATGATCAAAATTCATATCTTCTTTAAACATTTGAAAAACATTGTCCAAATCTTATCAAACATTGAGAACATTTTTTTAAATAATGACACTAAGGTACACTTACAATAGGGTTTATTATGGCCCTAGTTTCAAGGTAGAGCATTTTTATGATGGACATGAGCACTCTATCTTGTTTAAAGATGTTGCCCTCTTTGGACCTATCTATTGAAAACAAATCACATCCATGCCAGTTTTCATACGTCATCTTTATCTTTCCCCTTTGATTTGTGCTCTACACTTGAAGGTTACTATTTTTGGGTATCATTCTTCTCCTTTGGCTTGTATGAGCAAGCAAGCTCCACAACATGTGAAGGATACCATTTTAGGAACCCCCTCCTTTGGTTTTCACAAGAAACCAAACTAAGAAGCATCCATTCATTACTATTTTAGGACCTCTTCCTTTAGTTTGCACAAGCAACTAAACTAAGAAGCATCCAATAATTACTATTTTAGGACTTGTTCCTTTGGTTTGCAAAAGCATCCAAACTAAAAAACATCTAGTCGTTACTATTTTAGGACCTCCTCCTTTGGTTTTCACAAGCAACCAAACTATGAAGCATCCAGTCATTACCATTTTATGACCTCCTCTTTTGGTTTGGACAAGTAACCAAACTAAGAAGTGTCTAGTCATTACCATTTTAGGGCCTCCTCCTTTGGTTTGCACAAGCAACCAAACTAAGAAGCATCCGATCGTTATCATGTTAGGACTTCCTCCTTTGGTTTGCACAAGTAACCAAACTAAGAAACATCCATTTATTACCATTCTTGGCCTATCACCAGTTTTAGATGAACCTATTGTTGAAGAGCCTCTATTTGATGAACTAGTTGTGTTTGATCCCTTCTTCAATAGTCTAATTTTTGGAGGGTCCATTATTGAACCACAAACCATTGTTTTTGTTACACCAAATGTTCCCCAATTTAAAAATTCTATGAGGACCACAAACAAGAACCATTACCTCTTCAAGAGCCATCTTATGAGGACCAAAATGTGTTTAAAATTGATTTTTTACAACCAATTATGAACCAAAACCATAATGTTATTGTCAAAACACCCATTTATGACAATTAAACCTGTGATAAGTTACCTATTCATATTTTACCTATTTTTAAAGAGCCTAATCTCCTTGACAAGCTAGTCTTTGCAGAGTTGTCTCTTGATCTTTTCCCACTCATTAAGGAGTATCACTTTGACAGACATGATTTTATCGAGATATCCCTTGAGTGGTTACCTTTCTTTGAGGGGCTTCACGTAGATGAGCCATTTTATGTTTAACCCTTCCAAGATGAATTAGTTTTTATTGAACTCATTATGCCATCACAAGCCATTACTTAATTCAACATTCAACCAAACATTATATAAACAACCATATTAGATGAAGAATAAATATTAGATTCAGGTTCTATTTTTGAATTGACATCAGATTTAACATCAAAAATAGAATCAACATTAGTAGTGCCATTACATTCAGAGTCTTTTGCATCAGAATTAGATTTAGAAATAGATTATAGTCTTGGTTGTTACAACATTGGTTACACTTGACTTGCAGATCAATTTGAATATAATTATGATCCTTCTACAATTTTTGAGGATGATTACTTTAGCATCGACACAAATTCTCCTAGTATTTTTTACGAGGATTGTGTTGCCTTTCATCATCTCACCATTCTTACCACCCAACATAGCCATTATATTGGCATTTTACCTCCCATAAATGTCTATTAGGACCGACAAAATCACACTTTATTGAACTACATCCATAGTGACATACCATTTACAAAATCTTGGGGGGGACAAGACCACATTCATTTAAAAGAATAACAATCTTCTAGTGAAACCTTTTTGAAGGTGCTAGGGGATGAGCAAAGATCAAACTCAACATCTTTTAGTGAAACCATTTCATAGGCACTAGAATAAAATCAAAGTCAAATGTTAGCATCTCTTTGTGAAACCTTTTCTAAGGTGTTATGGGATGATCAAAACAAATTCATTGGTTAAAACCTCATCAAGTCACCAATAGCTGAGCACACAAGTTATTCACTATTTAATGAAGATATTATTAAAGATAAAATCAAAACAACTTCCAATCTACAACATAATCAAATAGTAGTTACTCTCAAGATCAATCTATAGAATAATCTAGTGGTCATATTGAGAACATCTTCAAAGGTCTTCAGCCCCACACCAACCAAATCTAGGTCAAATCTGGCATCAACAACATTACATGTGACTGAAAGTCTTGATCTTCATTTGTTTCCCATTCATTATACATTCTATTATCACCCACCTATTTATTACCAATTTATATCATTTATCCTAACACTATTTACCATCACTGGTAGTACTTTCCTTTGTATAAGCTATAAGGATATCTTGTCTCGATGTTTGAAGGAATCAAATTCAATGACCCAAGAAGATCATAGAAATATTATTGATATCTAGATATGTAGCTAGTTATTGACAGAGAAAATTTTCAAAAGGGAACTAGATATTAAATTTATAACTAATCATTTATGTTGTCTCACATATTAACTAGGATGTGCATCTCCATGTCAACAAGAGAAATAGAACTATTTTTCATTTACCATTTACCCATTGAACATTGTCCTTGCCTAATCTCTTAGGGGCAACCCCATAGACCATTTTATTATAGGCATTATTATACCATTGTGATCCATGAACTGTGTTATTTGAACTACATTGACTTGAGGTCCTTAAGGACTATGTAGGCAGTGCACAATTTTTATTAAGGTCAACTTGTTCACCCTTTTTCCATGCTCTCATTGTTTTGCAATCAATTGTTAAGTTTGAACACTCTCATCATTTTATGAGCAACCTAAGCAATGTTCTCACTATTTTGCGAGCAATCTAAGCCAATCATTACTTGGGGGAAACTTTGTTACCACTATAACCAATTTTTTTCTGATCATTTTCCTTATACCATTTTTTTATTATTGACCCAAGCTTGATTTTAGTTGGCTTACTGATCCTATTTTGATCTTGGTTCCTTTGGTTCATATTGCACTTTCTATGGGGAGATTTTGATCTAGTTTCAATAAATTTAGAATTCCATGTTCAATGATAGTCTATGGTAGTAGTGTGACATTTGATTTGGAAAGATATCTTTCATTTTCCATCCTATATCAAAGTTTATTTATGTGAACCTAATTATAACCACCTATGGGCAAATTAGTGTTCATCATTCTTGATACTAATTATAACCACCTATGGGAAAATTAGTATCATTAATCTGATCTGTTGTATCCTAGTTATAACCACCTATGGGCAAACTAGGGGTGACATTTGTTTATCATGCATTACTACATCACCTTGCCATTGATATTTTCATTTGACTAGCCATTTACCAGATTTGAGAACTTGTTGGGACCTAGTTGGTTTTTCTTCACCTTTTATGTGGATGGAATTACTATGAATTAAGGTCATTTTATGACTATTTAGGTCATGATCAATTCATTTTGAGGTCACCTCAATCCCCCTTTCTATGCACTCTCACCATTTTACATGTAACATAAGCCTTTCTCTCATCGAGTTACAAGCATGGGTTGTTACAACCAGCTTAGCTATTTTATTGAAACCTATACTCTCGAGCATGCATATCCTTAACTAGATGGTCCCACCTTGTCCATATTTTATCCCAAAAACACAAAAAATATTATAAATACTTTGGAAATACCAAAAACATCAGAACACAATCCAAAAATAAATAAAAACATTGTCTCACACTTCTATACATTTGTACATTCCTATCCCACCATGCTATTCTCTTACCATTTTGCAATCAAAGAAACACCATTTCATCTTGTCCCACATACTTTCCATTTTGCAAGATCATTATTTCTCATCCCATCATCTTATTTTTTGTAAGACCATTCTCATATGTTTGTCATATCTTCCATTTATTGTATAAACATCAATCATGTTGATTTGATCATCATTTTTCTTCTATCCCATTTCTTGGGAGAACTACATTTGGCATGAAGTTCATGTTGGAACATGCATCCATGAAACTATGTAGGCAACATCTACTTGTCTTATACATTTGGAGTTAGTTCAGCCAACCCCTTCCTTTTCTTCTCTTCCCCCATTTCTTCTTTCATTATTCCTCTTTAATTAGGGAACAATTATTGTGTCATTATTCTTTGTTATGTTGTGGTGGAAAATAATGCCTCTATCGCCCATGCATGAACATTTGTCTTTAAACCGCACTAACTTGGTTTTTTGTTTATGTGTGTTTATTTGTGTTTTCTTGGTGTTTTTTTTATGCTTTTGCATCTCTCCTTTTATTTCTTGTCCTTTTCTCTTTTTATTACTTCTTGTCTCATCTTGGTCTTGTGTTTCCCTATACGTTTTTGCTTATCTCTTTTATGTTTCAGAACATCTTGATGATTCATATGGATATTGATTATTCATATCTTGATCTTATGTTATTAAGTTGTTCTTGGACCATTTTGTTTATTTGATTATTCTTGGTGTCTTATTTTTTTGTTCAATTTTTATTTTCTCTTTTGTGTTCAAGAATGTCTTGATGGTCCACATGGATCTTGATTATTTATATCTTGGTCTCATGTCATTAAGATGTTCTTGCTTTTTGTTTTTAAACATTTTTGTTCCTACTTAAGTCTTGATTGATCATATCTTGATTTTAAGTTAGGTTCATTTATGTTTATTTTTGTTTGTTTTTGATTTTTTGTTTAAATGTAAATAGATATAACTCTGGTTTTGGTCATTATTTTACCATTATCCTTAGTTATAGGTATTCACATTTGAATCATCTTAGCACAATTGGAATATTATCTCATTATAAGTTATTCATACTTATGATGCCTAATTTATTTTTCTATAGCAAGCACTTTGTGCTCAGGTTTCAATGTCTCAACATCAACATCACTCTGATGAATAGTTCTCAAGAACACTTTGCATAATATAGGCTCATAGTATGAAAATAGGCATCTCAGTATCAAGTATTTTAGTACTCAACTCTATGCTTAGACGTACATCTCTTTACATACATTATGACTCTAATCAATTATTGGTTAGTTTTCATAATTCCTCATTCCATTCTCTCCCAAACTTGAGTGAACTACATTGGCCTAAAGTTCATGTTGGAACATGATTCCATGGAACCATGTAGGTAGTGTCCACTTGTATTATACATCTAGAGTCAACTTGATCATCTCTATTATTCTTTTCATCTCTCTCATCACTTCATGCATTCTTGTATGTTGGGTTTTACACAGCTTTGTAAGCTATTACACCATCACATGTACATTTGTGCCCACTCATTTTAACCTATTTTTTGGATTATATCCTTGAGCTATTTTGCTTGCTAATTACCCATACTAGGGCACAAGATCTAAGCAACATCAGAATCAATTCATCTCTATAGGGGCAAACCATTATTTATTCTTTATCAAATGATCAAAATTTTCCCTACTGGGGAAAAATTATTTTATCATGATCATATTTACTCTACTGGAGTACTTCTTATTATCTTATCTTTAGAGACTACATTCTCTTTTCCTCTAATTCTAGGCTCTCCACACTAATGCCCATGATGGCAATATTTTAGTGTTTAACCTATCTCAAGATTGATCAATGTCATAAGCACGCAACTTATACTCTCAAATTAGTTATGTTTAAAGTGTGTCCCTTAAATTTATGGATTGTATCTTTCCCATTCCCCCCATTTACTTGGGCCTATTATAGCTTGAATTATATTTTGATCATTGATGGCAATCATGCATACAAGCATTAGCTGATCTACATGTAATCTATTCCATAGGTTAATTTCTCACTTTCTATTTCTCTTCAAGAGTCCATCCTTCTTTTCCATCTTAATATGTCCTTTCGAGGGGCATCATGGGTCTGTCCTAATTTCTTCTTGACAACGCTTTTCTTTGAAAAGATTTTTTTTCACTTGAATTTCTCGCTACTCCTTCTCAAATAGGGGCAAAATGTAGACATCTAATTCCTAACACCATTTTTGTTGAAATTGTCAATCTTACTTGAATTGCATTGCAATTCACATTTTAGGTTAAAATCCATAAAAACCCTAAATGGTTTAAACTTATCATTTACAAGTTCTAATTTAGGTCAAAGTATCCCTAAATAGGGAAATACATTTTATGTGATACCTAAATTTGATCGATTCATTTCGAGTCAAAATGATGATTTCACTTTTTGTGCTCTGGATCACTCTTTTCTTCTAATTTCTCTTTACCATCACATACCTTTGTTATTTTGTGTCGGCAATATCCTAAATAAAAATATAGTTCCAATGCATAAAACACTTCCTTCTAATTTTTCTTGAGTCAAATTATGACCCAGTAATATAACTTTTTGATCATTTTGATTAATTATACACCAATTTCCAAAGAATTACACTAAACTTGATTAACCTTATTTAATCTAATTAATCTAAATTGAGAGCTTAAGTAATAATTCCATGGAACTTACTGAATATCTCATTATTAAAAATTGATGGTTGATATCTACATCACCTAGTGACATCATCATATGGGGTGGCATCCATAAGCCATAAATGTATAAAATATCAATATTATGGGTTTCCCATGCCTCATTAAGACCCTCCATGCCTCTTAAATGCCCCTTTATCCAAAATATTTATGAGGGATATTTATGGATTTAATTACATAATTGGATTAATTCATGGCCACATATCTTAATCTTGAGATGGATGATCATGGTTGATCCTAGACCATTTTGAGAATCTATAAATAGAAGAGCCATGAACATCATTTTTAAGCTTTATTTGTGCAAAGTTATAATGTTAAATTTTCTCCATAATCCTTTGTGTTAATCATTATTTTTCATTAGCAAGCTTCATTTGATAGGCTAGATTGGAGATTTCATCTACGTTGAGCCTAGGTTATGCAAATAATTCTTGAGGCATCAGAGGATTTAACACCATTTTTGATGAAGAAAAGAACTCTTAATCAAGGAAGAACATGCTTTTGAGCTGCACTTTTATGGTGAAATCACTTGGGAAGGTAATTGATGTCACTTTCTTTCAATTATTTATTGCTATCTTTTATAATTCCCACATGAATAGATAGGCTAAATTTTGTTATGTCTTTAATGCATTTTTCATGATTTCTTGGCTAATTCTTGACTAAGTCTCTTTTTAATCCTCTCTAAACCAGCTACATAGAGGTCATATGTAAATAACATTCCAATGCATAGGAATGGAATGTATCAGTGAAACACATGGCATAAAAGAGTTAAGGTAAGGATGTAAGCTATATAAATAAACTCATACTAAAAATAATAATCAAATTTAGATTCTTTGGCTCTCATTAATATGGACAATCAGATAAATCACAAAGCTACTCCTTTGTATTTATCAAAACATCATTTGTCTCATATGTTTCTATAGTAACCTACTCTTGAAAATGTTTGCTCTAATACTAGATATTAATATTGTAATTTTGGTATGACATTACAAGCCATACGAGAATACAATGTTATATAGTAAAATCATTCCTATATTTAGGGAGATCAAATCTCCATGTAAATCTCCAAATCTCCCTATTAAAACTCAACCTAAAAAAATCACTATATTGTGAATATATTGTTATTAATAATATAGTTGACTAACTAAACTTAACCTATTAACTATTAAAGTAATATTGTTAACAAAAATATTTATGTTGGTACATTAATCATGTGAACACAACACACTATATCTCAACAATTTTTCCTCAAGCTTCTATGAGCTTCTTTTCAAAAAAAAATCTCTTTTCTTTAGGGCTAAACTCTCTCAATTATGAAACTAATTTTATTTTTAGGTCTTCTTTCTCAATCTTCTTTCACTTTTTTCCCAAATAACTTATGATCTTTGATACCACTCTGATGCAAAGTAAACGACTTACTCTCTCAATCTATGGTCAATCTAATGACAAGTAGACTTCTCTAGTCTACTAGACTACTATTTGAACTTGAAAACTTGTTAAAATCTTAATAAAATAATTTCAATATGATGTAATAAATTGACAAGTATTTTTGTACCTTATATTAGTCTCCTTGGTCTCTTTGAGGCCTTTTAGTCTACTTGTACTTGTTTGTATCTTATTCAAAGAGATCTATGATTCCACCATAACTCTTCATCCTTCACAAGGTGATTTATAGACATCCTATATTTATATACTTATCCAAGACCTTAATTTACCATGATATTTATTTAAAAAACACACGAACAATCTTGTTATTAAGCTTTTACAAATAGACCTATGGATTCAACCTTCTTCAATGGATGCTTGTATTCAATATAGATCCCAATATAAAATTAGTTTTATGATTCATACACAAGATAATTTCATTCTTTATAATTTTTTCCCAGCTCAATATATACTTTCAACCTTTCTCTTTTATCATTCTTTAACAAAAACACAAAATTCTACCTTTTACGCCTTTGCATAGACCTATGAATTGTTCAATCGCTATAAATTAAAGTACAAAAGTCAGTATCTCTTGTAAACATATTTAAATATTAAAAAATAGCTATTTTATGACCTCATATACTTCCAACTCATCTCAATAATTCATTTAGAATCTATGTTCTCTTTAGGACTATCAAATAGGGGTTTCTAGACCTTTTAATAGGTTTACAATCTGAGAAATGGACATCATTCATTATCAAAGTGATCAAAACCTTTTCAACCATCAATAAAAAATCAAATTTATCATGACACACCTCTATAATAAATTTCAAATGTTTTTTAATATTACATTTCAAGTTATAAAGCCTTTAGTACTCCAAACCCTATTTTAGACCTAAAACACAAGTCTATACAAACACAATCATGCACATATTATATTTTAGGGTTCCATAACACATGAAACCATTTGCATAACTTAATAAATACACTCTGTCACCTATTTATCAAATTTCATAAAATTATGATGGCTCATTTTGGAGTTATTCAACTTTTAGTTAATAAAGCCTAGTTAAGGGTTTACATAGTCTTGTCACTAGCCAAGAGCAAACAAAAATTAAAAAAACTCAAATTACGGTGATTGGATTTGATTATTTCAAATTGGAAGAGAGCCTAATTTTCCAATCCTTATTTGACCATGAATAATCTAAAACTTCTAAAAATAACCACTATTTTCCTTGATTATTACAAACTATATACTATGTTTAGGTCGAGATTCATCATTTGAGAGAATTTCACTTAATAAAGACTTTCAAAGACAAGTTTTGACTTAATTGATATCTATACAAATGTATCTAAACCTTTAGAGTGTGTTTCAACCTTAAACAAGCATAAAAGTATGCAAAATAATTGTCTTTTATTCTAATTATATCACTAAATATAGACCTTGGATCTTTGTCACTTGAGTAAACAAAATCAAAGCATTAACCAAGATTATTGAAGGATTATAATAAATAAAAATACCTTATTGGAGAGTTAAGAACCAATAAGAAACATCTCAAAGTCTCTTCTTTATTCATGAATCTTTAAATTCTTCTTATAATCTTATGCAACTTCAACGCAGGCTTCTTACTTTCCTCTTGATTAGACCTAAAGACCTCTTCCAACCAACTCACCAATCTATAGATTCAAATTTTATACTTGGTTTATTTCTTTATTGAGATCCTTCTTACTTGGTTTGAGCTCTATCAATTTTTTACATGAGGTCTAAACATAGACCTTTCCCCAACGTAGACATATGATCCTTAAGTTGTTTGACAAATGTTAGGGCTCTTTCCAACATGGATAACTTTAGAACATGTATTAAGACCTTAATTGCCCATTTACATGTATAGTTATAAATTTACAATAACTTAATAGATATGAAGAGCTTCACCGTTACTTAAAAACAATTTTGAATTTTCAAATATTGATTTTGGTATAAAATTCCAAAACCATGTTAAATTTAGCTATACAAAGTAATTAAAGCACTCAAAGGCTTCTTATTGGCCTATTAAACCTTTTAAAACCAAAAACTAAATTATTAAAGTAGCATTTACGTTGACATGATGGTGTTCATGCATCAATTGGTTGGTAGTAACCTGTGCCAAAAACTACATCAGTAACTGAACATTCACCTTTGCTTGTCTCTATAATATCTGTATGTTTGCTATCAAAACATGATGATGTGTTCAATAATATAAATTAATATTGTTCACCTTGAGACCCTGAGTATTATTTTAAGGGAGAGAAACCTATAAAAACTTGGAAACTTTGATGAGCTAATATTACCCCAATATCCATGTTTAATGATTGAATGTTGTTTACATATTTAATACTTTGAGGAGAGAAATCAATTTTCACATAACTCTCCCACCTAGCATGATTGTGTAATTGTGCTCTTTTTCTATTTTTATTAAACTAATGATTTGGATTTGATACTTTCCAATGATTCCTTTAATTTGAATTTGGTATGCTTCAGACTTGGCTTGTGACTACTCTTAGTTATAGATTCTCAATTTTAGAAGAGTAGGGAAAATTTTCTTAATGTGTAATAGTGTATATATGTGTACAAGATGAGTCATAATTTAATTATTGATATATTGTTTTTTTAATATATGAGTCCAGTTGGGTAATTTATCATGCCATAGACATACTAGGCATATACATTGACCCTAAGGAAAGTTATTATTTTAAAATGGAACCATTGTTGGGAGAGGGTTGACACTAACCAGATCAGGTGGGTATCAACTAACAATACTAACTAAACCTAAAGTTATCAACCTATATACGAGTAGATGAACTAAGCATCTAGGCATGCCTATGCAGGATAGTATGTTAATTCAAAATAGGCATTGATGTTATTGTTGGTGTGTATCAACAAAATGGAAGGATCAAAATCATAATATATCATGTAGGTGTGAAGGAATGACAGGTTGTGACCATATTTGTGTGTTCAATTCATGTGTGGTAAATATGTGTCATATCTATCATTTTCAAGTATATAATACTAGATTTTAGTATCTACACAACCATAGTAGGATGAAGAGTAGTAGAAGGAACATCACTAGTACACTTTTTAGTAGTGGTTGAAATTTTCAATTTGAAAGAAACATGAAAAGGAAACAATGTAAGCTGAAACAAACCAAAAGTATCATTAACCAATCTAACACTTCACCTAGCAGGGCATGTAAACAAAAGATTATGAGTTGGCATAAGATACAAGCATAAATAATGTGAAAGAAGCTAAGGATAATGATTTAAAAATGAAATAAGGAAACCAATATGTAGATCTAAAAATTAGATTTGAAATATAAAATCAAAAATCAAACCCTAAGGGGAAACCTTAGAAGGTATAAGCATTTAAAGAATACTGTAATTCACCAACATCTGTGAATTGGAAGTATATTTGGGGATAAAAAATGAAAGGTGAATAAAAATGATGTGATAAGGAAAAAGAAAAATAAAAAATTAGTCATCATAAATCATAAAACCATACCCTAGGTGCATGAGGGTTTATTAAACCCTTGGTTGGATGATCAAAATATCAAGTTAACCAATATCTCTATAAAAAATATGGAGAAAGATAATTACACCATTCACAATGAATTAAAACTAGGGCACAAGATAGATCTAAGATATGAAATATTTTTATAACAATCAGATCTATCTTATGGATAAAAACACATATAAATGAAATAATTAGATGACTAAGCAAATAAAAATAATCATGTAGTAAATACAATGATAAATTTTGAAAAACTTGGGTTATGGTATGTACTTTTGACACTAGATTTGGTCTATGTGGCTAGAAATGTTGCTTTGTGTGAAAACTAAATTATTTACTACACTATGAAAAAATCAATAGGTTGTCAAATATGTTCAAGATATAATCAGTATACCCTAAAATGTGTACCCATGTTGTTACCAAATCTATATACCCTAACTATGAATGTGTCATCTACTCAATTTTAGAATCTATAATGTGTTGGGCATGTGTGCTAGTTGATGAAGAGTAGGGGTGTGTGATCCCAATGTTGTCAAAATCAATGGGTATAATACATTTTGTCTTATTTTTTTCTCCTTAGCCTAGCCTTCAAAATTAACAATAAAAAAATTATGTTCAAAATTACTTGACTTAGGTTATCCATTGAGGAATTGCAACTACATATCCCACACATTTGAAATCAAAGCCAATGTAGTTATTAGTTCAAGGTGCACCTCAAGGTCTATGTCACTATATTGTCATTTGAGAGAAGGGGGTATAAAAACCATACTATATAATGTGTATTTAATTTTGGATGAACACTTAAAATCCTCTCAAATGACATATATAGACAAACTCCAACAATATCATGTAACCTTGTCAATTTAGACTTAAGACAATTGTTTTTTGTCATTAGCTTACTTGGTCTTGATTTGTGCCTAAAAACTTTTTGTTAACGCAAATGAACTTAACAAAAACACATTGTCCTCAAAATTCTTGAGCAAGGGAGGTGTTACGCTATCCAATTGAAAATTTTATCTTTTCCTTGTTCAAATTATTATCAAAAACTTTGTGTCATATCACCCACTTTGGCATAGTTATGCTGCCCAATTGAGTCTAGATCATTTACCCAATTTGTTTAAGTCCCTCATTTATAATTCACATTCAAAATTGAACCTTTCTAAGTTTTAACCGTTGGTGTGTAAATTGGGTTCACTATTTTCATACTAAACTTGTTTTAATTTGGGTTCAATTTTTCATTTAGATTGAGAGCCATTTATTTGACTCAAAATCACATTATCATCTTGGTGGACTCAAGTCATCTTGCATATCACTCACACTTTGAGTCCTAGAACATATTTTATCCTACTATAACCATGTGGAGATGTTGTGTTACCCATTTGGTCCTAGCTTTGTACTTAGTGATTTGTGTATGTTTTTACATCTTGAGTTACTTAGTTAATATTATTTTCTTCGTAATTAGGAGAACTTTCCTCTAATTTTCTAAGATCAAATCCTCGTAGTTGAAACTATATTTTACAATATAGGTGTATCACAAAGATCTAGGCTTTGGTGTACTAGTTCTCACCTTGGATGTTTGAGTTACCCTACCCTCTTTCAATCTATATGATTTCAACTTTACCAAATTTGGGTAAATTCATGAACCAAATCTTTTAATTATGTGTGGTTCTAATCCACCCTCCATTTATAGTCTCTTTGGTGCCTTAGTCATTTTTTTGGAAAAGGATCAAAATTCATATCTTGTTTAAACATTTGAAAAACATTGTCCAAGTCTTATCAAACATTGAAAACACTTTTCTAAACAATGACATTAAGGTATCCTTGCAAGGGTTTATTATGGCCCTAGTTGCAAGGTAGAGCATTTTTATGATGGACATGAGCACTCCATATTTTTTAAAGATGTTTCCCTCTTTGGGCCTATCTATTGAAAACAAATTGCATCCATGCAAGTTGTCATACATCATCCTCATATTTCCCTTTTGATTTTCACTCCACACTCAAATTTTACTATTTTTGGGTATCCTTCTTCTCCTTCAGCTTGCATGAGCAAGAAAGCTCCACAACTTGTGAAGGTTTCCATTTTAGGACCTCCTCCTTTGGTTTTCAAAAGCAACCAAACTAAGAAGCATCCATTCATTACCATTTTAGGACCTCCTACTTCAGTTTGCACAAGAAACCAAACTAAGAAGCATCTAGTCATTACCATTTTAGGACTTCCTCCTTTGGTTTGCACAAGCAACCAAAATAAGAAGCATCTAGTCATTACCATTTTAGGACCTCTCCTTTGGTTTGCACAAGCAACCAAACTAAGAAGCATCTAGTCATTACCATTTTAGGACCTCCTCCTTTAGTTTTCACAAGAAACCAAACTAAGAATCATCCAATCATTACCATTTTATGACCTCCTTCGGTTTACACAAGCAACCAAACTAAGAAGCATCTGGGCATTACCATTTTAGGACCTCCTCCTTTGGTTTGTACAAGCAACCAAACTAAGAAGTATCCAATCATTACCATTTTAGGACCTCCTCCTTTAGTTTTCATAAGCAACAAAACTAAGAAGCATCTAGTTATTACCATTCTTGGAGTATTACTAGTTTTTTATGAACCTATTATTGAAGAACCTCCATTTGATGAGCTAGTTATGTTTGATCCCTTCTTAAATATTCTAATTTTTGGAGGGTCCATTATTGAACCACAAACCATTTTTTTTTCTAAACCAAATGTTCCCCATTTTAAAAGTTTTATGTCAATCTTCAAGCCAAAATAAGAACCATTACCTCTTCAAGAGCCATCTTATGAGGACCAACATGTCCTAAAAATTGATTTTTTGCAACTAATTGTAAACCAAAACCATAATTTTATTGTCAAAACACCTATTTGTGATAAGTCAACCTGTGATAAATTACCTATTCGTATTTTACAAATATTTAAAGAGCCTCATCTCCTTGATAAGCCAGTCTTTGTAGAGTTGTCTCTTGATCTTTTTCCACTTGTTAAGGAGTCTCATTTTGACAAACATGATTTTATCGATATATCCATTGAGCTATTCCCTTTCTTTGAGGGGATTCACTTAGATGATCCAGTCTATGTTTAACCCTTCCAAGATGAATTCATTTTTATTGAACCTGTTATGCCATCACAAGCCATTACTTATCAAACATTCAGCATTCAACAAAATATTATAGAGACAACCACATCATATAAAGAATTAATATTATTTTTAGGTTATATTTTTGAATTGACATCAAATTTAACATCAAAAATAGAATCAACATCAGTTGTGACATTGGATTCAGATTCCTTTGCATCAGAATTAGATTCATAAATAGATTATAGTTTTGGTTATTACAACATCGGTTACACTTAACTTATAGATCAATTTAAATATATTTATGATCCTTCTACAATTTTTGAGGATTATTACTTCAACATCAACACAAATTCTCCTAGTATTTTCTATGAGGAATGTGTTGCTTTTCATCATCCCACCATTCTTACCACCCAACATAGCCATTATATTAACATCCTACCTCCCACAAACATCGATTGGGACTGCTAAAATCATACTTTATTAAACTGCATCCATGGTGACACACCATTTTTAAAATATTGGGGGGGGGGGGGCGACAAGATCACATTCATTTAGAAGAAGAATAATCTTCTAGTGAAACCTTTTTGAAGGTGTTAAGGGACGAGCAAAGATCAAACTCAACATCTTTTAGTGAAACCTTTTCACAAGCACTAGAAGAAAATAAAAGTCAAATGTTAGCATCTCTTTGTGAAACATTTTCAAAGGTGTTATGGGATGATCAAAACAAATTCATTGGTTAAAACCTCATCAAGGCACCAATAGCCAAGCACAAAATTTCTTCATTGTTTACTGATGATATTATTCAAGATCAAATAAAAAAATTCCAATCTACAACATAATCAGATGATAGTTACACTCAAGATCAATCAACAAAATAATCAGGTGGTCATATCGAGAGCATCTTCAAAGGTCTTCAGCCCCATAACAACCAAATCTATTTCAAATATATCATCAATAACATTATATGTGATTTAAAGTCTTGCTCTTCATTTGTTTCCCATTCATTATACATTTCATTATCACTCACCTATTTATTACCCACTTATATCATTTATCCTAACACTATTTACCATCACTGGCAGTACTTTCCTTTGTATAAGCTACAAGGATATCTTGTCTCGATGTTTGAAGTAATCAAATTCAATGACCCATGAAGATCACAAACATATTATTGAGATCCAGATATAAAACTAGTTATTGACAGAGCATATTTTCCAAAAGGGAATTGGGTAGTATCTTTATAACTGATCATTTATGTTGTCTCACATATTAACTAGGACGTGCATCTCCATGTCAACAAGAGTAACAAAACTATTTTTCATTTACCATTTACCCATTGAACATTGTCCTTGCCTAATCTCTTAGGGGAAACCCCATAGACCATTTTATTATAGGAATTATTATACCATTATGATCTATGAACCATATTGTTTGAACTAAATTGACTTGAGGTCCTTAAGGACTATGTAGGCAGTGCTCAATTTATATTGAGGTCAACTCGGTCACCCTTTTTCCATGCTCTCATTGTTTTATGAGCAATTGTTAAGTTTGAATAATCTCATCATTTTATGAGCAACCTAAGCAATTTTATCACCATTTTATGAGTAATCTAAGCTAATCATTGCTTGAAAGCAACTTTGTTACCACTATAGCTAATTTTTTTCTAATAATTTTCCTTATATCATTTTTTTATTATTGACCCAAGCTTGATTTTAGTTGGCTTACCGATCCCATTTTGATATTGGTTCCTTTGGTTCATCTTGCACTTCTATGGGGGGATTTTGATCCATTTTCAATAAATTTAGAATTTTGTGTTGAATGATAGTCTATGGTAGTAGTGTGACATTTGACTTGGAAAAATATCTTTCATTTTCCATCCTATATCAAAGTTTTTTTATGTGAACCTAATTATAACCACCTATGGGTAAATTAGTGCTCACCAATCTTGCTACTAATTATAACCACCTATGGGAAAATTAGTATCATTGATTTAATCCGTTGTATCCTAGTTATAACCACCTATGGGAAAACTAGGGGAAATATTTGTTTACCATGCATTGTTGCATCACCTTGCCATTCGTATTTTCATTTGACTGGCCATTTGTCAGATTTGAGAACTTGTTGGGGCCTAGTTGGTTTTTATTTGCCTTTTATGTGGATAGAATTAATATGACTTAAGGTCATTTTGGGACTATTTGGGCCATGATCAATTCATGTTGAGGTCACCTCAATCCCCCTTTCTATGCACTCTCACCATTTTGTGAGTAACCTAAGACTCACTCTCGTTGATTTACGAGCATGGCTTGTTGTAACCGGCTTAGCTATTTTATTAAAACCTATACCCTTGAGCATGCATATCCTTGATTAGATGGTACCACCTTGTGCATATTTTATCCCAAAAACACCAAAAACTTTGGAAATACTTTAAAAATACCAAAAACATCAGAACATGATCCACAAAATAAAAAAATTTATCTCACAATTTTGTATATTTGTACATTCATGTCCCACCATGCTATGCTCTTACCATTTTACAATCAAAGAAACACTAGTTCATCTTATCCCATGCACTTTCCATTTTGAAAGATAATTATTTCTCATCCCATCAACTTGTTTTTTGTAAGACCATTCTCATATGTTTGTCATATCATCCATTTCTTGTATAAACATCAATCATGCTGGTCTGATCATCATTTTTCCTCTTTCCCATTTCCTAGGAGAACTATATTTGCCCTAAAGTTTATGTTGGAACATTCATCCATGGAACTATGTAGGTAGCATCTACTTGTCTGATGCATCTAAAGTTAGCTTGACCAACCCCTTTTTTTCTTCTCTTCCCCCATTTCTTCTTTCATTATTCCTATTTAATTAGGGAACAATTGTTGTGTCATTATTATTTGTTATGTTGTGGTGGAATGTAATGCCTCTACCGCTTGTGCATGAACATTTGTCTTTAAACCACACTAACTTGGTTTTTTGTTTGTGTGTATTTATTTGTGTTTTCTTGTGCTTTCACACCTCTCCTTTTATTTCTTCTCCTTTTCTCTTTTTATTACTTCTTGTCTCATCTTGGTCTTGTGTTTCCCTATATGTTTTTTATTATCTCTTTTGTGTTTTAGAACATCTTGATGATTCATATGGATCTTGATTATTCATATCTTGATCCTCTGTTATTAAGTTATTCTTGGACCATTTTTTTAATTGATTGTTATTGGTGTCTTGTTTTTTTATTTGATTTTGCTTTTCTCTTTTGTGTTCAAGAATGTCTTGATGGTCCACATGGATCTTGATCATTTATATCTTGGTCTCATGTCATTAAGATGTTCTTGATTTTTATTTTTAAACATTTTTATTCCTACTTAAGTCTTGATTGATCATATCTTGATTTTAAGTTAGGTTTAATTATGTTTATTTTTATTTGTCTTTGATTTTTTGTTTAAATGTAAATAGTTGTAACTGTGGTTTTGGTCATCATTTTACCATTATCCTTAGTTATAGGTATTCACATTTGAACTAGTTCAGTGCAATTGGAATATTATCTCATTCTAAGTTATTCATACTTATGATGCCTAATTTATTTTTCTATACCAAACACTTTGTACTTAGGTTTCAATGTCTTAACGTCAACATCACTCTAATGAATAGTTCTCAAGAACACTTTTGTGTAATCTAGGCTCATAGTATGAAAATAGGCATCTCAATATCATGCATTTTACCACTCAAATCTATGCTTATACGTGCATCTCTTTTAATAAATTATGATTCTAATCAATTACTGGTCATTTTCCATCATTCCTCATTCCATTCTCTCCCAAACTTGGGTGAACTACGTTGGCCTAAATTTCATGTTGGAATGTGAGTCCATAGAACCATGTAGGTAGTGTCCACTTGTCTTATACATCTGGAGTCATCTCAATCATCTCCATTCTTCTTTTCATCTCTCTCATCACTTTATGCATTTTCATATGTTGGGTTTTACATGGCTTTATAAGCTATTACACCATCACATGTACGTTTGTGTCCACTCACTTTAACCTATTTGTTGGATTATATCCTTGAGCTATTTTTCTTGCCAATTACCCATACTAGGGCACAACATCTGAATAACATCATAATAAAATCATCTCTATAGGGGCAAACCATTATTTATTCTTTATCAAATGATTAAAATTCACCCTACTATGGAAAAACTATTTTACCATGATCATATTTACTCTACTAGAGTACTTATTATCTTATCTTTAGAGACTACATTCTCTTTTCCTCTAATTTTAGGCTCACCACACTAATGCCCACGATGGCAATACTTTAGTGTTTAACTTGTCTTGAGATTGATCAATGCCATAAGTGCGTAACTTGTACTCTCAAATTGGGTATGTTTTAAGTGTGTCCCTTACATTTATGGATTGTATCTTTCCCATTACCCCTATTTACTTGGGCCTATTATACATTGAATTATATTTTGATCATTGATGGTAATCACTCATACAAGCATTAGCCCGTCTATATGTAATCTATTCCATGGGTTAATTTCTCACTTTCTCTTTCTTTTCAAGAGTCCATCCTTCTCTTCCATCCTAATATGTACTTTTGAGGGGGCATCATGGGTCTATTATAATTTATTCTTGAAACCTCTTTTCTTTGAAAAGATGTTGCTTCACCTGAATGTCTCACTACTCCTCAAATAAGGTAAAAATGTAGACATCCAATTATTAACACCATTTGTGTTGAAATTTTCAATCTTACTTGAATTGCACTCAAATGCACATTTTAGGTCAAAATCAATAAAAAAATCCCTAAATGGTTTAAACTTATCATTTACAAGTTCCAATTTAGGTTAAAGTATCCCTAAATAGGTAAATTCATTTTATGTGATACCTAACTTTGATCAATTCATTTTGAGTCAAAATGACAATTTCACCTTTTGTGCTCTGGATCACTCTTTTCTTCTAATTTGTTAGTACCATCACATACCTTTGTTATTTTATCTTGACAACATCCTAAATAAGAATACAATTCCAATGCATCTAACACTGCCTTCTAATTCTTCTCGAGTCAAATTACAACCTAGTAATATGACTTTCTAACCATTTTGATTAATTGTGTACCAATTTCCAAAGAATTGCACTAAACTTGATTGACCTTATTTAAGATAATTAATATAAATTTAGAGCTTGAGTAAGAATTCCATGGAACTTATTGAATATCTCATTATTAAAAATTGATTATTGATATCTGCATCACCGAGTGACATCATCATATGGGGTGGCATCCATAATCCTAAATGCATCAAACATCAATATTATGGGTCTCCCATGCCTTCATTCCTCTTAAATTCCCCTCTATCCTAAATATTTATGAGCGATATTTATGGATTTAATTACATAATTAGATTAATTCATGGCCACACATCTCAATCTTGAGATGGATGATCATGGTTGATCTTGGACCATTTTGAGAATCTATAAATAAAATAGCCATGAACATCATTTTTAATCTTGGTTTGTGAAAAGTTATAATGTTAAATTGTCTCCACAATCCTTTATGTTGATCATTATTTTTCATTAGCAAGCTTCATTTGATAGGCTAGATTGGAGATTTCATCTAGGTTGAGCCTAGGTTATGCAAATAACTCTTGAGGCATAGGAGGAGTTACCACCATTTTTTGATGAAGAAAAGAACTCTTGATCAAGGGAGAACATTATTTTAAGCTGCCCTTGTATGGTGAATTCACTTGGGAAGGTAATCTATTTTGCTTTCTTTCAATTGTTTATTTTTATCTTTAATAATTCTCACATGAATAGATAGGCTAAATTTTGTTATGTCTTTAATGTATATTTCATGATTTCTTGACTAATTCTTGACTAAATCTCTTTGTAATCCTCTCTACACCAACTACATAGAGATCAGATGTAATAGTAATCTAATGTACAGGAATGGAATGTACCAGTGAAACACAAGGCATAGAAGAGTTAAGGTAAGGATGCAAGCTATATAAATAAATTCATACTAAAACTAATAATCTCATTTGGATTCTTTGGCTCTCATTAATATGGACAATTAGATAAATCATAAATATTCCCCTTTGTATTTATCAAAACATCATTTTTCTCATATTTTTGTATAGTAACCTACTACTGAAAATGCCTGCTCTGATACTAGATATTGATTTTAGTTCATGTCTAGAAAAGATTAACATGGAACACAGTGATAGAGAAATCTATTAACTATAATATATTTTTACAATATATTAATTCTGGTATGACATTACAAGCCATACAAGAATACAATGTTATTTAAGAAAATCATTCCTAGATTTAGGGAGATCAAATCTCCATGTAAATCTCCCTATTAAAACTCAACCTAACAAACTCACTATATTATGAATATATTGTTATTAATAATATATTCAACTAACTAAACTTAACCTATTAAATATTCAATAATATTTATGTTGGTACATTAATCATGTGAACACAACACACTATATCTCAACAATTTTTCCTCAAGCTTTTATGGGCTTCTTTTCATAAAAAAATTCTCTTTCGTTTAGGGCTAAACTCTCTCAATTATGCAACTAATTATATTTGTAGGGCTTCTTTCTCAATCTTCTTTCACTTTTTCCCCAAATAACTTATGATCTTTGATACCACTTTGATGCAAAGTACTTGACTTACTCTCTCAATCTATGGTCAATCTGATGACATGTAGACTTCTATAGTCTACTAGACTACTATTTGAACTTGAAAAATTGTTAATATCTTAATAAAATAATTTCAATCTGATGTAATAAACTTACAAATATTTTTGTACATTATATTAGTCTCCTTGGTCTCTTTGAGGCCTTGTAGTCTTCTTGTACTTGTTTGTAGCTTATTCAAAGAGATCTATGATTCCACCATGACTTTTCATCCTTCACAAGGTGATTGATAGACATCCTCTATTTATATACTTATCCAAGACCTTAATTTACCCTAATATTTATCTTCAAAATGCACAAACAATCTTGTTATTAAGCCTTTAGAATTAGACCTATGGATTCAACCTTCTTCAATGGATGCTTGTATTCAATATAGATCCCAATCTCAAATTAGTTTTCTGATGCATACAGAAGATAATTTCATTCTTTATAATTTTTTCCCAGCTCAATATATACTTTCAACCTTTCTCTTTTATCATTCTTTAACAAAAACACAAAATTCTACCTTTTAGGCCTTTGCATAGACCTATGAATTTTTCAATTTCTATAAATTGAAGTACAAAAGTCAGTAACTCTTGTAAACATATTTAAATATTCAAAATCAAACTAGTTTACCACCTCATAGGCTTCCAACTCCTCTCAATAATTCCTTTAGAATTTATGTTTTCTTTAGGACTGTCAAATAGGGGTTTCTAGACCTTTTAATAGGGTTACAATCTAAGAAATGGACATCATTCATTATCAAAGTGATCAAAACGTTTTCAACCATCACTAATAATTCAAATTTATCATGACACACCTCTATAAGAAATTTCAAATGTTTTTAAAGATTATATTTCAAGTTATAGAGCCTTTAGTACTCTAAACCCTATTTTAGACCTAAAACACAAGCCTATACAAACATAATCATTCATATATAATATTTTAGGGTTCCATAACACATGAAACCATTTGGATCACTTAATAAATACACTATATCACCTATTTATTAAATTTCATAAAATTATGATGGTTCATTTTAGAGTTATTCAACTTTTTGTTAATAAAGTATAGTTAAGGGTTTACATAGACCTATCACTAACCAAGATAAAACAAAAATAAACAACTCAAATTATGGTGAATGAATTTGATTCTTTCCAATTGGAAGAATCCTACTTTTCCAATCCTTCGTTATCCATGAATAATCCAAAACTTCTAAAAATAACCACTATTTTCCTTGATTGTTACAAACTATATACTATGTTTAGGTTGAGAGTCATCATTTGAGAGAATTTCACTTAATAAATAATTTCAAAGACAATTTTTGATTTAATGGAGATCTATACAAATGTATCTAACCTTGTTGAGTGTGTTTCAACCTTAAACAAGCATAAAAGTATGTAAAACAATTGTCTTTTATTCTAATTATATCACTAAATATAGACCTTAGATCTCTATCACTTGAGTAGACAACATAAAATCATTAACCAAGATTATTGAAGGATTATAATACATAAAAATACCTTATTGGAGATTTAAGAACAAATAAGCAACATCTCAAAGTCTCTTCTTTATTCATGAATCTTTAAATTCTTCTTAGAATCTTATGCAACTTCAATGTTGGCTTCTTCCTTTCCTCTTGATCAGACCTAAAGACCTTTTCCAACCAACTCACCAATCTATAGACTCAAATTGTATACTTTTTTTCTTGCTTTCTTGAGATCTTTCTTACTTGTTTTGAGCTCTATCAATTTGTTACATGAGGTCTAAACTTAGACCTTTCCCCAACATAGACATATGATCCTTAAGTTGTTTGACAAATTTTAGGGCTCTTTCCAACATGGATAACCTATAGAACATGTCTTAATACCTCAAGTGCCCCTTTACATGTATAGTTATAAATTTACAAGCACTTAATAGATATGAAGAGCTTCACCATTACTTAAAAACAAGTTTGAATTTTCAAATACTCATTTTGGTAGAAAATTCCAAAACCATGTTAGATTTACCTATACAAAGTAATTGAAGCACTCAAAAGCTTCTTATCGGCCTATTAAACCTTTTAAAACCAAACATTTAATTATTAAACTAGAATTTACATTCACATGATGGTGCTCATGCATCAATTAGTTGGTAGTAACCTATGCCAAAAACTACATCAGTGACCAAACATTCACCTTTGCTTGTCTCTGTAAGTTTTGTATGTTTGATATCAAACCCTGATGATGTGTTCAACACTAGAAATTAATATTTTTCACCTTGAGACCCTGAGCATTATTTTACATGAGAGAAACCTATAAAAACTTGGAAATTTTGATGAGCTAATATTACCCCAATATCCATGTTTGATGATTGAATGTTGTTTACATATCTAATACTTTGAGGAGAGAATCAAGTTGCACATAACTCTCCCACCTAGCATGTTTGTGTAACTGTGATCTTTTTCTATTTTTATTCAACTAATGATTTGGATTTGATACTTTCCAATAGTTCCTTTAATTTGAATTTGGTATGCTTCAAACTTGGCTTGTGAGTACTCTTAGTGATAGATTCTCAATTTTAGAAGAATAGGGAAAATTTTCTTAATGTGTAATAGTGTATATATGTATACAAGATGAGTCATAATTTCATTATTAAGTGAGACATTATACATATATATATATATATATATATATATATATATATATATATATATATATATATATATATATATATATATATATATATATATTGGACTTATATATATATATATATATATATATATGAGTCCAATTAGGTAATTTCTCATGTCACAAACATGCTAGGCATATACACTGACCCTAAGGAAAGTTATTATTTTGAAATGGAACCATTGTTGAGAGAGGGTTGACACCAACCAGATCAAGTGGGTATCAACTAACGATGCTAACTAAACCTAAATTTACTGACCTATATACGAGTAGATGAACTAAGCATCTAGGCATGTCTATGTAGGATAATATGTTAATTCAAAATAGGCATTGATGTTATTGTTGATGTGTATCAACAAAATGGAAGGATCAAACTCATAATATATCATGTAGGTGTGAAGGAATGATAGGTTATGACCATATTTGTGTATTCAATTCATGTGTGGTAAATATGTGTCATGTTTATCATTTTCAAGTATTTAATACTAGATTTTAGTATCTACACAACCATAGTAGGATGAAGAGTAGTAGAAGGAACATCACTAGTACACTTTTTAGTAGTGGTTGTAATTTTCAATATGAAAGAAACATGAAAAGGAAACAATGTAAGCTAAAACAAACTAAAAGTATCATCAACCAATCTAACACTTCACCTAGCAGGACGTGTAAAGAAAGGATTATGAGTTGGCATAAGATATAAGCATAAGGAATGTGAAAGAAGCTAAGGATAATGATTGAACAATGAAATAAGAAAACCAATCTGTAGATCTAAAAGTTAGATTTGAAATATAAAATCAAAAATCAAACCCTAAGGGGAAACCTTAGAAGGTATAAGCATTTAAAGAATAGTGTAATTCACCAACATCTACAAATTGGAAGTATATTTGGGGATAAAAGATGAAAGGTGAATAAAAATAATATGATAAGGAAAAAGAAAAATAAAAAATTAGTCATCATAAATCATAAACTAGACCCTAGGTGCATGAGGGTTTATTAAACCCTCGGTTGGATGATCAAAATATCAAGTTAACCAATATCTCTATAAAAAATATGGAGAAAGATAATTACACCATTCACAATGAATTAAAACTAGGGCACAAGATAGATCTAAGATATGAAATATTTTTATAACAATCAGATCTATCTTATGGATAAAAACACATATAAAGGAAATAATTAGATGACTAAGCAAATAAAAATAATCATGTAGTAAATACAATGATAAATTTTGAAAAACTTGGGTTATGGTATGTACTTTTGACACTAAATTTGGGCTATGTGGCTAGAAATGTTGCTTTGTGTGAAAACTAAATTATTTACTACACTATGAAAAAATCAATAGGTCATCAAATATGTTCAAGATATAATCGGTACGCCCTAAAATGCGTACCCATGTTATTACCAAATCTATATACCCTAACTATGAATGTGTCATCTACTCAATTTTAGAATCTGTAATGTGTTGGGCACGTGTGCTAGTTGATGAAGAGTAGGGGTGTGTGATCCCAATGTTGTCAAAATCAATGGGTATAATACATTTTGTCTTATTTTTTTCTCCTTAGCCTAGCCTTCAAAATTAACAATAAAAAAATTATGTTCAAAGTTACTTGATTTAGGTTATCCTTTGAGAAATTGCAACTACATATCCCACACATTCGAAATCAAATCCAATGTAGTTATCGTATAAGTAAAATATAATTGACAAAAAGGTCTTCATCTCCTCTCATTATGAAATCCAATGTAACTACTTGAACATTCACTTAAAACCTCATTTTGGTACAAGATGTTAATGTATAAGACTTGAAGATGATGAAATGTCAATGTGTAGGTTGCATGATAAGTGTATAAATATATTTTATAAATGTGTGGCTTAAATTTAGGAGGTCTTCTCCATAGGATGATACTTAGCAAATGGATAGGGATTGATTTGTGTACATTGGGAACTTTACCACATGATGTGCAAAGGTTGACCATGGAATGGTGTCCTAAGAGAAATCAAAGGCAAGTGAAATCAGGTCAAGGAAAATAGACACAAAAATAAAAATGGCAAAATTGACATGTTGATTGCATAGGGACAAAATCAGCAGGTCATCAATTATGTAGTAGGTGGAATAAGTACTCAAAATGGAGATAAGGCTACTTAGAGAGTGGATGATTGGGATATGAAAGCTAATGGAAGATGAATATAAAGATATTTATATCAAACAAGGCTATATATAATCTAATGTGGACTAAAATGTCTCTGAAAATAATTAAATATATATAAGTGGATCAAATGTACTAAAACACAACAAATACTTAATGGAAAAGGGTCTTATATCAAAATTCGATATCTACAATTATAACTCGTCAAAGTTTTAATCACTTATAAAGGTTGTATAAAAAAATAGGAAAAAATTCTTCAAATAACTCTCTTTTAATTAAACGTACATAAAATCCTAGAAAAAAAAAATCAATGAATATTTAAAAAAATCTTATAAAAATTCTTTTTGACTAAAAACCTATATTTTATAGAGAGATATTCATCCTTGAAATTTACAGATTTAAATTTTCACACACAAATAAAAGGTCTAAATCTCTCTTACAATTATCATAATAGTTATAAAAGGTCTTACAAACATGATCACGTCTACCATGAACTTTATAGACATCATCATGACCATTATGAACCACACAAACATCTATAACAATTATAACCAACCTAATATACTACCAAAATTTCAACCTGAATGATTCTAAATATCACCAAATTACTTTAATCATTGACATTTATTTATTTTATACATTATTTAACCTAATTAATTGTAATTGGATGTTTGTGTCGCGAGTACACATTAAACCTGAGCGCGTAATAAAACATAAGTTCATTGAAAACATATCGATTCCCTACCGGGGGCCGAGACGGAGGACGAAGACACCAAAAGTGATGGCCATGGAATTTCGTATATGGGAATAAAATCGTCACTGCTTTATACTACTTGCAGTCGGAGCAAAGTATATTGCTCAGAAAAGCATAGATGCGTTGTATTTAAAAAACATGTAGTGGAGAACAGATATTGACTTTTATTCTCCAAAGTGTGCTACTTTGCTAAATTCTAGATGCCCATTATCATCAAAGTCACCACTGTAGATTCCCTTCGTTATTGAAATCTATGGGTACATAAATTAGTGGTTAGGGCATCCATCGTCTAAACTTTATCCAATTCCAAATCGTAGCTTCTCTCATAATGATAGTATGAATCTAGGTGCTTTCTATTAAAAGAGTTTTTATGCAAGGTCACTAAAATGCTAGAGATAGCTGATATGACTATATACTTTTAACTTTTTCAAATAAATGTAACGATAGCTTTTAACTACTTAATAATAACAATTAAAAAATAAAAGAAAAAGAAAAAAGAAAGAGGAGAAAAAACAGAGATTTAAAAAATAAATTTTAAAAGGTTAAAATGTGAGTGTTAATTTAACGGTATATTTAATGTTTTCATGTAAATAATTAATAGGTTCAGTATGTCAAGTTGAATTTACAAGTTGTTTATGGCATTACATGTAAATGTGGTAAACAATCGATGTGTATTCAACGTTGACTCAAGAGATATGTTGATTTTACAAAAAAATTATATTTAACACTTTCATATGTCAATTGATAGTAACTTTTATGTGCTCAATACCGATCAAGATAAATGCACTGGTAAGTTAAGTGAAATCCTTAAAAATCATGAAAAAAAATATACTCGATTTCTTTTTAAGTTATTAGTTGAGAATTCGCAGTGATTAGAATTGGTATTATTAATTGGCAAATATTACGATTTACTCCATATTATTGTCAATGTTTAGAGCTACCATTGTCAAAGTAAAACTCACAAACCAATCATATATAATTAATTAATTAAAGAATGCCATATACAATTAATTAATAAACCATCACCTCAATTTAAACATTTATTATTTTTCATGATTTCAATGACTTTCCTTCTTCTAAATCAGTTGTCCATTCTTACCAAGATTTTTGAATTGACAAAGTGAATAGAATGTTTAGAAAGGTAATAATGCTAAGCCAATACTGATTTTTAAATTTTACAATATCGAAGGTCTACTTGATTCTGATAATAAGTCTAAGTACATTGACAACAATATAAAATTGATTACAACATCTCTAATTAATAATGCCATAAAAATGTTTGTTTTTATATATACACGAATAAGGGAAAGGAATAAAGTATACATCTATGAAAGTTATGCAAAGAACATATATCGTTTCTTAATGCCCTGTACATGCACCCCTCTTTCTTTCTTTTTTCCGAGTGGAGTTGTATTATGTCCTTTAAGCCCTCTTCAAAAAGCTGCTTAGCCTACATGCTTAAGCAATCCCTTTAATCTTTTTCTTCCTACAGAAGTCTCATCTGTCATCTCTACCACATACAAGAGGAAGATCATATAGATCTAGAATCTGATATCCTCCTATATTTGATTGTGGGCAAAGGTTTTATTAGTCTAAATTTTGCAAAATGGAGGAAGAGAAGCTGGGAAGGAGAATCATGATAGCAGTAGACGAAAGCGAGGAAAGCATGTATGCATTGGAATGGGCTTTGGACAATCTTGTACAAAAGAATAAAGAAGTTAATCAATGCCATGATCATGATCAAGTTATTGTAGTACATGCAGAAAACCAAAGTGTACTGACTGGACAAGGTCTCAAACTTCTTTGTTTTTTTGGTTTGCTGATTCTTCTTATCTAAATTTCCTCCCCTTAAAATCAGCCTCACATAGACAATAACATAGTACATTTTCATATGCCAAGATCAATTCAAGTGTTATGTTCTGATTGTTGCAAGTGTAGCAGTTGCTTTTACTCCCCATGTTTTGGAGGTAATCGAAAGGAGACAGAAGCTGAACACACAGAGAGTTTTATGTAGTGCAAAAGCTATTTGTGAGCAACGTAATGTAAGCATAGCCTAAGAGCCTAAACTCTAACAAAAATGTATATAAGTCATATCAGTTATAGTTATTGATATTTTTAGGATGATACTAATCTCTATTGTCAGAAAGAAATAATTAATTAACTAATCAATAATGGGTTTTTTTGAATTTATAAATGTAACTAAGTTTCATTCATTTTATATTTAATTTTTTCTAAACGATAGATTAAGGTAGTGATTTGAAATTTCCATAAAATTTTTTACACAATTTATTCCAAATTTTTTATTTTATTTCAATCTTATTAATTGTAAAAATATAAAATCTATAAAATTTCATGTTCTCCTATCTAGTAGCATATTTAATTTACCAATACTTATATTTATATGTTGCTTTTTTTTAAGGTGAAAGTGGAAACTAAAATGGCCTCAGGAGATGCCCGCTATGCTATCTGTGAAGCTGCAGAGAAACTCAAGGTTGACATGCTTGTTGTTGGGAGCCGTGGATTTGGAGCTATTAGGAGGTAATCATTTATTTATTGATATATTTTACTGGAAGTCATAGAGAGCCATTAGGAGGAAATCAGAAATTTTGAGAGAACAAGCTTTTAATGTATTGCAGGGCTGTTATAGGAAGCGTCAGCAATTACTGTGCCCACCATGCCAGCTGTCCAGTTTTAATTGTTAAAAGGCAAAATCATTGAAGTTCCATGATCTAGAATTGACTGTGGACACCATATGTAGACTGGAATTGGTATTATAATAGAAATGTAGACCACAAATGCGGTTAATCTTTTGTGGTTAACCTACCGGGAAGTTTAACACCTTTGGGTGTTAATGAATGTTAAACCAGACGATCTAATAGAACATATTTTTATGGCTGTGCATGCATTTCTTGAATGTAATATGTTAAACAATAGTAGGAATGTAATGTGCCAAACGGTATACTCGATTGTATATGTAATTTCGGAAACCATTAGTTTTAATAACGTTTATTTGACCCGACTGGAATTTGGCTGTCCGCCATGCGTGTCAAATGGAAAATTCCTGATGGTTTGATAAGCGACTTGCATTTCTAACTTACCTTTTTAATTTATATTTTAAATTATTTTTTTTCATTTTTATTTTTTAGATCAGTAGAGCTTTAATTGATCTGGGATATATGATCAGTTTGTTCAAGAATATCATCAGTAGTTATTGATCGGAGTTTCAATCAGTTTGGGATGTATGATCGGTTCGTTTGAGAATATTATCAATGGTTTTTGACGGGAAATATGATCGACTGGTTGGAGAATACCATCAATAGTTTTTTGACTGGAGCTCTAACCTCGAGAATACCATCAATGATTCGAAAATACCATCAACAGCCACAATCGATCCATAAATACTTAACGAACTGTCACATCATTCCGATACCAAACTGAAATTTGAACCTAAATAATTCTTGAAACAACCAACTCACCCACATCTTATTAATTTATATTTTAAATTATTATTTTAAAATAATGATAATGATAATAACGAAAAATTTAAATTAATTTATTATTATTATTTTTCCAATATATAAAATAGTATATTTATAAAAATTTCTAAATCTTTTTAAACAAATAAAATTATAATAAAACAACTAAATACAAAATGAATTATGAATAATTTTAATTTATTATGTTTTTTAAAATCATGTTTTATATATATATATATATATATATATATATATATATATATATATATATATACATACATAATAATAAAACTTAAGAATATTATAATAACACAATTAAATACAAATTGAAGAATTTCAATTTATATATTTTTAAAATGATTTTATTTTTTATAAAAATTACAATAAGAATTATTTATTTTTTATTTTTGTAAAATATGAAATAATAATAAAACTTAATAAAATGATAATAACAAAATAAAATGTAAAATAAATAATTTAAATTTATTATGTTTTTGAAATATTTTTATTTTTTATAAAAATTATAATAAAAAAATATTTTTAAAAATAAATGTGTATAATAATAAAATTATAATAACATAATTAAATACAAAACAAATAATTTTAATTTATTATGTTTCTTAAATCATTTCATTTCTTATAAAATTTATAATAATTTTTTCTTATAAAAAAATATTTTCTTTAATTATATAAGTGAAGAAATCATTATAATAGCTTTTAAAAAATAAATATCTTTATATCTCAATTCTTGTTAAAGTTGTATTATACCTTTTTTGTTTGAAATATTAATATCATTTTAATATTATAATGAATGAGAGTGTCATGTTCTCCATCCATAGTCATATTTTATTTTGATTCTTTATTATTAAAAAAAAGACCCACTATAAAAATAAGATATTTGTGTGTTGTATAATAAATCTAGACTCACCTAAGCTCAATAAAACTTATAGAAAATAAATAAGCAATAAGATTAAGATATATATATATATATATATATATATATATATATATATATATATATATATATATATAAAGAATGAAACATTGCACTTAACCACTAAATTGATTTTATAACAACAATCTAATAAAAGCAATTTAGTGGTCAAGTACAATGTTTCATAATAATATTTTTGAAAAACAAATTGTACATATTTAATATTTTTATTTTATTTGAATTAAAGATTTATTGAAAAGAAGAAAAAAGAGAATAAATTCTTTGGCATGTTTTGAGGGCTCGACTTAATTTGTAGGTCTTTGACCAATATTCTTTTTTTAAAATTCAAAACTCTATATTTTATGTGCACTTTCACAAAATTAGTGTTAAATTTCTTTCTAGGTGGTGGATTGATTGAAAATGCCCTATTGTGACACCTTTCCTCTAGTACCAATTTTGGTCAAGTTATCAACTTCTTTCCCCTTAACAAATTCAAATTGATGTTGTTTTGATGCCAAGTAGAGATTCAATTCCACTGAACAAGTTTGGAAAACAAGATTTGAGCAACCATCATTGATCCCAAATATGCATACTTTCTCTTTTGTATTTTACATCATGGACTTCTAGTTGGCACTTAATTAGTTCACATGGACTTGGCTCATTCTATCTACTTAGTCTGTAATCATTCATAAATGCTCAAGCATGTGTTTTGGTTTTGCAAACATGCCCAATTGGCATGGCTTTAGATTGAAACCATTTTTAAGCCCTTTTGTCTAGAAGTGTTCACTTAGAAAATGGTGCTCTTAGAAGATTATGTTATGATTCTTGAAAAATTCACACAAATTTAACATATTTTTGGAACTTGTATTCTTTTTCAGCGATGAAAAAATAGAAATGATGTTATTTTTCTCATGCTACTCTTGAAGACTATTTTTCTACTGCTAAAGGAGTTAATGTTCTATCTAATGTTATGCTTCAGATTCAGGGGCGAGCAAAAAAAGTGTCTTAAGGTAGAGCACCTCTAGACTCTTTTGGACCATAACGGTGAGCCCAATGTGTTGTTTTTTGGGTTCCTTTCGACTCTTCTCGCCAATAGTTGTACTTAAAGGATCGTGGTTATAGAAAACCTAGTAAAACTCGCTCTTCGAATAGATATGATCATGACTCCTTTATTTGATATTTTTCCACTCTACCAATAAGTCTAACTACTTTTGCTGAACAAAGGTGGTTTGCACATCTCCAAAGAAGTTATATGTAGCATGCACTTACTATATGCCCTTCATTTAAAATTATGTACTTATTATATGCCCTTCATTAAAAATTGAAAATGATAAAAAAAAAAGATAATAATAAAAATGATTAGGAACCAATACTTGATTATAAAATTACAGCTTAAAATATTATAATTATATATTTGATCACAAAATTATAATTTAAAATAAATTATTTTACTAATATATTTTATTTTAGAAATTAAATTCATTTTATTTACAAACTTATAATTTACAAATATATTTTTAAAATAAAATAAAATCGTTTTATAATACATATAATTTATAAGACATGTTATTTGAGGGAATCGAATTCATACCCTCTTTCTCGTCAATTTCCTCAACTATTAAACTACAAAATCTTTAGTTAAAATTTATACGATTTATTAGTGATATAAATTCTAAAATCTACGCTCTATATAAAGTATAACCATTTTAAATTTATTTTTATTTTTTTATTTTTTAATTGTAGAATACTGTCAAAATTTGTAAACACGGTCCACAGACCAGCCCTGCTCTGCTGACAGACAGTTTAATTTTAATTTTAATTTTTCCATCGTCCGATTTTTTTAAAACATACATTTCCTTTTAATTATTGTTTGCTGAGAAGGTAAGGGACAAACCAAAAAGAGTATGGCAAGTAATGTCAACAAAGACAATTATGTCAACTTTGTCAATTTAATATTTGTTGAGGGCTATCGAGTGCAATTTTTACTTCAAAATTATTATATTTTTAATATTTATTATATTCATTTTTTATTTTTTTTAATTATAATTTTTAGAATTATAATATATAAATTTTTATTTTGATCATTTATTATTATTATATATGGATTTTATTAAATTTTTAATCTAAAATTATTTAAAATTAATTAAATTTTTTCATAATTATATATAATTTAAAATAAAGTTATATATCATAAATTTACAAAATATAAATAATGTTAGGAAATTAGACATTTTTCAGTAATAAATAATTATTAATAGGATATAAATTTGTAAGAAAAGAGATAATTCTTTATTCAAATCTATAGAATAAATATGCATGAAACAAAATATCAGATTTAAGTGGTTAAATTTTAGTGAAGTTAAGGAAACATCCAGAGTATAATATTAATTTCAAGATGAACATATTACATAAGAACATGTCATAGATTACATACCAATTCGATAAAGATAAATATTTCTAATTGACAAAGCACAATTAAGATTCCTCCCTTCCTAAAAATAAAATTATGTAGAAATAGTCTTCTTAAAAATAAAATTTGACTCCTTAAATTTTTGCTTTAGATTGGAGGGACCCTATAACAATAATAAAGAACAATACCCTCCACACTTCATTCAGAAAATAAATTATAAACTACCTTTCAAAAAAATCTAATATTTAACTTTATTCTCACATATCTAACCTATATAACTTAAAACACCTATTACCTAAAAAAAAGAAAGAAGAAAGAGGAGTTGTAAACACTATAAATTCCAAGCTATACCTTGTCAATTCAAAACCAAATAAACAGGGTACAGTGTAAATTTCCAGGGTTATTGCAAGCTATGCCTTGTCAATTCAAAACCAACGAAACAGGCTACACATTTAAATTTCCAGATTACACCTGTCAATTTCCAGGGCCGTTTGAAACTGACAGAATTTATTTTGGTGGATGTATTACAACGCCCTTCTTTTGTTTTATGAGTATTTGTCAGATTGTATTTGGGCCTGACAATATGCTCATATCTGTTCGCATTTTTGAGTGCTTTTCTGACTTGGATCGCTCATCACAATGACATACAGGTCATTTTTATTTTTTATTTTTAATGGAGGTGCGCCTATCTATGAATCGAACGTGAGGGGCATTAATTTTTGTTTCTGACCTGACTAATGAATGCACTAATCCACAAACGGAATAGCATGTTGCCAGCAAACAAATAATTGCCATGTTTTTGTCGTTACGATTTCCTGATAGTTTGTTTACCATATAAAAATTGGATGCACGGCTTATCGGGACTCGAAAGGTCAAGCGAGAATCTAATTTTGTTACTTGCCATGGGGCTTTTTAAAATGTAAATTGTAACGTCCACTCAACTTGAGTATTTTAACATTTTTTATTTTGAGGAGATGGGTTTAAGGTTCGATGTTTGTGGAGGCCTTTTAATATTTTTGAAGTATTAAATTTGATTGTTAATAGGTTTCTTATTTTTTTATTGGATAAGTTAAAATGTTTTAGAGTGTAGTTATGAATTGGTATTGAGATATAATAAGGGGTTAGTGAAAATATGAATACGATTGGAAACAAACAACAATCGCTAAGATTAATAAGACACCTCTTATAAGGTGAACAAGTCAAACTTCAGCGAAGGGTCAGTATAAGAACCAAATAGGACCTAGACCTTCGGTGAGCCTTCGGCGAATCTACTATAGAAAGCACATAAAGGATAGAACAGAAACAAAAGCTATCCAAAAAGAGTCTAAAAAGGACGTCGTTGGCCTACAATCGAATCAATAGCCTCAACCACAAGCTAGACCCAGTTCTCTCTCACGCCTTGAGAGAAGGTCTTTTATCGTTTGGATTGGGAGCCATTGTGCACCAAGTCTTCTACCTCCAACCTCAGTAATTTTGCCTCATAATATCTTTATTTCCTCTTCGTAGAGGAGGCACAAAGGAGGGGAAAGTTGTGAAGAGGGAGCAAGCGAAGCAAGGGAGGGCTCTACAAGAGGGGGACAAAGAGGGAGAAGGCGGAACCTGGTAAGAAAGATCAAGAGAGTGTTGCCTAGAAAACTTGGTTGGGGGAGCCCTCTTTCTTCCTCCACGCCTGTTAAGAGGGAGGGAAGGAGGCGAAAGAACAACTGAAGAGCACCTTGCCACCTTGTGGCCTAAAAGATTGCACCAAAAGATTTGAAAAGGAAGGCCTTCATTGTTGAGGTATTGAGTCCGCCTACCCCTAAAAGACGACATCACCATCAAATGGAAGAGGGGATTGGAAATATCCATGAGAGCACAAACTCACAAATTTGCCATTTAGTGAACTCCCATCCATTTTAACAAAAGACCCACTTTGTTGACCAGTTTCCTGAGTAGTTTCTCATTTCGCATGATAAGTGGCAAGGGGTATAGTTTGATCTAGAGGGGCATTGCAGATATCTTCACTTCTACCATGTCAAAGAATGGAGACTACGAAAACAAGGAAAATCCAGAGTTTCGGAAGAACCACGGCCTGAAGGACTAGACAAAATCTCAATCTGAAGAGCTTTGAAAGGTAACTAGGAAGAAACCAAACCCAATCGGAGAGAAGGAAGGGACAACCAAACCCCTCCAAGAAGGCTATGCCCACTGGGAAAGTTCCTGAGCAGAGGGGTGGGAACACACGTATTTGAGAAAAATAGCTTTGTTGCCAACATTAGCGCCCAAGTCCGCTATGAAGGAGTCCAAAATGACCAATTTAAGGGCATAGTTATAAAAAAGGATCGAGATGTCTCCCAATCGGAAGGAAGAAGGGGAGTCAACAATTGAAGGAGGGGCCTTAGGGAGAAGGTTTTTTGTAGGGTGCAACTCGACGAAGGGAGGAGGAACAAAATAAGGTAAGCAGACCAACGAGAATGGAGCGAAAGGGGGAATAATGGCCAAGCAGAAGGTGGAGCAAACATGGAACAAGTTGCAAGTATTTTTTTAGGGAACATAAACCCATTAGAACTTAGGGTCAAGATCAATAGATACGTCAAAAGGAGAAGCCATGACCACCTCAACATATGAAGAACCTTGGATTCCTTATATTTATATTTAAATTTTGTCTTCAAAATATTTTATTAAACATTTGGTCAATCTATTTTATTGAGTTAAAATACTCAAATTGAGTGGACGGTCTCATATACAATTTGTGAGATCAGGGGATGTCACTAACATAAAAATGAGAGTAACTCTTAAAACAATTTATGAGAACAACGACCTAAACAAATTTTAGCTATACCAGATAAAATCCAATTTATGTAACTTCTACGTACACGATAAGAAAATGTTCCATGCCCAACTAAATGAAGAGAGTTTTTACCTCTACACTCAAATGAATTTCTATATTTATATTTCAATCCGATTGCAACATCTTAGAGTAATATATTCACGAATGAGATTTGCAATTTAAGTAGACCGAACCCTCTTATCGCTACTCCAATCTAAGATATTATATTAGTGAATGAGAGTGCAATTTAGGGCGAGTGTTTTTTGATCCCATATTTGTCTTAGGAGACAATTCTTCCAATTTAAATTAATATTCTATGTGATGAAGTTTTATTTAAAAAAAAAGGTTTTATTTCGTTCGATTAGGAGTTAACGATATTCCGTTTGGATTTAAATTATACTTTTATATATATATATATATATATATATATATATATATATAAATTTTTATTATATTGACATTTTTTTTTTTTGAGAAACTTAATCATATGTGATAACTATTTGTTTAACTTTAAAATTTTAGATTGAAAGAGATTTAAGGTTAAAAAGTTAGAGATAACCTAGGGTAGAAGGATAGTAGACTATTGTTAAAGTAGATCAATTATTTGTGAAACTCAGATAAATATATATTGAATTTATTATGCTGAGATATGTTAATAAAAAGTACAATGATACTAGATATTATAATAACAATGAAAATAAGACATTTAATTGATTCTGATGTTAATACAGATCTAGATCTAGAACATGCAGAAAGTAGACTAGATCTAGATTCTCAAACAATCATATGATTCTAGAAATTGTGTCTTTGTATTTTCAAACACTTGTGTTGACCCGAGTTGGTTGTGTCGACGCTATTGTTTGACTTAGATGTATGTGTCTATTGCAGAATATTTGCTAAAACTAGATGCAACCACTTAAATGTTTTTGGGCTTTATGTTGCCTCTACTTTAGTGCATTCAGATCTGAGTCATAGACTATTGTTCTTTGTCAAATAGCAAAACCAGAGTTCTTCATCTTCATATCGACTATAATAAAAATGGGCTAGTGGACACATGGTGTCGAGCTGCCCTCAAAATTCATGTATCAATGAACATTGCCTACATAACCAATAATCTAAAGAGGGCTTTAGACTTATGTAGCTATCCCCTATGTGTTGGCTTGTTTGTGAATCATGCAATGTGTGATAATCAAGTAACACAACAACCTAAATTATAACTTGGTAAATTGAAGTACTCCAATACTTCAAACCAATAAATGTGATGTCCCTACGATTAATATGAAAATAAAAGAAAATAGAGAACTTTTGCTCACTTTAGTGCTTGATTGAATGCTTTTGGTAAGTTGCCTTAGTCTCTCTAGGTCTTTTCTAGGGTTGTGTTAGGTGAGGAATGGATGAGGGTTGATATGATATTATTACCAATCCGTTTAGAGAATATCTTGCATTAAAGCACTTAGGCTGACTTTTAGGATACGTTTCATTTATAAATCTAAATGACTTTAGGGAACTAAACACTTGCATTGGGATAAGACACTTGCATCAATGCAGACATATGACTAGAACACAAGTGTCTAAGCTATTACAAAATAGGTGCAAGTCCAGAACTTGCAGAGATGGAAGATAATCGAGTTTATAACATTCTAGGCAAGATAGTATGTCTAAGTCATCAAAATAGCACAAGTCAAACTATGATATGGGTTAAAGCACTTAAGTGAGTCCTACTTGGTAGCCAAATCCATCCAAATCCCCCCAAAAATGGGGTTTAAACAAACCCCCTTCATTCGAAACCCCACGTATACTTTTTAAAGGGGGTTCGAACGAAGAGGGTCAAACATTTACTTTATGTGTTTGATTGCTTTAAATAAACCAGCTAATGAAATGATTTACTTGAAGGGGGTTAGAATGAAGGTTGTTTGAGCGAACCCCCTTTGTTTAAATCCCATGTGGTATCAAATCCTCACCCATTGAAGTGGAAAGCTATTATTGGCATAAAATTGCCACTTCGGATGCCATATTTTAGGATGAAAAAATAAAATAAAAACATGTGGCTCTACATATAAATAGCTCTTTTTATGAGCTTTCTAATAATATGATTTTTTATAAATGTTAATAGTATTCAATATTTATTTTCATTTATTTAGTACAATATACTTATTTATAAAATGAAGTACCATACATTTGAGGCACTGGGAAAAATAGGAGACTGGCTAATTGTTTTCAAAAAATATCATTATACTTGATTTTAATGTCCTTGTTTTAATGGTGAAAAAAATAGTCTATTTTGACATATATAAAAAAATATATCATGAGGAGAAGTCATAAGAATTGATATTCCCTACCATTACATGTATGTGTGTGTGTGTAATCAAAAAATTATTAAAAAAAATATTTCACTACGACCATTTTTCTAAGACCTCTTTACAAAAAATCTTGAGAAAATATTATGTTCTGAGAAAATTATGAGGAGAAATCAAGTTCTCATTAAAACTTTTTATACATGAAACATACACACTATGTATTTAGGTATTAAAAAATCTATTTTTTTATTTGAAAAAATTATAATAAATGTAGTCTACACTTAAAATGAAACATTTCATTAGTTTACACTATTTTCACATTTTATATGGTTAAGTCACTATTGTCTATACTAATCGAGAAATGTTCACATTTTCATTTTTTGTTATCCCCTTTGTACCAAAAAATGGGACACAATATTATGCCATGTATAATATAAATAATTAGGCACAAAGAGATAGTGTATGCAAGCCATTAGCAACATGAAAGGTCTAGAAGCTGAAGGTACATCCATGATATGTATTTTCTAAGTGTACAAGACCAAGGTGCTATATAACTCATAAAGAGTGTTTACATTTCCCCCTTTTAATCTAGTAATGAAATTACTAGTTTAAAAGAAAAGAAATGCATACCTAGGTGTGTATAACATACTTTACCATTACTTGAGTCCAACTTAATTGATTTGATGGTGATTGACCTACAATCAAGAGCGTGTTACCATATATAATCAGTGCATATAATCTAAGATTAAAAGTACTGAAATAATTAAAATTAAAAGAGATCAAAGTTTAGGAGTACACTTGTGTATTGATGCAACCATCTTACCTTTTGGTAATTTGATTTGAAAGACATATCATTTTAAATCACTAAAATTGAGATTAGTATAAAAGTAAATATGCAAAGTGCATATATTTAAAGAGATAGAGAGGTTGGAGGGTACATGCCCCTAACCTTGTAAAAAATATAAGTTGCCATCCTATAGTTGAGATTAACTCAATCGTACAATGTAATATTACTTATAACTTGATGAGTGTGAGTGAACCAAGTCAAATCACACTATAAAACTTGTGAGGTTAGATTATTTAATCAAGTCCAACCTTTAAACAAAGATTGAGTGATTTAATCAACTCAACTATACCAAAAATGTGAACCAACTATTGTAGTAGATTGAATTAATACAGTTTTTAAAAGTCCAACTTGGTGGGTGATGATAGTCCCTGAAAGTGTTTGAAATCTAAAAATGATTTGATTTTTTAATATTAGGTACACATTACATAACATATGCACCTTAGATATATCTCATGCTGAAATTGTGTATAAGAATGGTACCAATGCATAGAATTCTACCACAAATATGTATTTAGATCATATAACTATGAAATTTGTCTAATTCAAAACTATGTAAGTGTGGAGAACATGATTCTAAAAAATGTCTCCACTATATATAGAGAAATCAGAAAAGTGATATAAGTGCCAATGTGGAGAACATGTTTCCATAACATGACCCATTACAATCTAAATATGAGAACTGGTGTAAGTGTGGAGAACATATTTCCAAAACATGCCCCCACTGCAATTTAAATCTGAGAACTAGTGTAAGTGTGGAGAACATGATCTAAACACATGCCCCCATTGCAATATAAATATCATCTAACTAGTGTGAGTGTCAATATGACGAAAATGTTTCCAAAACATGCCCCCACTATAATTTAAGAATGTTGAATATTAAATAAGTGTGGAGAACATATTTCCAAAAACATGCCCCCATTAAATCTAAATCTATGAATTGATGTGTATGTCATGCCTCCATGGCATGCTCCCACTAATATGCCCCAGCTTTTGAGTTAGGGGAAGTAAAAATTGGTATTTACCTTACCTCTTAAGGATTAGATAACCATCCAAATTATAAATGTATGATGTAGCATATAGAGGGAACATGTCTAGGTAGATATATCATTGAATTACAAAGAATATGTAATGTCTCATTTTTCATAGCCTTCCAATATTATTGGAAACTCCAACTTTCTTAAAGAATACTTTAATTTTAAAAATAAGATTCTGATAGTGGCATTGTATTTGGGTGGTCAAGATGAATCCATTGGTTCTTTTCAGGACTAGTTATGACAACTTTCAAGAAAATTTATGAATCATTATTCATGAGTGATATGCATCTTGACGTGGTATAGTCTTGAGGTGGTATAGTGATGAGGTGTTTTGAATAAAAAATTAATGTAAAATCACTATTCACCAATTACTATTCATAGCTACTATTCATGTGTACTATTCATTATCACTATTTATGATGATGTGGTAGGTGATGCAGTTGATGATGTGGCATGGCCCACAATGGAGCTCACATGTGCTAAAGTTGATGTGAGAGAAAGTGGGATGATTTTTTAAGTATAAATAGTGTTTAAGCATATGAATCTCTTTAAAAGGAGTCAAAACTTGATTAGATCTTGTCTGGGAATCTTTGGGGTCACATGGAAGAAGATGACAAGACTATACTATTTTAGATTTGCTCTCGCATATGTGAGTGAGGAGGACATTTTGGAGTGATGTGGAGAAGTCAAAGGAAGCATGTGTGCACTAAATAAGTGGGAGACAAGATTCACTATTCTAGATTGGCTCACACATGTGAGCGGGACACAATTTTGAAAGCACATGGAAGGTGGGAGACAAAGACAAGAAAATGTGATCATGTGATCAAATTTTGACCATTCCCACATGGTGAAAAATCTTGTCACTATATATTAATATTTCATACACTCAATGAGGTTAAAATTATTGGCTTGGGAATGAAGTTTCATTTCTTTTCCCTCTCCCCTCCCTTCTTCATTGAAAATTATAAGTATGGAGTTCATCTTTGTAAAAGCATGTTATGTAGAACCCCCCAAAACCCCCTTATTGATCTTGAAATTGCATGTTAAACTTCCCTCTCTTGGATTCATTCTAATGAGTTTTAATAGTAGTCTCGATGGTGAAATATTTGACCCTCACTAGATATGGCAATTCCATCCAAGAATTATAATTGATCTTCATTGTAGATTTTAGCTTTTAGGAGTTTCAGAGTATTTACAGGTGTTTTCAGATTCCATTATGCAATTTGTGTGAATTCTATAGTGTGTATGTTATAGGTTTCCAGAGTGTGTTCACAAGTTTTCAACATCCAGTTGTGTGGTGTTGCCTTCAACAGAGTCTACTCCATTTATGTGTTTGTAAGTTCTATGTTTTGGAATTGTCATAAGATTTATGTTACATGTTTTAGAGTGATATAAGAGTGTTGTATGCTATTCAAATACATGTATTGTAAGAGGATACGATGAATATTTTCTCTTGCATCCATCATTTTTTCCATTATGCTCATTTCTATTAAATGAATAAATATGTATGTGTGGAATTTGGTGTTCTTTGAAGGAGTAATAATCTGTGTTGTTATGTTTTGTGTCAATGTTATAAATCTGAAATTTATAATATCTTAGGTGACTTAGGAAGTGTAAGAAATATGATTTTATGTGTCATAGGTGATATTAGGAAGTCTTGTTATGGTAGTTTATGTGTTTTAGCAAATATCATTGAAAAGGGATATTTTAGTGGTATTAGAGCTTTAGTATTAAGTGTTAGATTTTATAGTTTCTAGTTTTTATATTAAATATCCTAAAAGGCATATTTCAAAATGTGATCATACAAAGTCCTAAGATGCATGATGTAGATCATGGCAAAATATAGATAGTAATAATACAAGCTCAACAAGTAATCAAACACACACACAAGAACACTCAAAAATTAAATCAAGAGACAAAGGTCCAAGAAGACCACAAATAATGGTAGGTTCAAATACCGCACAAAAAAAGGGACATGACTTATTCACATGTCCAAAAAATCAATAATGACATATTCAAATGTCAACAGACAACAATCAATGACATATTCAAATGTCAAAGAGGCAAATAAAGTCAGGGGGTCACAAACAATTTATAATATTCAAATGCTCAAACAATAAATAAATAAATAAGAAGGCAAGACATTCAAGGAAGTTCATAAATGAGAGCATAAGAAACCAACATGAACATATAATACTAGTCCATAGATATATATGTTAGCAAAAAATATTATGTACATAACATATCAAGTATAATGCAAAAGATATAAGCATGGATAAAGGCATGTGTAAGTACATATATGAACTCAAACATGACAATGTAAAGTGGCCATAGAATGATATAACCTAGATGTATCATGATCATAGAGGTGGATGACCATAATTTCTTAGTGACATGGGCACAAGGAAAACCCAACATCCAAAACTACCTGGATCATGTGTCTATGTATGTGTGAATCACACTCCAAAAATATGTGAAACACATGTTTATAGGAAATATCAGTATGTCATCTACCAATAGGGAACTAACAACATATATGCAAAGGAGATGATAGGGTATGTAAATGCTAAACATTTTTTTGTATTTTTTAAGTTCTTTTATTTTCTTGGTATTTTTGGTATATGTGAAAGGAAAAGACTATCTTATGGTCGGATCCAAAGGATGATCATAGATATCTCCCCACGGTGAACCTAGTGTAATAAACTGTGACATTGTTGAGGAGCATGTATATGTAAAATAAATGTTATTGTAGTATATGTGATGCTTGACATATGTAAAATATGACTTTATGGTTGTGAAATAAAAATAGGAGTAGGGGTTCATGAAACACATCATTGAGTGCTCTGTGGTTTTTTTCAAAATAGGATTAATAGGAACATGTGTAGGTGATCTCCATTTCTGAATATGGTGTGTATTAGATGAGGAATCTATGATACCCACTATGAAACTCTTATGCAATGGTCTCTCAATAATTGGGCACCTGGTAAAGGTGATTTCATGTTTCTTACCTTTTTGCATAAGATTAACCTTATGAGGTTTGATAATTATTTGCTTGGGTAAAAATTTATGTTGCTTAAGAGGATAAACTATAATTATTTGATTGACATGAATGCATTTAACACACCCATGCACTATAAAAGGTACTACTCAAAGTATATGTAGCGAAAGTTGTCTTAATAACATATCAAAGACACCAGTGAAAATTATAAATGAGAAAGTAGTAACCACATGGGCAGGATCCACCTATAAAGGTAAATCAATCTCATGAAGAATATGTTGTGAGGTCCCATCAAATTCTCTAACTAATCTAGTCGAAGGATGTAAATCATGATTTGTGTAACACAAATGTGTAAGTAATGTCATGGTGCAAAAATTCTCACTAACATCATTATCAATCATAACACTATCTATAGGCTAGCGATCAATGTATAATTGAATAAATAAAGAATGATGATCTGAGTCATCATCCCTAATCTCACTATTATCAAAATTAATAGAGGGTCTCTGAACCATAGGAGGTGTATTATGAATATAGGTACCAATAATCCCATTCAATGGGTGCTCATGATGAGTTGAAGGAGGGTGCACATTATATACCATTTGTAATTCTAGATCCTTCTTTAAATGATCTTACAAATGATTGTTAAATATATTTTTATTTCTAGTGGTCGCTAGGTTGTGAAACTAATTCCTTTTGAATATCATCAAATGTAATCTTTTGGTCATTGATGAGGTCTTGAATCTCATGCTTCAATTTGAAACATATGTTCATAGAATGACTAAGGCCTTGGTCATAGTCATAATAAACATTCACATCATACCCTTTGGGTAGAGGTATATTTATATCAACCTCTATAAGATGAGAAAGATATACAAGATGACACTAAAATCCATAGGAGTAACTAAGCATGAGACTCAAGTAAGCGTGTAAATTGTATTCATTGTACATTAGATAAGACAAGCTGATTAGGTTGTTATGGCACCACATTAACTATTATGGTTCTTTCTTTTTTAAGATCATGGGGTTTGACCTTGTAACTTGGTTTCATATAAAATTTGGTATTGGACGTAGATGTACTTGGTGTATTTATTACATATTTAGGTTTTTTTAATGAGATAAGTTTCATTTTATGATCGCAAAAACATGGCATAAGTCATCCAAATATTTGAACTTTTTGAAAACAATGCACTCATATAAAGGAGCAAGAAAACATTTCTTGAAAATATCTTGAAGGTCTTTATCTACCATAGGATTAGTCATTCTAGCCAACATTTTATTGTATCTCAAGACATATTCATTAATAAGTTCATTGGTTTCTTGTTTGATTTTCATAATTTTTGCATAAGAAGCCTTTTTTTTAATGTTAATAGAGAGATGTGAATAAAACTAATCTACAAGGGGTTTGAAGGCATTTACTAACGAAGTTGGTAAATCATAATTATACCTTAAAGCATAGTATTTTAAGCTCCTTGGAAATACTTTGGTGGAAAATTTAGCATTGGAGGCATAATTAAGGCATTCCACATAAAAAGATCGAAGATGTTATTTAGGATCATCCTTGCCATCATAAAATGTGAATTTAAGTGAAATAAAACCAGTTGGAAAGGGGTGTAAATATATCTTTGGTGCAACAGAGTTATGAAACACATCTTACGAATCAATAACATGAGGATATTTTAAATCATTATGTTCAATATTTTCAACCTTATTTTGTAAAAGTTTTATAGTTTGGACAATAAATTTCACCTCTTGGTCTTTTAGGTTAGATATTTAAGAAGTCATCAAAGGAGGTATATCCATAGGTTGGGTAGATATAGTCATTGAAACTAACAATTGGGTTGAATTGTTTTTTTCCCATATAAGATGTGGAAATAGTAGTTTCAGGGAACAAAGGTTGAAATACATATCGCGTGCCCTCAATAGAAGTATGAAGTGGTAATGTGCTCAAGCAGAGGGTTGTTGATATATGGGGATGAACCATAGCTCAAATAACATGATCAATAGATGGAATTTCTTGCTCATCTATTATTTTTGAGTTTTTAGTTTCTAATATGGTTCTTGGGATTTCATAAATATATTCAAGGTTTTGATGAATATGCTTATGAAATAATGAAATAACTTGCAATTAATCATGATCTATTTGCTCATGTCCATTAGTTTCTGATTTAACCTTTTTAGTAATATTAGTGTATTATTCCTAATTTAGTTAAAGGGTCTGAGTAATAAAATCAGTAAATAAATATATACTAATTATGCTACTAATTTTTATAATTTTATTGTAATTTCAAATTTTCTAAAAATAGTAATAAGGGAAAGTAAACAAAACTTAGATGGAAACTAACTAATACAACTAAGACAGAGGCTAGAATTCATTGTGAAGGATTGAGACACTATCAAAAATTAGGATATGGACTTAATTTGATGATTGGATAGGAGCACTAAAAATAAGACACCCTAGGATCTGACACTATAGTCCACTTCTACCACTATTGTCTAGGAGACTTGAGCTTTTTAGGTTTTGTTTGTTATGTCTGTGGGACCTTGCCTATGAAATTTTGACTATTAGATGTCCTTAGAACTCCTTGTAGAGATGATTTTGTCTCCAAACCCTAGAATCCATTGTGCTTTGACCAATTTTGAGAAAGAGGGGGGGGGGGGGGTTAGTGTGTGTAATATTCACTTAACGTGTATCCACACCCCTTATATGGGCATGCTACCTACATAACAATACTTTGAAGAGGGATCAAGTGATATGTAGTTCTCCCATTTGATGTGCTTTGTGAAATAGTGTGTATGAAGATGAAAAATGCTAAAATAAGTGTGCTTGAAGAGACTAAAGACTGGTGTAAGGATTTGAATAAGCTAGAAATGGTATTGGATGGTTGTATGTGGAGAATAGGGAAATATTATTGAGTAGTCTTGATTTTTTTATGATATTTTACAACCCCCTTTAAATGAACTTTGAATGGGTTTTTATAGGGATCTATTAGTCATGGGTTGGATGTGCTTGCATGAGGTTGACAAGAAGAGGGATAAGAATCATAAAGAAATGGTTATTTAAGCTCAAAATAAGATTGGATAGGAGTGCCAAAAATATGACACCCCAGGTTATGATGCTATATTCCAATTTGGGTGCTATAGTCTTACGCTGATGGGACCTATGGGGATGGATTTGTCATGGAAACAGTGGTCTAAATAAACTTGGATTAGGTTTGAAAGGCTATGAATGACTAGGAATCGATGAAAATATGCCTATGAGGGTCATGAAAGCAAGTAGGAGGGACCTATGTGATGGATGTCACAAGTCACATTCAAGTTACCAATTTTCACATTTTATATGAATATATTTACCCTCCCTTTATTTTAGTGATGTAACAAAGTGAAATATTAGGATAAAGAAAAATAGAAAGCGTATCTGAACTTACCTACAAGGGTGAAGCTCATGAAGTTGTTTTGATGTTGGTTGTGCATAGAGAGAACACACTATGAAGTGTGAATCTATAAGAGAAAACAAAGAGTAAATTAGTTCTTCCTAGATACACTATATATAAAATAAGAATGTACAAAGCTAGGTAAGAGAGATAGAGGAAGAGAAAGGAACAAATACATATCATTGATTATGTGAACCAATACAAAATCTGTTGTGATTTTAGATGATGTTGAGTAATGATGGATGATGTTGTACCAAGAGTAATATCATGAATGGAGCTGAATGCTCAACCTCCCAAGAGTAGCTCAAGATTAAAAAGATGGGACCTTTGGATCCATCATCACCCATAAAGTGAAGCTATGTGATCATGAGTGTGTTAATCAATGTTTGGACTATGTGTCAAATCCCTCTGAATAGGATGCTCAAGATACAAAGTCTAGATAGTCCTTTGGCTCCATCATTTCCCCATGAAGTGAAACTACAAACTGATACCAATATGAAATGTGTGTCATATGAGATGGATCCTAAAGCCCATGAATGTTCTATATTCTGACAATGTTGGCATGGATATTTGAATGTATGATAAAAACTAGGCCACTCTTGGCCACTCTAAAAAATAGAGATTAGGCTTGTATGAAAACCTCTCCGAAATTGGGTAATGGGCTTAAATGAAATCCATTCTAAAATCTAGAGGTTAAGTTTGTATGAAATCCACTCTAAATTGATGTCAACCACCTATAGATGGAGTAAGGCACACAACTATTGAGAATACCTAGGTAATACGCTAAAATTAGAAAGAAAAAAAAACAAATGTGCCATGCACATTGCCCTCAATCACTGGTGTCTAGAACATGGATTCTGATCTAGAATTTATACCAACTATTGTATCTAAAATTGTAAGTGAGATCCATCATGTTACACATGATGCCCCCTATATCTATATTCTCTGAGCAAAAGTGTACTGCAAACTATTGATTCTAAACTGGTCTGAAAGTGCAAAATTATAGTTGAACCTACTTTCTACCTGCTTCTTGAAAATCTATTTTTTCTACTATTTGGATAAGAGTGCTTAAAATAGGGCACTGTGGTGTCCTGTGCTATTGTCCATGTCTGACATTATTGTCCTTTACTAAAATTGAAAACTGTTATGGAATTGTCACTATTTTTCTAGTCTATTCTGCCTAGTTTGACCTCTGATTTCTATTTTGAGTGTTTTGAAATTGATTTTTCAACTGGTAGGAGTTCTGATCTCTATGGTAAAACCCCTATTTATTTCTCCCTCTTTTGAGGGTAGGAATGATGACCTTTTAATTATTTCCCTCAGAAGAAAGATCCTTGTAAGTGTGTTATGCCATAAAGATACATGATATAACAATGATAATCAATAATATATCTCAAGCTATAGCATGGTTTGTAATGAGAGATTATTAGATCAACAAGGGTATGAATAGATACATATAACAATATAATAATATGTGTAATGTACTAAATTAAAATTAGAACTAGAAGTTTGGTTAGTTATTAGTTGTTAGTTGACAAGGAGGGATGGAGCATGATGTCCATCATAGCATCCAAGATATCAAGATAATGCATGATGTGGATCATGACATTATAAATAATGAGAAGCAAACAAGAAACAAGCACACAAGGCAAAAATCAAGAAGGGTACAAGAGTGGCCAAGGGGCCAAGCAAACAAGGGGCATAAACACATGTCACTCAAACTAAAAAGTAAACATATAAGGCATATTCAAATGCCACATACACATACATTTGAAAACAAGTAAGGTTGGTGTGAAAGATACAATCATATATAAGAGTACATGCAAAGAACATTGAAAAATGTCCTAAGGCACACATAATACATAGAAGCAAAAGACATTAGCAAACGTCCTAAGGCACATACAATACATAGAAGCAAAGGACATTGATAAATGTCCTAAGGCACATATAAGAGACAAAAAATAACTGAGGAATGTAATTAATCTAGCTATGCAAAGAAAAAAAGGAAAGCATGTAAAAATTGGAAATACAATTGCATCTAACTAATCAAATCAACAATGTGAAAGTATGCAAGATATGGTAATACAAGACTAGGTATATGCTAAGAAATACACAAGTGCTATATACTAGTGGCATGTCGATAGAGTAATCTATGTAAGCTAGTAAATAATGTACATCAACATGATAGCTAGAGTGTGTGGTGTAGGAGTGACATAACCTGGATGGTGTAGTCATGTAGAAGATGCCCACAGTGGGTATATGTATCGATGTCTCAAATGTAGAAGTATGATGCCCACTCAATGGGTAGATTGTAGAAATCAAAGAGATGGATGTCACTACACACACTCAAAGGAAATCAAGTGAAGCATGGTAATATAGATAAATTGACAAATAATAGCATAGAATAAAAAATGTATGTCTAGCGTGATAGTTAAACTGTAAAGCATGGATGATGCATATAATCAAATTATTTTAGTGTTTTTGAATTATTTTCATGTTTTTGTATTTTTAAATGTTTGAATGTTTTTGAATTTTTTATATATTTGAATGTTTTTGAATTTTTGAGATTTGAGCTATGTACAATCAATCATAGGAAGACTGTAAAATCAATCATAAGGAAACTATGTATAGATGATGCTAAAAAGAGATGATACTAACCGATGAGTCTCATGGGAGACTCCCTATCATGGTGTCATATATCAAGGAGAGAAATCATGCATGATCATGAAGCATGAGGGAATAGTTGCAAATATGATTCTAAATGTTCAGATTCATTATTAGTATCTTGGATATCATAATAACCTATATTGTTTCATTCATCATTATCATCTTGATTTTGAACCAATGGAATGCTAGTGTTAAGTTTTATTATACCTAGATATTTTCCTTTGATAAATTGTGTTTGCGAATGATTTGCCATAAGATGTTCAATAAATCCCAAACTTAGGTGACAAACATTATCAACTTCTAGAATAGGATTAGTGATTCCTTGAGCATGCTTGCCCAACCCTTGACCTTGATAATCAAACTATTGTAGATATTTTTAACCAAACCCATACTACTTTGAAAGTTGAGCATCATTTTAGATAAGTAGATTTTCATCTTTTTCATACTGTACCTGTGCCTATACTATTGTTTCTTGCTCTAATTTTGCTTTTTGATCCTTTTGTTGTTATGAGTTATTCTTTGGTAATCACTTTTGTACTATTTTTGAATTTAACCCTTTGTGAATGTGTTCCTATGTCACTGTGGACTGATTGACTAATTTATCTTGTGTATGGTCCTCATGTATCTATTGTATATGTTTTTTAATGCCAAACATGAATCTTTGTCATGTCCATGCATTCTATGATATGCATAATAATATCTAGATCTTCTCACTGGATGTAGATGAGGTAGTTTGATCAACTTATATTTGATCATTTCCCTTAATACCTCAATTTAACTCTCATTTGATCTTTGAATGCTTTTTGAATCACTAGTTGTAGAGTTACTTTGTTATGATTTATTATTTTCATATGTAACATTGATTGAACCAATTGACTAGGTGAATGTGCATATACATGATTGACACTAAGGTGCCTTTGAGGCTTTTTGTATTAAAATCTAAATTTCCAATGTGATTTTTTTATGTAATAACTGATTCTATGTTTGTAAATATGAAATTAACTTGTGCATACTAGTGATTTGATACCTTAGAGTCTTACAAGTAAAAATCCTAGTTGTTTTTGATTGAACATGTAAGCACATATGTTGAAGAAGGTTTGAATAAGTTATAGGCTGAATGTATGCATAAGTTATAGGCTGAATGTATACATTACTTCATCTTTTAGAGAGGTGATAGCATGGACCTAGTTAGAGGAAAAGTAGCTATCACCCTCTTGGGAGAGGAGGAGGAGAAGGAATTTCTTTCCTATGTATAAGATATGACATTGAAACTTGATAGGTGGTAGTTAGCTTATGTAAAACCATGTAGCTAAAGAGTTAGGTATATTTAGGTAGAAACCATGTATATGGGATGAAATGCATATAAGTGGAGTTATAAATTGTATAGAAATATGATTATAAAAAATATTCCACATGAGAGAGAGAGAGAGAGAGAGAGAGAGAGAGGAGAGAGAGAGAGAGAGGAGAGAGAGAGGAGAGAGAGAGAGAGAGAGAGAGAGAGAGAGAGAATGGAATGGTGCACTAATGCAATAAATTTTTTTACATGTGATATGATATGTGTCTAATATATTTAGAAAAATAGAGTTGGAAATTATCTTGTATGAGAGAGAGAGAGAGAGAGAGAGAGAGAGAGAGAGAGAGAGAGAGAGAGAGAGAGAGAGAGAGAGAGAGAGAAGAGAGAGAGAGAGAGAGAGAGAGAGAGAGAGAGAGAGAGTATGCAAAAGAAATGTTGGAATCTTGTGCAATTTTAGCAATATATTCTGTAATATTTTCTCTTATTATGAAAATTAAGCATGAAAGGGAAAGAATGAAGCTCTGCATTAACATATGGTAAGCTTCATAATTCATGTACATGATAGGACCAAATATGGTCTCCTTATTATTTGCAAGAAAGGTAAGAAAGATTTGTAAATAAGTGAGATCCATTTTTGTAATCTGATTATAGATTTAAGGTGATACCTCAAAGAAGCAGTGGGACCTAGTATATGCAACTAGGGTTTGAAAGATGATTATTTTTAAAATTACTATGAAATCTTTAATTTTAAAATGAATTTTTGAGTGAAATATACAAATAATAAATCAGGAATTTATTAGAAAATTGGTGATTTAAAGAGACCTAGTAGATGCAACTAGGGGTTTGAAAAATAAATATTTTTAAAATTACTATTACATTTTGAAATTTGAGGTGAATTTTTAATTTTAATATGCTAGTAAAAAATCAAAAAATTATTAGAAAATTACTATAAAAATACTAGGACCTAGTATGGGAAACTAGGGTTTTGAAAGAAAATTATTTTAAAATTACTACAAAATTTTAAAAATTTATATGCTAATTTATGATTTTATTATGTAGGTAAAAAATAAAAAAAATATAGGAAAAATTAGTAGGAAATTTACCCTAAGGTTTCTAGGGATTTTATGCACAAACAAAGTAAGTCAGGTTTACCAAATGATTTAACCTTTTTGGGAATATTAGTGTATTATTCCTAATTTAGTTAAAGAGTTTGAGTAGTAAAATTATTAAACAAATATGCAATAATTATTCTACTAATTTGTATAATTTGAACTTTTTAAAAAATAGTAATAAGGAAAAGAAAATAAGACTTAGCTGGAAACTAACGAATACAACTGAGATAGAGGCTATAATTCGCTATGCAGGACTAAGACACTATCATAAATTAAGATTTAGCCTTCATTTTATGATTGGATAAGAGTAATAAAAATAGGACACCTTGGGCTCTGATGCTATAATCCACTTCCATCACTGTTGTTCAGGAGACTCGATCTTTTTGGGTTTTGTTTGTTGTGTCTGTGGGACCCTACCTTTGAAATTTTGACTATTAGGTGTCTATAGAAATCCTTGTAGAGTTGATTTTATATTAAAATCCTAGATTCCATTGTGCTTTGAAAAATTTTGAGAAAGAGGGGGGGTTAGTGTGTGTAAGATTCATTGAACGTGTATCCACACCCCTTGTGTGGGCACGTTGCCTACATACCAATACTTTATAAAGGGATCAAGCCATATGTAGTTCTCCCACTTGATGTTCTTTATGAAATAGTGTGTATAAAGATTTACAATGCTAAATTGAGTGTGCTTGAGGTAACTATGGACTAGTGTAAGGATTTGAATAAGCTAGAAATGGTATTAGATGGCTATATGTAGAGAATAGGGAAATACGTTTGAGTAGTCTTTCTTATATTCTTGCTTGCTTTATGATATTTTACAACCCCCTCTAAATAAACTTTGAATGGGATTTTATAGGGATCTATTGGTCATGGGTTGGATGTGCTCACATTAGGCCAATAAGAAGAGGGATAATAATTGGAAGGAAATGGTCATTTGGGATCGAAATGTGATTGGATAGGAGAAAAAAATTGGGACACCCCAGGTTATGGTGCTATAGTCCAAGTTGGCCACTATAGTCCTAAGCTAATGGGACTTGGGGGGTGGATCTATCATGGAAAGAGTAGTTTGGATCAGCTAGAATTAGGTCTAGAAGGCTACAAATGATTAGGAATCAGTGAAAAGATGGATATGAGGGTATCAAAAGCAAGGAGGAGGGACCTATGGGATGGAGTCACAAGTCACACTCAACCTACCAGTTTTTGCATTTTATATGACTACGATTTCATTAGATTCATGATTTTCATTATTATAATATTATTCTATGACAAACTCATAAATAGGTTATTCATTCTCAACATTGGTATTATCATAATCCATAGGATTAGATTCCTCATTAGTTTTAGACATCTTAGGTGGTAGGAGGGGAAGGTCAATGTGTTCAATAGACACAACTCTCATTCTAGGGCCATGCCTATGTTCCATGCAAAATTTAATCCATAGGCATAGAGATGCAATGGTGTGGGATGATCATGGAAGATGTAATGTCCCCATTCTTATGCAAGAGGCCTATTAGATTTATTTCAATCTTAGCCTTAGTCATATCTAAAAGGTTAGAGATGTTGGAGGCTATTGGGTATAGGTTTTTTAGAGGTACAATCAATGGGGAGGTGAATCAATGAGCCTAGATAATCCAACTTCAATTTCAATCCTTTCATACTCTTAATTAATTATCACAAACATTCATGAATCATACACATCATTCATAGAAATGAACAAGAGAAATAATTCAAGATAAAGCACATAACACATGACATACATGGGAAACCCTCTTGGTGGAGAAAACCCACTAGAACCTATAATTGGACTACAGTCTTATAATAACAAGAACCAATTTAGACTAGTTACAACTGATCAAGGAACTACCATCCTTTATTTTAGTAAGACTGAAATCCCATAAAGAGCTACTACACTTGTCTAGCTGAGCTTCCAAAACAACTATACCTTTAGCAAGTTTCACCTTGCAAGGAGGCTTTAACCTCCTAAATTTTGAGTAACCATAACAACACCTATGAACACCACCTTTAAATTGATGTCTTTAACACCTGATGATGGACCTCTGATTGTCACTCATCACCTTCACTCACACTCAATCTTCAAGAGCACTATTCTCCCAACAGAATTATGACCTACAAGTCATACACATAATCCTCAATCTATTTTTATCTTCAACTCATCCACTAGGTACCCACCCTTTCCTTTTCTCTAATACACTATCCTCTCAATACAAAATCCACATACAAGTCTAGAAATCATCATCTTTCATTTCCCTATATATAGAGCCTTCATTAATTATCATCATCTTGGTCAACCAATATTCATGCCTTAACCCTTAAGACATATATCTCATCGAGACACAACTCAATAACATCCACATAAGTTGGCCATAACACCCATAGGTTACCCTTAAGAAACTACACCTTTCAATTAGGCCTTTGTAGCCCTTATAGGTCTCATGGATACCTATTCAACCATTTAGCACTTCAATGAGCAAAATAGAAACATAGGACCACTTCCAAATGCATAGGTACACTCTACATGACCCCTTAGTCATCCTCAAATGATCACAATCATCACTTCTCACCTTTGCATATGCTCAATCAACTCAAACACTAACCTTGTACATAGGAACATTATGAATGAACACACAATCAACTTCTTAAGCATTGTTCATACTCAAGATAGATTGATCATACATCTAAAATCTATACAGATGATCCTCATGGAGTCTACAACACTCTTCGGTATCTAAGTCATCATGAAACATCAAAATAAGATCAATATAAGCTCAAATATCCTTCTTGAGTCACTTATAATCCATGGTCAAACACACAGTCAACTTTGAAGCTTAGTATCTTTGCTTGTACATAAATTTAGATCTCCTAATCAAATTCTCTAGATTTCCCATGGAGTCCTCTTCAACTTTGATATTTTACTTCATCTTCAAATTCATCTTGAGTCAAAAGATATGGTAAAAAAACTAGACACTGGTCTTTATTTTATTAAATTTAAATATTTGAATTTAAATGGTCATAGTTAAACCCTGAACACCATGATATCATCTCATGTCCTCACTACTTAGATTAAATACACACCATTGATCTTCTTCAAACTTTAACTCATAGTGTGCCACTACCCAAATGTTAAAATTTGAATGCTTGGAATCATCTTGCTTCTTCTTCACAACATGGAAGAAACATGATCCATCGATCTCCTATATGTAGCTTGATCTTTATTTTTGTTAAACATTAGACACTTTGAACTCATTTCACTTAATACACTCTGTTGATCTTGATTAGTATGAATACCTAACCTATTTGAGTCGATATGTGCCATTAGATCAAACTCTATTATTTCCCATAAATTGATGGATCTTCATTTGGTCCTAATCTTTATCTCTTGTAAATTTGAGTAAGTATGGGAACTATTGCAATACGTCTGAAGGCTAACTGTGGACCTCAATAATTTTTGTTGTGCTTAGATGCATGATTTAAAATTTGGATCATATAATCTCCTCACATAAGATAATCCAACCATATATCAATTTCTTCATGGAACCCTCATGCATGTGAGATATAATTCCATTAATCTGCTCACTCTAATTTTTCTACCACATAGCCAACTATGTCAAGAACTGTCTAGAAGGCCAAATTTGCACATGCATATCTTTTGGTTCACTTCATTGCATGACCTAAAATTTATCACATATCAACTAGGCATAAAACTAAACAAACACATATGATCAACTTATCTTAAAAATTTCACACATGTGAAATATAATGCCATCAAAATGCCTACTCAACTTTTCTTGCCACATTGCAAATTTGGCCAAGTATGGGAAAACACTGTCAAACTGCCTAGGAACCAAACTTTACACTTACATATATTATGTTGTGCTTTGTCACATGACTTAAATTTTAATTCATATCAACTAGGAACAAATTTTATCACAACCATATGACCAACTCCCCCTGAGTCATCCACACGTGGCAATGATAAGGTCAGTAAACTGCCTACTCATAATTTCTACCACTAGACCTAAAAAGTCTAGATGAAAATAATGATCAACTAGATGAAATCCACTCATGCACACAAGAACTTAAATTATCTTGAATTTTTATATGACCCCTTTCAAATTCTAAAATTACCATACTCATCCCTGAACATCTCTAACCATGCCAAAACTGAAGATCAACCAAGTCTCTTTCAAACATACTAGGACAAACACATTGCACACTTTGTCATTGTCATGTAGACTATCAAAGAAATTCATCCACTCACATGAAAACTACAATTTCATCACCATGAAATCATTGAAAACTCTCCAACAATATCCCTCTTTGTCATTGATGTCAATTATCATCATATAGCAATATACAACTCACTTTCTTTCTCTCTCTTCAAGCACTTCAAAATAGGAATTTTCTCCCCCTTTGAAACAATGACAAAGTGGGAACCAAATTATTTTGAGGACATAAAAATATTACCAATAAGAAATTACCATCTTATAAATATGATACAAACTCCCCCTTACATTGAGCCTACATCTTCTTGCCTTGACAACATCCTTCTTTCTACATGCCAACATTCTTCTTCAACCAAGCACTGTAACTGATGAATAAAGAACCCAAAAAACACTAAAATATAATGAAACATATCAAAAAACATTTGAGAGGTAATCCCCCTAGTATCTATGATCCATTTCACATCTTGACATCTTCATATCTCCACACACCGTGAAGAACCACCACACATGCTTACTAGCCTTCTCTCTCAAGCTACCTCAAGGACCACCAACAAAACTTCATGCCACTAATAAGATAGAAAAAATTCTCTTAAAAAAATTTATAACTCTCATTTAAACACTCATACCTTTATCTTTTGGATAAATTGATAAAAAAATCACTCTTCTTCTTACTAGGCCTATCTAGTCTCCTTGTAGCCCTACCTAGAACTTGCAGAGTCCAAAACATTTAGTAGACACATCTTCAGGACCTAAAAATTCATATATAGATCAATCTCATATTCCAATTTAATAATACCAATTTAAAAAATCTATCTCATCTTCTATAATATACTTTATTCACAAACCAACTTGCCAATTAAGCCTCCATCTTGACAAAAACATGAATAACTTGAAAAACCACAAACCTTCAAATCTATATGAAGCTTGATTTTATAATCAATTTATACCATTAAACCTATTAATAACCTTATACCTCAACTAATAAGGCATACCAAATTTATAACATAGCCCAAAACCCTATAAATTCAAAACAAACAGAGTCAACAAACCTCCTTTTGGTCAACATCCACCTATGAAACTTCTTACACACTTAGAGAAAACCATCCCACAATTTTGGACTAGAATTTGGGCCTCCATACCTTTGGGAATAATTAATTACTTTAACCCATTTTAGGATTGTTTATCCTTAAGCCAAAATTGAGAAAAATGAGAGCACTCAAAAATCTTCAATTTGACTTCAACAAACCTTCAAACCATAAAACCACTTGAAGCAAGATAGAATAAGGTCATTAGACCTTTATTATTATCAAAATCTTCTTGATATTTCATCAACCTCATATGTCATCTAGAAACACCCATTCTGAACCTGCACAATATCTCCTTTACAAACCACTAAAACAAGCTCATGAACCTTTTGCTCCTATTAACCAATGAACTTTTAATGATCAAAATAATTATTGGCAACATAGGATCATCAATTCTATACCAAAATAACATTGATCTAAAATACCAATAAAAAATCAACATACTTATGTATTGATTTGTCATTATGATCTTGAGCACATAGACTTGCTTCTCCACAATAAAGATGTCTCCTAAGAAGCATAGGCAGAGACGCCCTACTTCACAATGTCCTAAAACGGTGTGAAACTAGGAGTTTCCCAAAAATCCTCATATTACTTCTCCTTCTTGGTCATATAATACTTATAGTTCTTATTCTTCTTCTTAGGTTTAAGAGAAGCACCTTGTTCAACCACTAAAACATTCTCCTTCTCTTCTAAGATTGAATTGACAATACATAGAGACAACATAGATTCATGACATACCTTTTCATTTGAAGAATCCACTTTGTAGTTAGGAACCTCATCACTAGGCATTAACAATTGATGTTCTTTACATGATACATGTTCAACAATGGTAGGATGTTTACCTGGATCCACACACATCTCAGAACTAGCCTCAACCAATACCTTGGTCCTATCCTTGAGCTTAATATATTTATCTACAAAATGAGAAAACAATGAGAACCCTTGACACTATTTAACTTCTATAGCATTTTCCACCATATCAAACATATTAATTAGACCAATAGACCCATCATGACTCATACTTACCACCTTTGGTTTCCATGAGTTAAATTTCTTTTTTCCTTGTACTCTAGGAACCTGATTGAACTCATTTTGACTTGATGGCCTTTGATTGTAAAAATAACAATGTGTCCAATCTTCTCACCTTTTTAGAAAACAATACTCCTTGATGGAAACACATTTTATCTTACCTTTTTTGGACATAAACTTTAAATGTGTCCTATGTCATCACAACCAAAACAACTTCTTCTTTTTGAAGAAGGCTCACCTTGTCTAACCTTATGTGGACAATGGTTTACAAAGTGTCCCACATCAAGAAAATTGAATAACTTAAAATTTTTTCACACCTTTTGGCTAATGATTCCCATCATTATTCCATGCAAACTCATTTCTAACAGGTTTCTTGCATTCTCTAGATTTATGCCCAAATTGATTACATGTGTAACAGTAACCATTGAAACTTGAATAATTCATGCTATTTAGTTTTCTGATCTAATTTTTCTTCATTATGCCAATACTTTCATTCCTTTTCTGATGATTTGTCTTTAAAGTATGATTGTCCTTGTTCACATTAGTCTTCATCTTGTCTTGAGTTACATTCTCTGGTCCTTCATTGTATCCAAGACTAGTTCTATCACTTGCATGCTTTTGATCATTCATAATATTATTTAGATCACTTGAGCTCTTTTAAAATAGCACAAATGAATTCACCTTACTAGATGTATTCTCTAAATCATATTTCATTGACTCATTTTCAATTACATACCTTGAATATTCATCTTCTTTAGCTTTCAAGCTTGTAGATAGGATTTCCAATTAACAACTGATATGATCAACTATATCTTCATGCTCCTTGGTATCTTCATTCATTCTTGCCTCACACATACTGAATTTCTCCTCATAGTATTTGAGTTGATACTTCATCTTCTTGTTAATCTTATTCTCAATATTTAGTTCTTCAAGAACATTCAATAATGCAATATCATAGTCCACCTCATCTTCATCATCATCTGGATCACTCCAAATAGACTCCTTTTGATATGAGAAAATTCCTTCCTCAACCATGAATAGGGATTCATCATCAACAAGACCATCATCTTCATGATCACACTTTGATTCATCATCTTCACTCTCATCTAATGAGCCGTAGTCTTTATTGGTGTAGAGACTCTTCTTTTTCTTGAAAAACTTCTTCTTATTGTCATACTTTTTGAAACCTTTCTTCCTCTTATCAGATCTATATATTTTTATTATCTTCATCTTGGTATTTATCATTCTCTTCATCATCATGCTTATGGGGGCACTTTCTATAAAAATATCCTATCTCTCAATAATTGAAGGATTTTAAGGGTAGTTTACCCTTATACTTGTCTGAACTGGTTTTCAATTTCCTTGTAAACAAAGAAATAAATTCATCCTCATCAATATCAAAAATGTCATTCCCCTTGGGTTTCTTACCTTGGAACTTTTTCTTAGGCTTCATCTCTATCTTGAATGTTGATTCCTTATTTGATGGTATATTATCATTCTTCCTCATCTCATAGGTAGTAAGGATGCCATGCAATTCATCTAGCTTCAGTTGAGTAAGATCATGACTTTCTTCTATAATAGGTACTTTAGGGTCAAACTTGAGAGAGAGGGACCTTAATACCTTTTAAACTATAATAGCTTCTTTAAGGTTCTCTCCAAGACCTTTGATGATGTTCACAATCTCATCAACTCTCTGTAGAAAAGATGCCACAAAATCTTCTTTCTTCATCTTGAGACTCTCAAATTACATTCAATGAGTTTAAAACTTTGCCAACTTAACTTTTGAGTCTACTTCATAAATATTCTTAAATTTATCCCATATTTCCATAGTAGATATACAATGGATTACTTTGGTGTATTCAGTCTCTGAAAGAGCATAAGTGATAGCATTCATTGCATTAGAATTGTTCTCAAATGACTTCTTATTTGTAACATTAGATAGAGGAATAGTAGGTGTAGAATAACTATCTACAACATATTTCCAAATGTCAAACCCTAGGGACATGATGTAGGTCCTCATCCTTGCACTAACAAAAACATAATTGGATCCAATGAACATTGATGATTGCTTAGTAGAGAAACCTACTTGATGACTACCCATATTGTACCTTGGATCACCTTCAAGTTGTCAAACCTTTACTAAAGGACCTGGTCTGATACCAATTGTTAGAGGTATAATCACTGAGAGGAGGGGGATGAATTAGTGAGCCTAGATAATCCAACTTAAATTTTAATCCTTTCAAACTCTTAATCAATTATCACAAGCATTCATGAAGAATACACATCATTCATAGCAATGAACAAGAGAAACAATGTAAAATTAAGAACACTATTATAACAAGAGCCAATTTAGACCAGCTACAACTGATCAAGGAACTACCATCCCTTATTTTAGTGAGACTGTAATCCCACAAGGAGATACCACACCTATCAAACTAAGTTTCCACAAAAACTAAACCTTTAGAAAGTTTTAATTTTCAAGGATGTTGTAACCTCGTAGATGCTAAGTAGCTGCAATAACACCTATGAACACGTCCACCTTTGAATTGATGTCTTTAACACCTAATGATGGACCTCTGATTATCACTCTTTACCTTCACTCACACTTAATCTTCAAGATCACTATTCTACCAACAAAATTATGACCTACAGGTCATACACATAGTCCTCAATCTATTCTACTCTTTAACTCATCCACCAAGTAACCACCCTTTCTTTCACTCTACTACACTATCCTCTCAATATAAAATCTACATACAAGTCTAGAAATCATCATCTTTGATTTCACTATATATAGAGCCTTTATGAATTATCATCTTTTTGGTTAGTTAATAGGCATGACTTAACCTTTAAGGTATCTATCTCATTAAGACACAACTTAATACCATCTAAATAGGTTAGCAATAGTACCCATGGGTCACCCTTAAGCAACTACACCTTTCAATTAGGATTTTTTAGCTCTTATAGGTCTCATGGAGACCTATTCACCCATTTAACACTTTAATAATAAAAATAGAAACATAGGAACACTTCCAAATGTAGAGGTCCAATCTACATTATCCGTTAGTCATCCTAAAATGATCATAGTCATCACTGCTCACCTTTGCGTATGCTCAATCAACTCAAACACTAACCTTGTACACAGGAACACTATGAATGAAAACACAATAAAATTCTTAAGAATTATTCATACTCAATATAGATTGATCATACCTCCAAAATCCATAAAAATGATCCTCATGGAGTCTACAACACTCTCCAGTAGCTAATTTATCATGAAACATCGAAACAACAACAATACAAGCTAAAATATCCTTCTCAGGTCACTTACAGTCCATGGTCAAACACATAGTCAAATTTTAATCCTAATATATTTATTTGTACATACATTCAGACCTCCTAAGCACATTTTCTATATATTCCATGGAGTCTTTTTCAACTTTTATTTTTACTTCATATTCAAATTCATTTAAAGTCAAAAGATATGGTCTAAAAACCAGATACTGGTATTACATTTATTAAATTCAAATATTTGAATTTAAACAGTCATAGTTAAACCTCAAATACCATGCTATCATCTCATGTCCTCACTATTTATATTAAATACACATCGTTGATCTTCTTTGAATTTTAACTCATAGTGTGCCACTGCCCAAATGTTGAACTTCAAACACTTGGCACCATCTCGCTTCTTCCTGACATCCTAGAAAAAATAGACTCTATCAATCTCATGTACATAACTCAATATTTATTTTTGTTAAATTTAGGTCACTTTGAATTCATTTCACTTAATACGCTCCATTGATCTTGATTAGTACTAACACTCGCTCATTGGTAGATCTTAAAAGTAGCTCAGACTTTACCTCTACTTATCGTTAAATAACTATCACTTCAACCACTTTGACTTGATACAAAATGTTAAATTAATTTATACAATCGAACATAAACCATTGGATCTTCATTTGGTCCTAGTCTTTATCTCTTTAAAAATTGACCAAGTATGGGAACCATTGTAATCTACCTAAAATGCCAACTTTGGAGCTCAATAACTTTTGTTGTTCTTAGATGTATGATCTAAAATTTGGACCATATGATTTCATTATATAGGAGAATCCAACCATATATCAATATTCTCTTAGAACCCTCATGTGTGTGAGATATAACACCATTAATCTGGTCACTTCAATTTTTTTGCCATAAAGGCAACTATGTCAAGAATTGCTTGGAAGGCCAACTTTGCACATGCATATATTTTGATGCGCTTCATTGCATGACCTAAAATTTAGCACATATAAACTAGGAAAAAAATTAATAAACCTATATGATCATATTATCTTAAATCCTCACATGTGAAAAATATAACACCATCAAAATGCTTACTCAACTTTTCTTGCCACATTACAAATTTGGCTAAGTATAGGAAAACACTGTGAAACTGCACGGGAGCACAAATTTTCACTTGCATATATTATGTTGAACTTCATCACATGACATAAATTTTACTGATATAAATAAGCACAAATTTGATCACAACCATATTATCAAATCTACCTGACTCATCCATACGTGGTAATGGTGATACCAATAAACTGCCTACTTAGAATTTCTGCCACTAGACCCAAAAATTCTAGATGAAAATAATGATCAACCAAATGAGATCCATTCATGCACATAAGCACTAAAATCATTCTTTAATTTTTATAGGACATCTTATAGATTCTCAAATTACCATACTCATCCCTAAACATCTCTAACCATGATAAAATTGAATATTAGCCAAGCCTCTTTCAAGCATACTAGGACAATCACATTACACACTTTGTCATTATCACTTAGACTATCAAGGCACTTCATCCACTCACTTGGACACTTATATGAAATCACCATGACATCATTGACAACTCTCTGATAGGGTTACCATTACCACCTTCACTTTATGTTATATTTCATCATTGACTGAAGTGATGGGGATTAGTTGGTACTTTTTCACATTAGAGATTCTAATTTCATGTTGAGATAACTTAAGTCATATTTTTAGCATGTGCATAATAAAGTCACTTAAGTTATATATTTATGCAGATGGTTTCTTCCCAAAAGGGGCATAGGTTTTTTTTTGGTCCATTGATATTGTTTGGAGGTGATTTAATCTTGGGCATTGGTTTCCCTATCCCTAATTTGGATGGTGGAGATTATTTCATCTTTTTGGAGTTGGATATATATTTTACCCTTGAGGTCATTTGGGGGGTATTCACACATTCAAAATTTTGGATCTATTGCTATTAGAAGCCCTTTTACTTGTGGAGGTCAATTTTTGTAGGATCCCTAACGTTGGTGGTGAGAGATCCACTCCTAACTAGTAAAGCATTCTTTGGTGAGGGTTTCCAATCCATATCCCTAGCTTGTTGTTTGTGTGATTCTGAATTAGGTTTAGATTTGAAAATATGGATTAAGGACCAAATATTTATTGGTATCATTCATCAAAAATTCAAATTTAGAGAAGATGACAACTGACCATCAACTGGGTATCCATTTATTTTTAATTTTGAGGCAACTATGAGTCTCCCAAAGTGGGGTGACCTACCTAAAGATTTCAGGTAGTGATTTAGAAGGGTTTTTTTTAGTGGGCCTTTTCTAGAGATTTTAGATCTAGAGATTTTTATCATCATAAAGATGCCCTAAAATTCATTTCCAATTTTTTTCTATTATTATTCTAGAGATTACAATCATTTGTATTTTTATCTCATTCTCTATCATAAAATAAATAAAATAAAATTAGACCTTTGAGATAAAAATTATTTCTCGGGTTATTATTCTCCATAATTTTCCACATCTTTTGAAGCTTATGGGTATTGTTGAAAGTGATTATTCTAAAAGATATAATTTTTCCTTTATTTTTGTACCTTGTTATCTTAAGAAATCAGATCTATAGTTTGTGTTCTTTTTGAAAAATTATGATTTTTAAGTGATATCCTAAAAGGGATATCTTAGTGGTATCATAGCCACCTTTCTTGCAGTCTGTTGGGTAGTGCATGAAGGTTATTCTAAGAGGAATACACCTCAAAGGGATTGTAAAAACATGGTAGATAAAGAAGTGAAAGATCAGAATGAGGAGTTTATGAAGAAAATGTTCATCAACATGGTGAAACAATAGGATACAACCAATCTCTATTTGAGCTATCTCACTCAAAATACCAATCAGATCAAATATGGGAATAATAAGGAAAAATGTGAGAATAGTAATTTGGGGCAAAAATCCCCCCATTATTCCAACAAGATTATGAGTTTTCATGACCCTTCTTTCTTGAAAGATTCTAAATCATCGCATATGGGATAACCAACATATATACTTGATGAGGATTCTTATTGGACAAAATACAAAACTTTGAGTGAGGGTTTCAAGGATTTTATGCCATTTCTAGATTATTATAGGATGAAGATTAGAAGTGAGCCCAAGAGAGATCATCACATGTCAGTACCTGAACTATAAAGGCATTTGGGGTAGATTTCTATTACACACTTTGATGTCTCAAAGAAGTGTAGTGCACATTCATGGATAGAAAGGTTGAAGACCTATTTTGATTTGAACCCCATGTGTTAGGAAGATGTAATTAAATTTAATATCTTACACCTTGAGGGAGATGCACATGATTGGTGGCATCATGGACTAGTGACATAGGGGCACATGTACATTACCACATACATGGAGTTCACATAGAGGTTGGAGGACATATTTGATAGAATATACCTTAATATGTTTTTCAGGGAGTTGACTCACTTAAGATAGAAAATTTCTTTGGATGTCTACATTGAAATTTTTTAGAGATTCTCACTAATGGTTCCTAATATTTTAGAGATGAGGTTGACTTCATTATTTATAGCAAGATTTATAGATAATTTAGCTGGATTCATGAAGGCATTTGAGCCTCTTTCATTACATGAGTCCATTAAGAGAGCTTGGGATTTAGAGTTGTCTACTCTAAAGTCTAGATTTCCTCCCAAGGTTTAGCAGAGAGTGCCTCCACCTAAGCAAGATGATAGGAGATAGGACTTAACTAGGAAGCCATTCATTTCACTAGAACTTAGGGAGGAGTTGAGGTGAAAGAAACTATGTTTTAATCGCCATCAACCATGGACATGTGGACACAATTATTCTGGGAAGAAGGCTAAATATATTGAGGTATATTAGGACACTAATGATGAGGAAGAGGATGTATTATAACCTCATGAGCTTGATGATGGTGAGGCTTTGGATAGTGTTGATATCGAGACTATAGAGGAATCTTTTCTTGCTAAGACCATAGCTACATTTTTAGTACCCCTAGGTACAAGGCATTTAGGGTTCATGGGGTTATGAAGGGATAACATGTGGTGATGCTTATTGATAGTGGGGCCAACCAAAATTTCATTGATGCATCTTTGGTAGAGATATGGGTCTTATAGATAGAATATTTTGAGGGCTTCAACATGGTGGTAGCCAATGGTGAATACATGATATGCACATGTAGGGTTCCCCATTTGAGCATCACTATGGGTAACCATATAATTATTAATGATTTATATATTATTGGTATTGGAGAGACCAACATAGTTCTTAAATTGTAGTGGCTTCACTCACTTGGTGAGTTTTAGACTTACTTCTAGATGATGGAGCTAAAGTTTAAGTCTGAAGGTAAGAATGTGGTCTTGAGAGGATTATATTTAGATGCACCCAGAGTGGTCACAACCAAATAGATGGAGAGGATAGTCAGGCATAATGATGTGGATTAGGTAGTTTAGTGCTTGGTTTTGACCAAGTGTTTAGATGATGATAGGCTAGAGTATCATGTTGATGTCCAAGCCCTAATAGATAAGCACAGTGCAATTTTTAGTGATATACGTCTAGGTGTACCCCCATATCAAGGGTTTGAACATGTAATCGAGATTAGTGATAGTAAGCCTATGGTCATAAATCCTTATCATCATCCTAAACAATTTAAGGATGACATTGAGAGGACCATACGTGAGCTCCTAGATATGGGACATATTAGGCCCATATCTAGTCCCTTTACTTCTTCAGTTATTTTGGTAAAGAAGAAGGATATAACGATGTGTATGTGCATAGATTACCATGCCTTGAATAATAAAACCATTAAGAATAAGTATCTTATGCCTTGCATTGATGAGTTATTGGATGAGATACATGGTGAAATCTATTTTTCTAAAATAGATTTGTGATCAGGATACCATCAGATCAAGGTCAGGGAGGGGGATGTGCAGAAGACAAATTTTAGATGCCATTATAGTAACTTTGAGTTTCTTTTGATGCCATTTGGTTTGAATAATGCACCCACTACATTTTAGTCTTATATGAACCATGTGTTCAACCACCACCTATGGAATTTTGTGTTGGTATTCTTTGCTGACATTTTGGTCTATAGCAGGACATGGGAGGATCACATGAGAAATCTTGATGAGGTATTGGGTATCTTGGAGGCTAGTTTGCTATATGCAAAGGATTTAATGTGTGAATTTGGAATGATAGAGTTATTGTACTTGGGATATGTGATTTGAGGAGGTGGAGTCAAGGTTGATAGGGAAAATATTTAGGCAATTTAAGATTGGCCACCACCAAGAACTTTGACACATTTGAGAGGATTATTAGGTCTATGTACTTATTACATGAGGTTTGTGAAGATCTTCTCTCACTTGAATACACCATTAATAGACCCGACTAAGAAGGAGGCTTTTGTTCAGGCATATTTAACACATCAAGTTTTTTATCACCTTAAGGAGGTGATGAGCTCATGTCTAGTTCTTGCACTACCAAATTTTACTCAGACTTTTTCACTCAAGTGTGATGCATCGAGTGAGGGAATTAGAGTGGTACTTATTTAAGATAGGCATCCTATTGCCTATGAGAGTCGAAAGTTGATTATTGTGGAGAGGGGGTACTCAATTTATGACAAGGAGATGTTGGCCATTATGCATTCATTGGTTAAATTCAAGAAATATCTTATAAGTAGTAGATTCAAGGTTCATATAGATCACAATAGTTTGAGGTTTTTCTTGGGGTTGAATAATTGCAATGACCACCAATAGAGGTGGTTGAACCAGATACAGGATTATGACTTTGACATAGAATACACAAATGGTAAGAATAATGTGGTAGCTGATGATTTATCTAGGAGACCTTACTTTGATCCTATGATTAGTTCTATGTCGAATATTTTAGCCGATGGGAAGGATCACATACTTGTTGAGTATTCCAAGAGTTATTTTGCATATGAGAAAATGGATGGCATTATTCAGGATGATAGATACAAAGTCTTGGATGACTTCATATACTACAAGGATAGGATTTTCCTTATATTAGAGTCTAAGATGAAGGAGAAGATCCTTTGAGAAGTGCATGATACACCTTTAGAAAGACATCCTAGGCATTTTAAGACTTTAGATATATCGGAGAGAGGTTTGTATGGAAAGGGTTAAAGGATGATGTCCTTAGCCATATTAGGGAATGTTTGGTTTGTTAGTAAACCAAGGTAGAGAATACTTTTCCAGTAGGAATTCTACAGCCTCTTCCTATCCTTGAGTAGAAATGGGATAACATATATATGGACTTTATTACAGGGCTTCCTTTAGTACATGGGAATGATTGCATCTATGTGGTGGTTGATTAGTTGACCAAGTATGCCCATTTATTTTTAATGCCTTTTGGGCATAAGGTACCACATGTAGCACCAACATTTTTCACAGGTGTTTTTAGGCTTCATGGCTTACCTAAGAACATCATTAGTGATCGATATGGTCATTTCATGAGCACATTTTGGTAGGAGATTTTTTGACTAGCAGGTACAAAGTTAACTCCTAGTATGAGTTATCATCCACAGATAGATGGGCAGACATGGATAGTTAATAAATGGATAGAGGGAGATTTACATATCTATGTAGCAAGACATCAACATGCATGGATTAGATGGATACACTTGGGTGAGTATTGTTATAATACCACCTATTAAATGAGTAATGGAATGTCTCCCTTTTGCGCACTATATGGGTATGATGCCTCATCATTCGTGGACCTAGTATTATTAGATAGCTGAGATCCTAAAGCTCATGATTGGTTATAGGAGAACTATGATATTATAAAGCCCTCAAGGAGAATCTACAAAAAACATAGAATTAGTAGAAGGTTTATGCAGCCAGACACAAGGTTGAGAGATATTTTTAAGTAGTGGATTTGGTTTTTCTATGATTTCATCCCTATAGGCAATCCTCACTTAAGAAGAGTAGTGTTGAGAAGTTGAAACCATGATTTTATGGGCCATATAGGATAATATGGAGGGTCGAGGCAGTTGCATGTGAGTTAGAGATTATATAATAGATCAATATCCACAATGTATTCCATGTTTCATGCCTCCAGAGGGCAATTAGACAACATATTGTGTCATCGAAAGACTTGCCACCATTAGATGAGGAGGTAAAGTTGGTTTTAAAACTAGAGATTATTATCAAGGTGAGACAAATAAAGCTTATAAATAGGAATATTATATAATATCTAGTGTGGTGGAGGGATTTTCCACATGAGGATGTTACTTGGGAAGAAAGTAGATTTTACAACATCCTATTTTGCATTTGCTTATGGGCAAGTAAATTTTGGGAAGGTAAGACTATAATGTCCCCATTCCTACACAAGAGGCCTAGTGGGCTTATTTTAGTCTTGGCCTTGGTCATTCCCAAGAGGTTATATATGTTGGAGGCTATTGGGTATGGGTTACCATTACCACCTTCACTTTATGTTATATTTCATCATTAACTTAAGTGATGGGGACTAGGTGGTACTTTTTCACCTTGGAGCTTCTAATTGCATGTTGAGATAATTTAAGTCATATTTTTAGCACGTGCATAATAAATTCATCTATGTTATAGATTTATGCACATGGGTATTCCCAAAAGGGGCATAGGGTTTCTTTTGGGCCATTGATCTTGTTTGGAGGTGATTTAATCTTAGGCATCAGATTTCCTATCCCTAATTTGGATGGTGGAGATTATTTCATCTTTTTGGAGTTGGATATATATTTTATCTTGAGGTTATTTGGGGGTTATTCACACATTCATACTTTTGGAGCTATTTCTATTAGAAACCCTTTTGATTATGGTGGTCAAATTTTGTAGGATCCCTAGCTTCAGTGGTGAGAGATCTACTCCTAGTTGGTAAAGCATTCTTCAATGAGGGTTTCCAATCCATATCCTTAGATTACTATTCATGTGATTCTGAATTGGGTTCAAATTTTTAGATATAGATTAGGGATTAGAGATTTATTGGTAACATTGATCATAAATTTAGATTTTGAGAAGAGGACAACCCACCATCAACTGGGTATCCATTTATTTTCATTTTTGAGGCAGCTATGAGTCTCCCACAAGTGGGGTGACCTACATGGAGATTTTAGGTAGAGATTTAGAAGGGATTTATTGGGCCTTTTCTAGAGATTATTATCATCATAAATATGCCCTAGAATTCATTTCCATCATTTTTTTTATTATTATAGAGATTATGGCCAGCTGTGTTTTTCTTTCATTTTCTATCATAAAATAAATAAAATAAAATTAGAGCTTTGAGATAAAAATTATTTCTCAATTGAATATTGTTCTCCATAATTTTGTACATTTTTTGAAGCTTCTGGGTATTATTGAAAGTGATTATTCTAAAAGATATAAATTTTCCTTTATTTTTGTACCTTGTTGTCCTGAAAAATCAAAACTAAAATTTATGTTCTTTTTGAATTTTTTTGAGTTTTAAGGATATCCTAAAAGGGATATCTCAGAATAAAATGACATGGGAGAGAATGCCATATAAGATAGAAATAGGGGAAAACAACATGGAAGGCTTAGTGCATATGGGTGTTGTGAAAGACAAGGAAATAGAGAATAAGGAACACAAGACACATGACATGAATAAGCACAAGAATATGACAAGGGTTCAAAAATTAGAGTCGGTTAAAAATTAGTTCATAAAAGTATCAAATATTAATGGGAACATATATCTAACACTGACTCATAGAGGAGGAGGAACACAAATGCTAATATCTAGCATAGATAAAATATATAAGGGTTGTTGGGCCCAATTCAAAAGGAAATTAATTGTAACAACTCACCATGAATTTTTTATTTTAAATAGTCATTGGCTTATCATATTTAGTGTATTAGTGATGCAACCTGAGAAGGGGTTCACTTGTGCATAAATACCTTTTTTAGATTTGATTAAAAAGTGTTATTAAAAGTATATATGTTATTGTTATCAAGATAAAGATCTACATAAATTATGTACTGAATAAAGTACTTTTGTAATCTTATCAAATGAGATCAATGGAACTAATATTATATGAATCTTGATGTGTTGAATATAATTGGTGTTAATTCTAATTTATGGTAATAAAATACTTTCACTGTATGAATGTGTTAAATGTCTAACTCTACAATGATGTTTGTAATAACAATGATTGAATGTGTTAACTCAAATGTGTAAGTAATATATATTTATTTACCATCATGTGACAAAACTAATAGGAATCATTCTAGTTTGTGTGCCTCAAGTGAGTATACAATGCCACTCGCTGATATTCTAACATGTTATCACATTGTCTTCTCCCTTCTTCTAGGCGTGTAACTAGTACAAATCAATATTTTGGTTCTGTTGTTGGGACCCATTACATTTATTAGCATTATGGTAGAAAGATGGTCAAGTGGCTATCTTTGAAAAATGTCAAGCACTAGGTTAGTAATGTAGAGGAGAAATTTTCACTTCAACATATTTAAATAGGAGTATCTACACACACATGGGTAGAGAAGAACTTATATGATTATTTATATGAAACATTATTTATATAATTACCCATTCAATTGCATGATTGGATTTTGGCATATGTGTAATACCATTCAAGAAATTACGAATGGAAGGCCCCTTGGTTAGTAGAGTGACAAATAACCTTAGTGAAGTTAAAAGGTACGCAGACACATGAAATAGAAGTGTGGTGGAAAGGAACGCTCAATAACTACATTTTTAATGCATTGTCTCTAAATAGTCTTATTCAGAGGAAGGACAAATCAAAATTTTGAGATAACCATATGGGAGGTATCTCAAGCAATTTCTTTTAGAGATTAAGAAGCTTATGGTTGATTTTGGACTTGAGAACTTCCCCATGGATGTTTAAACTCTCTCATGCATGATCAACGTGACTAGTGGGGAAGTTGAGGGGTATGCATCAGTATGGGATTGGTATTTTAGCATGGAACCAAACAATGAAAACTATGGAAACATAAGTATGATGAAGCTAGGCATAAGTCTATGAGAGGTAGTGATCCCTAAGGCAAATTGGAGGATGTTGAAAGTGACATAAAAAACTATAGGAGTGCATAAAGGCATGGTGAGTACCCCCTAACCATGGATTTATGACCTTAGCTGGCATAAGTACGCACATAAGAAGCATGGAAAATATTAATAGCGGAACCCAATTCAAATATAGCCAATTCCCCTACCATAATGCATGCTCATGCATTTGAGTTTGAGGGAATTCTTGTTAGAAATTGGGATACTAACAATGCAAAATTTGAAGTTGAATATAAAACCAAGACCCTAGATGAATCTCTATAAGTGCAAGATCAAGATAATAATTTACCATTAACTCTACCTTTCCATTACAAGAAAGACATATGGCTCACCTTGGGATGCTTGATGGAGAAACTCTAACTAGTGGACAGACTACAGGCTTGACAATAACTAATCAACCTCCCCCAATGCCCATTATCTTTGGTGTAATTATTGTTGTAGGTGGCATGGGAGGTAATACCACTGGTGGTTCTACTAGAGCTAGAGGATTAGGGGGTGGCATAGGAGGAATTGGAGGACCTCCACCTTAGGGTTCAAGAAGAACTAGGGGATCACAACATCAAGGTTCACTACAACCAACTAATGCACCTATAGTCTGCTACGAGATGACACTTCACTTGCCTAAATATCAAACTATTGAAAATGTAGTAGAACATGTTCACAAGTATGAACTCACTTGGCGAGCATGGTGTATCACTTATTTTGAGTGAAAGGCTAATAATTTTACCACTACTTTATTGGATCATGTACACAATTGGTATAACAAAGTTGATCCCTTACAAGTGGTTCTGAATTATGAATTATTAAAGGCTACTTTTCTCCAAGAATTTGATATCCTTAAATTTGAGCAAAAAGGTATTGCTACCTTATAAGATATCAAACAAGAGCTCACTGAGAGTGTGCACATGTATGATGCATGTTTCAAAATATTTATTTCAAAGATATCATTTGAGATTAACGTGATGCAACAAGCTCAATGGTTTATGTGAGGTTTATTACCTTTGTTTTGATGAGCCTTATCTCAGAAAACTTTCATTGAATTGCACGAGGCACTGTAAGCTAACCTCCATGTCAAAGCTATGGGAAGTATCAATATGGGGATCAACCCTTTTATGGAGGCTCAAATAACTATGATGGCTTCTCAATTGGAGAAGCTTATGACCAATAATGCTCATGATACCTGTATTGGCTTGTGGTGTGTTTACTGTGAAGTGGAAGGCCATAACATGAATAATTATCCATAGGGGAATGTTCGTGTTGTATTGAAAAAATCCTATGATATTTTTAATGAAGATCATGATGTAAGGAGTTATTCCTTGCTTTAACATGCCACCCAAGCTAAAATGTCACTATAAATATGTGATGTCTATATGCTTAATACCAATGACTACCAGGTCATTAATAAGATTCATGAAATAGTGTATAAGACTAAGGTGATATATAACTTAGAAATATTGTCTATAAGATTATGTAAATCATAATATTGGGTTTTCTATTATATAAATATATATTCATTCCAAGGAAGAGAGGCAACTTGCATATTCATAATTTAGGTATTTTTAAATGGAAGCAAGTAATCTTAGTGGTAAGATTGATTTTTTGATTGAAAGAATATAATATTTCATTAGATAAACAACACAATACATGTTAAAAATACAACCTAAGCACAATGTTTTAAAATTTAGTTTTGCTTCAACAAAACCAAAAATAAAGTATTAAAAATATACAAAACTAATGGATTGTTTATTGAAGGAACATATAATTCACTTAACCCAAATTTACTCCTTTTTCTTTGACTTGGTTTCCTATCCTTTTGTAAGTGGGGATTAACCACTTAGTCGAAATCTAAATACCAAGGTGTTTGACCACTACTAGTATATCAAGGATTTTTTCAAAGACAACATTTGCATGTTTCTTCAATGATACCCTACTTTAAGGTTCCAGTCCACATTTAAATGGATTTCCATGGGCCAACGTAGCCTTATTTATCCCCTGCCAAACAATTTCCTTAATCTTTTGAATATCTACTCTTAGTCCATCACTTTTTGTTCTTTTACTTATTTTCAATTTCCCGAAAACATCTTGTAACTCTATCGAACTAGTTTTATCTACTTGATGACTTGTATTTTCCCTTTTTCAATATTTGAATATGGTAATTTTTTAGTACTTTTTAATAATACTTCAAAAATTTAAAATCTTCTAAAAATCAAGATTATTTGTGTTTATAACATGGACACTATTGATTATTTAGAGCACGTCTTTTTATTTTTGTTTACTGCATGATGAAATTCTATTTTTAAAAATATTTGAATTCGTGAAACATATTTTAACCTTTTTGATAATCTTTAACAAAATGATCATATACATAACATTTTTTACATTCAAAAACCTAATTATAATCTAAATTCATTAAAAAAATTCCTAAAATTTCACTACTATAAAAATGAGAAAAACGAACTAAATAAATTTTACATATACCCAATAAAATATAATTTCCATTACCTCTACTTATCCATAAAAAAAGTATTCTCTACCCAATTAAATCAAGAGTGAGTTTTCACCCCTACACTCAAATGACAAATCAAGTGAATGTCCATATTTATATTTCATTCCAATATTTGAATTAAAACACCACCCTTACTTTCTACTTAATTATTTTTTTGATTGTTGAACTACGTGTAGGCTATCCTTTTATTATTGCATCATCTTAAGATTATATACTCGTGATTGAGACTGCAACAATTTAGGTAGTTCGAACCCTTTTATTACTACTCTAATTTAAGATATTATATTCGTGATTGAAACTGCAATATAGGGCATGTTTGATGTTATTTGTGATGAAGTTTTACTAGAAAAAAACATTTTACCATATTTATTGTTTAACTAGGGGTTTAATCATATTATTTCTCGATTTAAAGTTTTCTTTTGTATGGAATGTAAACTCTTTTATATTGTCATCTCTTTTAAGTAAATTAAATATTTGTTATATAAATTATGTAAAATATAGTATTGGATTTTTTATTATATAATTTTATATTTATTTAAAAAAATAATAATTTGCATAGTTAGATTTTAGATATGTTTTAAAATAGAAACAAGTAATCTTAATGATGAGTATGATTTTTTGATTGAAAGAATACAACATATTTCATCAGATAAAAAATATAATATATGTTGAAAACATAACATGAGCATAAAGTATTATAGAATTTATATTTATTTTAACAAACCCAAAAATAAAGTATAAAAAACATACAAAAAAGATATTATTTATTGGAGGAACATATAATTCACTTAGCTCAACTTTTATTTTTTTGTTTTGACTTGGGTTACCTTTCATTTGGTAAGTGGGGATCAATCAATTAGTCTAAAGCTAAATACTAACGTATTTGATAATTTTTAGAATATAATTTTTTTTTTCAAAGACAACATTTACATGTTTCTTCAAAGATACCATATTCCAAAACTCTAATCCACATTTAAATGGAATTCCATGAGTCAAAGCAATCTTATTTATCACCTAAAAAAATATTTCATCACTTTTTTGAATATAGATATTATAAACTCTTTCGAACTAGTTTCAGCAAATGGATTGGCTCATATTTCTCCTTCTTCAATCTTTAAATATGACGAATTTTGAATATTTTTAACTAATAATTCAAAAAATTATGATGTAATAAGAATTGTGATTGTTTATGTTTTTAACTTAGGTGGTGATGATTATTTAGAGCATGTCTTCTTATTCTTGTTGAAGTTGCATGATGAAAACCTATTCAAGGTGACCATATTCATGGTAGTTGTTGAATTTGAAAAGTAGCTGGTTATAATCTTAATCCTATAGAGACTGCCATCCTTCTAAGTTTAGTTGAAGAGATTCAAGAAGACTTTTCTCTAAATCTACTTCCATTTACATTTGAGCACAAGAAAAAATGTCTTTTAATTTAGTATTATCAATGAAGTGGCCCAAAGTATTGTCAATTGTAGCCAAAGGTATTTTATTTTATAAAATAAATAAGAAATATAAAGCTTTATTCCAAAGAAGTTTTGTTTTCTATATATATTTGATTAAATTAAAATCCATAAATTTATGGTTTAAATAAAGCCCTCTTACTCTCATAAAATATGGGTTATTTATAAAAATCAGATTCTTATTTTATTTTAATTTTATATATATATATATATATATATATAATTCTGTTTTAAAAAACTAACTATTCATTATACTCTTTAATAAATTTTTTTTAATGAAAATCAATTCAATCAATTTATGATTTTCAATCTTAACCAATAACTTAAACTCTAGTGGAAAAAATCATAGAAGTGATCTTTGGAGAATCTGATTGAATCCAATTTCGAGTACCATATTTAACTATTTCACAAAGCAGGGCTGAGAAAGCTTACCCTTATCCCAGCGAATAGTAATTGCTGCTAAAACTTGAAAAATCAACATCAAAATTGATAAGGAAGTTACCCTCTGAAAGGAAACCCGAGGGCAGATCAGCTCTTTAAACAACAGCAACAACAACCATCGTTTCCATGGCAATCGCTACCGTAACCTGCACTAATTGTGCCCTAAACGCTGATTTTTATTTCACTAGGTTATTTTCATCTCCTTCCCTTTTACTTTCGATGAGGGTTTTCGAATCTTTTTAATGTACGTTTTCGAATTATGTTTTAAGGATACAATAATTTAAGTAGAACTCTTAAACTTTTATATAAAATATAAGAACGCTATGCACCAAGACTTTGTTGCTATAAATTGTTTTATAGTGACAATATTCATTGTTAATACTACTCACATTTTTATATGTAAAATGCAAATGGACTATGGTTGGTTTAGAGGATAGAATGCATAGTCATTTTTGTAATGTTAATTTTTTGTTAATATTAGTCAACTCGGCATGACCAAATTGCATGTGTGGCTTGGAGGACAAAATGCAATATCATTTTTACATTGTTAATTTTCTGTAACTATGGTTCATAGGAAATGACTGTCAACATTATACATGGAACATAAGTACGATTTTCATGTTGACTTTTTAAAATTCTTTTCTAAAAAATAGAAAAATAAATTATTTGTGATTTGGGTCTCTTGCTTAGACCCTGGAAAAGCTTGTTTCAAATGACTCTTGATGGATCAAAACTACTTGTAAGCAACCAAGTTAAAGTGCATGGAATAGTACTATTAAAATCTATACTAATTCTAAGAGAATTTTATTTCCATTCCACGATGTTACACATTTTTTATAAATTATCTGCATGGAATAGTGGAGGACAACTCTATGGTACAATTGTTACAATAAGCCATTCTTGCAAAGCAGTTAATGAACATTATATCATGTAATTATAATACGTATTTGACATATTTTGTAATTTAAGTTATAAACGTGGCAATTTTTATTCAAGATTAATGTTTTAGATGTGTATAGATATTTATTTTTAATATAGGATTATTATTAATTTAAATTATTAATTAAGAATTGGAAGTGTATTGAATTGATATTAAGTAATATAGAAGTTGTGATCTGATTCACATCAAATAAAAAAGAAGTTACAATCTAATTCATGGATATTATCTATGTTTCAAGTCGCCTCTTAAATTCAACATCAGTATAAATACGATACTATAAATAAATTATAAAATGACTTAATTTCATTGTATGTACTTATTTTAAAATGTGTGTTTTAATCTACTACTCAAAACCATACACTTTATAATTATAATTTATGCATACACCCACTTCAACATCAACACTTCGACACATAATTAAACCCAAGCAGTTGGGATGGCCTTCCAGGTTTCATTATAGACATTATATGTGTTTTTCTTTCTCCTAATTATTAATACCTCGATGGTACTATTATTTTTGCTGCAAACATTTACTTCAGTCAATGCACTCTTTCTTGCAAATCAAAATAGGCTATGCATTACAAATTACCAATTTACTAATGTTTCACAGAAGACAGAAATATATTTTAATATTTCCTTAGTTACGAGCATCTAGTGCGTAGATTGCATAAAGTTTATCAAACCAAATCTTCTCCATTTATTATGATTTATATTTTCTCAAAGTTCACCATCTTGTACCTGTGAATTCAATAATAACTATTGGTAGCATATGACTATGGCTTCATTTTGTTTTGTTGTGGCAAACAAATAGTCAATTCATGTGTTGTCAAACTACTATGGTGGAGAAATTCACATGTTCCCTATATACGACAATGTCCCATGTGTCTTTAGATGCAAACAAGGGTGCCCCATGGCAACACAAGAAAACATAGCTACACGCTATTACCATCTTCCTCACTACCAAGTGGCTGACATTCCAAATGAAGACACTACCTCGGCTTGCTCTCTTCATAAAAATTATGGGATTTTACATTTCTTGCACAACCTTCACCATCTCTGCCTCTAAAATTTTCCATCATCTGCAATGCTTACGATTAATAGGTATTTGTTTTACATAATATGGATTTTAATTACAATATTTAGAAAAAATATAGTGACTGTTGCTACTACTCTTATTTTTCCTTTCGCAAATGGAACAAATACAATCATATGCATTCGTAGATATTAATTTATCATAGAATATAAGAGATCTTATTTATTAACAGGAAGGAAAGCCTAATAATTGTTGGTTTCCTGGTCTCCAAGTGGTTGCAGTCTATTTATAGCCCCTCAAAGTAGCTATTATGGTTGTGGTTTCATGTGTGTCAACTATCTACAAAAAGTTAAGATCATGTTCTTCTAAAAAAAATCATCACCAAAAGATGTAAAGATTGCTGTCAAGAACAACAAATCCCTTCAGTCTAATGACAACTAGAAACAAGATGAAGATCATCAGATGAAATCCAAAGAAATTTATATCATCTTGTTCACCAAAAGGGTAAAAATTGTAATCACATCGCATTTAATTTTTTCAATGGTACTAAGTTTTTATTTGTATTTACATGAATTATTTTTTGTTTCCAAGTGGTGATGGAGTTGCATTTAAGAAGTTCTGAAAAGTTTACTTAGCCTTTTGAGTTTTCCCACTAAACAGGTGACTAGATATGTCAAATACACTTTTACAACATAAAAAATGAATAGTTTAATTATGTCTTATAGGTGTAGATACATGGAAATGGAAGTGGCAATGATGCAAATAACACATTACATGAAAAAATATTTTATAAATTCAACTGTAACTTAGTTTGTCACACAGATCTTATAGAGTCTCCTGCTATACAAATTTATTTGATTCTATTTTTCATCTAATGCCCTGTAACATATAGAGAATATTTGGAAATGTTATTATGCAAGAAAATGTTGTCTTTGATTAGCAAACTCACCCCTAATTCTATAAATCTTATGGTAAATTACAACACTATTTTTGGTGATTAGATGGTGAATATATACATGAACACCAAGGTCTGTACATTTAAGTTGAAGGATGGATTGATGTTGGGATTCGTATCTATCTAGAAGTACAAGCTTGATCATTTAACTTCCTCTATTGTATCCACATGGTTACTTCCATCTTTACTTATGCATCAAACATTTTTAACTACCAAGTAGATTATCTTAAAGGCCATCATTTTCCTTTGAATTCTTATATCCCAATGATTCCCCTTGAATAAATAGAATTAGCATTAAAGGATGAGGAATTATGGATCTAAAAGGAGGAAAATTGGATGACCTCTGAGAATAATAATTGATTATTTCCATCATCTATTTATATATAGCTATGTCATACACCCTCCCTTTCATTTCATTTTCAGACTGTACATATCTCTTCATGACTATAAATTTATACCAACCTTATTCTAATGATTGATGTCTGTAGAGTGGCTTTCAATAGTCTTATTTTACCATGGATTATTTAGTACATATGATACATGCACCTATGTAATAATATACACTCAAAGATGGATCTTTTAAAGTAAATATTGTGCCTTAGAGATGTCTAACATGTATACTTTTTAGCTTGTCTCCATTTTTAACCACAAGTCACGTTTTGTATTTAGAAGTTAAATTGCTTTGGTTCTCATATGGTTAAATTTAACCTTACCTTTCAAGATCGAAAAAATATAAAATATTTAGTCCTACCATATATCAGTGACAAGAATAAGGATGTTCACAATGTTAATTAATCAACAAAAGCTACATAATAGGTTTGGTCAACTTAATATATCAATTCCTCACATAAATGTTGTATAATTTTTCCACACCAAACCTAATATTTGAAATTATATGGTGTACTAAATTTAATACATTGTTTAAAATATACACACTTTCATACCTAAGAGTACCTTCCATTATAAATTTCAATATGTTTTGTAAGAGTACCTTCCATTAGAAATTTTGATATGTTTTGTTCCCATCTCCACTGAAGACAAATCCAAACCACTAGCCACTGTTTATAACTCTATAGAATTATTCGGTTGCTATATGTTTATTTTTTGCAATCGATAGGATATATCAAAATATTTGTAATATATGAAAATGCAACTTGTCAGTTCAAGATAGCCAGGTGCTATAACTATCTCATAGCCCTTGTTATATCATGTAGCATCAATTTCATCCCAAAATCAGACACATAAGACATGAAATAGGCACCTAAAATAGTTAAATGATATTTAGAAAAGGAAAAAATAGAATCTAATGTTGACAAGAGACTGAGAAAAAGATTCTCACTCCAAACATTGCTAGAGATTCATTGCTTACTACATTAAACAAATGAAATTAAGTTTTAAATTGAGTATTAGGTAGCCATTATTGACCTTGTATTAAGATTTAGACCAAATACATCCCCACATTTCCATCAAAAATATGATTACACCGCAAAAATCTTCCATAAATCTCATATCCTAGCTTGTAATTTCAAAATACCTCATAAAATAGCGTATCCAGAACAAATGTTCTATTCCATGCCATCCAACCATCAGGGTTTATCGCTTCCCCCAAATATGATTTTATAAAAACAATTTTGGAATCCATCTTCCATTATTACACCAAATAAACCCTATCAATGCTCAAATTTGCATAAAAATCCTTCATTTAATCATCCATCCCATCGACATAACAACCATCAAGTACAAAGCCCATGGGTACAATTTATGTGGCCTTGCACTATGATGGGGTCATTCTCATTGGATTTTGATATGAATTGATGTAGGTGCACATGAATGAAACATTTGTGAAAAATGATAGTTGCATTTTTGAAAATGAAGTCATGGGTTCTTTGGATTGTGTAGTTATGGTAGATTTGATGCTAAACACATTATGTCAAACCCATACCTAATGAAAATATAGTTTTAATTCTAAGTCACATTTCCCCAAAATTTTAGAACTATGTGCTCTAATAATTTATTCATTCTATGTACTATATATGACATCAAAGATATTCCATTTAATAATGTATCAACAATCTCATCCAATAAAAACATTGATAAATGTCTTTTTAATATTTTTGGTTATCAAATGCACAAGTTGGTTATTGAAAAATTAAAAATATTTTATGCATAAATAATAATGAATTTTGATTGGTTAAAAGGACAGAGTTTAATCACAAGTTAAAGAAAACTAATTCCTTTAGTATACCCTCTAGGACTAATAATTTGTCACTAAATTGAACCATTTAAATGATAGAAGAATTATCTTTCATTTTTACCATACTCCATTTGATTTACTTCATGTATTTCATTTCTGCTATGCACTCCTGTTGGGATGAATAGATAATCTTAGATGAAAAAATATAAGTTTTGATGGTGTATTATTCATATGAGATACTTGCAAGAATACATGGACATGTATTGATACTTATCATGTAACTTTCCAATTGTGGGAGAAATATTCATATTTTATAGGTCAAATTTATAGATAGAACCTGTAAGGCACTTAAAGAATTATTAGATATTTATTTATTATTTCTTTTTATTTATTTGTTATTATTTTTTTGGTTTCAATTTTTTTATATGTAAACTAAACATGATGAGTAATATAAATATTATATATTAAAAAAAAAGAGAGAAACTAATAAATATATATATATATATATATATATATATATATATATATATATATATATATATATATATATATATATATATATATATATATATAACTTTCTAGTCTATAAAGTAATCTATCCTGTGTAAAGAAGGTTTTAAGTAGATAATAATAGAATCTATGTGTACATATAATAGAAAGTATAGGCATAACTAAATCAAAGGCATTATTAGATGGTAACCATGACACTAAATTAAACTAATCAAAGTAAATACAATAACAAAAAATTCTGACCATGAGATATATAAACTAAGGGTTATAAGGGTATCATTAGATAGTAATTATCAGGTGTAAATTAAAAAATAATGCATATAAATATAAAAATACACTAACAAGTTTTGCATATGCTAATATAAACATGAAAACCAACCAAATAAATAAAATAAAAAAGTTTATGGTAAAGAACTCTTATCTTAGGTTGATTTTTTGGTATATCAATCTCCCCCTCAGCTCAAGTCACAGATTATGAGAGATTTAAAGAAGCAACATTAAGTATAATTAGTTAGGGACTCTAAAAAATAAGTGTACCTTGTTAGTTCAACTTCTCTTTCTAATATCTTCAAATACCTTATACAAATGAGTCAACCTTAATAATTATTTTCTTAGTCCTAATTCTTTTTCTTCATACTAAGGTGGATTTATATGCATGATAAGATTAGAGTGGAAGTCTTTCTTTCGAGAAATGATAAAGGGAAACTATATACATATGGCTCAAAACCCAAAAATCTAAAAACCAAATTTATATGATGTTATCAACTCAATTGATGACATATAAATGTGTTAAATAGACACAAAACATCATCATCATGGATAATGGCACTAAAAAGAGGGAGAAATATAGAATGCCATTAACCAAGTTAATGAAATCAAGGAGAAACATAGAAGCATGAAGATGAGGAGTGGAAATGGGGAATATGAACTCTTGAAGTAAAACTAAGATGATGACTTGGAATAAATAAAGGAGATACTAATATAAAATGATTGTAAATAAAAATCTCACAAAGCACTAATAATTGCCTTGCTATGATCTAAGTGTACTTCTTAACATCTACAATGAAGATAATGATGTACTGACAATTCCTACAAAAAAAAAATCACTAGTAATAAAAAACCAAAAATATAAAAACCAAATTTATCCAATGTTATCAACTTAATTGATGGCATATAAATGTGCTCAATAGACATATAACATCATCATCATGGATAATGACGTCAAACAAGATGGAGAACTATAAAACTCCATTGACCAAGTTAATGAAATTAAGGAGAAACATTGAAACATGAAGAAGAGGAGTGGAAATGGGGAATATAAACTCTCAGAATAAAAATAAGGTGATGACATGGCATAAATAAAGGAGGTAATAATATAAAGTAACTGTAAAGAGAAAAATCACAAAGCACTAATAACTATCCCACCCTGATCTAAGTGTACTTCTTAACAACTACAATGAAGATATCTATGCAATGATGATTCCTACAAGAAAAATCACTAGTAATAAAAAATAAGGTGTATATAAATTTAATTTATATATTATTATAAACTAATATGATAATCATAATGTTGACACGTGGATGGTTCTTAAGGCTCTAGAGGTATTTATTAAACTATAAACCCAAGAAATTAAAAGTGATGAGAATAAAACACATAGCCATGGAATTTGGTTGAGGATAAAATGTGAATATGCATAATTACTAGAAGTAATCATGTACACATTCAAAATTAGGGATGCACTAGAATATAAACTTATTAGTTTTGTTAGTCAAATAAAATCAAAAATCCAATCTTGGAGTAAGATTTCAAATTAAAAATCAAGGCTGACAAAAAAAATTATAACATGCTCAAGCTTTGATTTTCTTTAAATGTAAAATTAAACTCAATAGGAACCATAGATTGCATAGATCGATTCAATGTTTGGAATTCCTAAGGTTTTTGTAGACCATGAATATTTTCTAATAATAATGGGTCCCTATTTGAAAATTTGATAATGGGGCATGTTGGGTTATAATGTATAGGCTAATAGTCAAAGTATCATTGAACAAATAATGAATGCATATCTAATTCATCATCCACTATTCCATTGTCTTTAAATGTAATAGAAGGTATTTAAAACATAGGAGGTATTGTATGCGTATAAGTGCCAATAATTCCATTTAAGGGGTGACCATAATGTGATGGAGGATGTGCATTATATACCATTTTCACTTCTAGGTATTTATTAGAATGATCTTTTAAAGGATTGTTAAATATCTTATGATTCTGGGGATCAGTAGATTGTGAAGTTGAATCATTTAGTGGATAATCAAATGTAATATTTTAGTCACCAATAAGGTATTGGATCTTATGATTCAAGGTGTAACATCTATTTTTAGAATGCCTAGATTCTTGGTGATAGTCACAATATGAATTAGCATCATATGCTTTGGGTAGAGGTTGATTAATATCAACATCTACATGAGGAGGGAGAGATATGAGGTGACACTCCACAAGCTCTTGATGTAAATAAGTTGAAGACTTGGGTAATCATGTAAATTATATCTTAAGTGCATTGGATAATATTAGTTGATTAAGTTTCTATGATATTACATTAACTATTATGGTTTTTGACTACACGAGATTCATACAATCCCATGAACATTTCACTAGTGTATCATGTTCTCCCATTCAGGAATGGAGGTGACTATTCCAAGAGACTTGCATCTATATGTTTTTTAATTTTTAGGTTATGTAGGTTTTACCTTGTAGCTTGGTTTGATATGAAATTTAGTATTAGATGTAGTCGGTGTGTTTTATATATACTTAAGATTGTTCAAGGAAATAATCCCCATTTCAAGATCTCAAACAATATGACATAAGACATCAAAATATTTGATCTTATTGAAAATAATGGACTCATGTAATGGGGTAGTAAAAAATTTCTTGAAGATGTTTTGAACTTATTAATCTGCCATTGGATTTGCCATTTTGGCCAAAATTATTTTATATCTCAAAACATATTCATTTATAGGTTCATTATTTTCTTGTTGGAGCTTTGTAATTTGATCATATAACATATTTTTGGTTATGTTGATACATAAATTGGATTAGAAATAGTCTTATAGAGTTTGAATTCTCTCACTAATTAGATTGGTAAATCATAGAATCATCATAAATCATAGTCCTTTAGGCTCCTTGGAAATAATTTTTTCAAAAGTTTATCATTAGAGGCATAATCAAGGCATGACACATATAAATATCATAGATGTTTTTAAGGATCACCTTTTCCATCATAAAATGTGAACTTAGTTGAAGCAAAACTAGTTGGAAAAGGGTGTAAAGATATTTTAAGTGTAAGATGATTATGTAACACATATTGTGAATTAGTAGCATGAGGATAATTTAAAGCCTTTTGTTCAGTATTGGTAACCTTATCTTCAAATTTTTTTATAACTTGGGGGAGAGATTTCAATATAGACCCAATGGGATCAAGAGTATATAGTTGATTAGTCACCAAGATTGATGTAAAGATGGTTTGTATGATATAAGAATTTAAACTAGTATTTGAGTTGAAGCATTCACTGTCCCCATGGTAGATGTAAAAATAGGATTTTGGTCCTCGACGAACAATGGTTTGAAAACATAATATGTTCCCCCACTATAATTAGGAATCAATGATGTACTCAAGGGGAGGTTTATCAATGGTATGGACTTAGTTATAATACCACCCAAGGATTAACCATAACTAGGTGAGGATGCCTTAGCCTTAACATGTTTACTGGTCTCATTTCTTGTAACATATACAAATGCATCATTAAGGCCTTGTTATTGAGATGATCAACTAATTATTCCTTATCTTTCATTTTAAAACTATTATTTTGATTAACATTTCCTATTACTTATAAATTTTAAAATTTAAAGAATAGTTTGCAACAATCATAAATCAAGAAACCTTAGGTTAACATAGGGTTTTGGAGACCAAAGGTTGGGCTCACCAAATGTTTTAACCATAAATAGATATATATGGGATATGATTAAGAAAATTGAAATATTTTAAGCATAGGGGTGATAAACTAATGTTAGTAGACCAATTAATTACAAACTCAGATAAATGAATATTATGAATTATAATATTGAGATATGCTAAATATGGAAGAATACCAAATTTGAAAGGTGTTTAATTGATTAAAATCCCAAATAGAAATAATACTTGGATGGGTTTACTATGCTAAAATAGATATAGATTGGAAACAAATAGGAATTTTGTATGATCATTACTATGGATTAGTCATTAGATTTTAGAAAGTGTACATCTGTAGTCATGGACACTACAATTAGATTCAAACACTACTATCGATGCTAATGTCTAACTATGACACACTATACAATATAAAATAATGAATAGATCTCAATGTGACCAAATATGATGTTATTAGGTTTTTGTTGATTCTCTACTGATATATTTAGATCTAGGATACAAGTTGTGTTAGTGTAGTATTTTTTGCTTTTAATTTTACTTACATGGTTTTTAGTCAACTTGATTAGGGTTATTAAGGTCATTAGGTGAAATAAACTTAATTTGTTTTCTAATTGTGAATTGAGTTGTTATCTTTATTTTGCCCTAACATCTCACTATATAATGTACCTCCTTTACAATTTTTGAATAATCACAAAATGAACATTTATGAAGCTCACTTTTGCTTTATATTGCTCTCAACTACTCTCAAGGTTTTCATGCAATCTATGATGTTTATATATATTGGAGTGATCTGATATGTTATAAAATCTCTGATTTGATGACCACTTTACCTTTTTTGAAATATTTAGTGAGATTTTACCTTCTATCATTCTTGTTGGTTTTCTTGATTTTTAGTGGTTTCATAGGTTTGGTGGGTTTTCATGAAAATACATAAAAACTATACATCTAAAGTATCAAATCACAAAATAAATATTTCCATCATATTCAAAAGGAATGAAAACCCTAAAATTGACTATAAACATGACTTATATTCATGACAATATTTTTTTGGCCATTTTTAGAGGCTTTTAGGCTTTTTCAATCATTTATACATATCCATACAGTGGGATTCTCAAATCAGGAAATGATTTTAGGTGTTTTATAGGTTTTTTGAGTTCTCAAATGGGTCTCTTTTTTTTAGGAATGATACCAATCTATAAATTTTAGGTTTTTCTAGTTTTGGTAGAGTTTCTAACCCTTTCAAGTAGTTTTGCTAGTTTTTAGTCTAGGTCAAACTTTTTGCATCAAGAAAATAGGCCTTAATAGACATTTCAACCTATATAAACATTAAATCTCCTACATTTAGACCTATCATAACTTGACACCTCTATTATCAAGCTCATCGAGACTTGCCACCCTTGCTAGCAAGCTTATTGAACCCCGATGGCTTATTTAGCAAGATCGTTGGACCCTAATTCCCCTTCCAGGAATCCTAATGGAACCTGACACCACTATGAAACACATCACCAAACTTTGGTACCTCTATAGTCACACATTTCACCCCTAAAAGGTCTCAACCCTTAGTCATAGGGGAAATAAGCCCTTGGTCACTTCCAAACCAAAATTGCTCAACTTTTACTCTAAAGGGTCTTAAGTTTTTTCTGAGAAAATTGATTCACAATTTTTTCAAGATTTTAATCCAAGGGAACTTAATTGTTTTTATAATTTGATTCAAAAATATTTTCCACCGAAATTTCTATTCAAATTTATCATGCGAGCTTAGATGTTCAAATGGCTATAACTTTTGATTGGTAACTCAGATTTGAGTGCCATATTCTTCAAAAATGTTTGTTTTTCATGATCTACACATTTTTAGAATTATTAGGTTCACTATATCTCCCTTTTAAAAAACTAGTATAAACTATTGGATTCATTATCAACTGAGCCCAATGTCCCTCCAATTCTTTCATACTTATGCACATATTGCTCAAGATGGATTTTTTACTATGCCTGATATTTATATGAGCATGCTTGTATTTGTAAAAATTTTGAGGGGTTACTTTGATAGTTATAAGGGGTACTATGTAATTATTAAAAATTGTTTTTATGCATATCTTATTTATCTTCTACAACATCTTTTCTTTCTATGCTATAGATTCAAGTCCAATTAGTCTACTCACATCTTTTAATTATCATGAACAGAAATACAAAATGAAAATAATTTTTCAATCAAGGGTTAACATCAAATTATAATTGGCACTAAGACTAAACCTTCATTAGTATAAGTGAAAATAAAATGGTTCAATTTCTATAATAAAGTCTATGGACTACTATTTCTTTCCATATTTCCTAGTCTACTCATTCACATATAATCTACCAAAACACCTACTCAAGTGTGGGCCACTCTCGGAATGCTATTCAATAAGTAGGATGTGATGAAATTCCATGAGATAGAGAATGAGATCATCCTTTTAATCCTAGATGAATATGACACTCTATAATACTTTTTCACCAAGTTTAGACTTTTGAGGTTATAGTTTAAAGAATCTAGAATTGATAAGAAAGATGAACAACTTGTTCTGTCGATACTCCCCAAAATGGGACTAGAGTATTGTACATTTATGTCCAATTTCCATGCCAAAAAATTTTATCTTGGATCCAAGTAGAATATTACTTATTTATATACATTTGTTTCCAAACTTATTCATGAGAAAGATAAGTTAGTACATATGGGCACATTGAAGTCCTCAAAATATCATGCACTTTTTGCTAAGAAAGAGAAATCTTAAGACAAAAAAGAAAATAAATATAAAAAATATCAAGAGAAGGGTGTAAATCCTCCCACCTAAAAATAAAACAATGATACCTCTTCTTCCATTTTTTAGCCTAAGAAAGATAGGATCAAATGTGGGCTTTACTTGGGAAAGCATGATGAAAGTAAATGTTTAAAGGAGTTAATTGACCAACTGATTAAGATGCTTGAGAAGCACAATATTAGTGTCCATAATTATACAACCTATATTTCATCAACCCATGAATCCTATAAGTTAAATGACCATGGTAAAGAAAAGGAAAAAAACAATAGTAAGGGAAAAAAAGGGGAAAGGTCTTATTTATTATTGTGCCTCTGACTCCTACATAGATCATTGACTCTGGTGCTTCACTTCACATGGCTTATTCATATATAGATTTTAGTCCCTTATAACTTTGTGACATGTCCTCTATAAAAATGGGTGATTAAACTTATAAAATAGTTATTCAAAGAGGATCTATTGAAGTGAGTGGTGTAACATTCAATAATGTTCTAAGTGTTCCCTCACTTTCAACTAATCTCCTATCTATTTACCAAATCACTCACCTTGGTTCGAGAATGCGAGTTGAGTTCACTCTAGATTTAGTGTATGTTAAAGAGTTGCATAGTGATAATATATTGGTAGTGGGAAAGGTAGATAAGCAGACTTGACTATATAAATTCTCACACTTTTCTCCTAACACTCCCTCATATTCTCCTTCTTTGGACTCACCTAAACCTGGTAGCATTTCTGAGCCTGAGCACTCATATGATATTGATGACTCTTATTATAACACATGACTATAGTTGTGATGGGGACATACCTCTATCATATCCTTTTCACTTTCTTGATGTTGAGGAGTTATTTCCTTATCAACCTACCTCTAGTTCGCTATAGACATTATAGGGTGTAGGTTTACTAATATAGATCACATTAGATACTAGGCAATCTATTCCATAGTTTCATGACATTCCATAATCCTTCTTAGCCTCTGCTCTCATGGCACCTTTACTCTTAGATCAATTATCCCTCTAACCTTGTATGAAAAGAATAATTACTTGTATATGAATCACACCTTGGTTAAAGATCCATCAGGGACTTGGCAGACACATTCAATATTCCAGGGTGGTCCATTTTTCACTACATATACTTCTAATCCATAGTTACTTTTGGAAATTCTATTGTAGGATACATGATTTCTATAGGAAATTATAGACTCTATTGGGGATTTTTATCCCTCTTCTCTTCTTTGATCTCTTTTTATAGAAGAGTTTTATCCTATAGGTTTTCTCATTTTCTCTAATTTATGGGAGTTGTATTGTGCTTGGGTACCTCATTAGACCTCATTGCTAGGACCCAATTATTTTACCCACCTATGTGATGCTTTACGGGGGTGTTAGTATAGTATTTTTCCTACTTTTAGTTTTACTTACATGGTTATTAGCAACTTACTTAGTTTTTTAAGGTCATTAGGGGAAATACAATTAATATGTTGTCTAATTGTGAGTTGAGTTGTTACCTTTATGGTGATCTAATATCTCACTATATAATGTACATCTTTTTTACTTTTGGCAAATCACTTAATAAACATTTATGAATCCCACTTTTACTTTGGATTGTTCTCACGCACTCTTAGGGTTTTCATCCAATATATGATGTTTAGAGATCTTGGAGTGATCTAATAGGTTGTCTCTCTTTGATAATTGATCAAACCATTACTATTCACACTTCCTCACCTTTATAATGAGTTTTATAAAAATGGGTTAGTGGGATCATGGTGTTGAGTTGACCTTAATGAATCCTCTATCACTGAGCACTACCTACATATACCATACTCCAAGGTGGGTATCAAAATTATGTGTTTATCTATTATGTGTCATGTGTGTGTGTGTACAAGGTTGAAATATACTATATGAATATGCATGTAGTGATTTATCTTGTTATTCAAAAAGTATGGCTAATAGGATACTCTTTAAATGTTTTAAAAATTTTGTATGACTAATCATATGAATGGTAATAAAAGAGAGATGAATAGGTTAGTATGAATAAATTATGTAATTGATTGAATGAGCTTTGGTAGGTGTTTGTTTGGTATTTTATAGATGAGGAATGAAAAAGCTTAGACTTGTATTTATACCACACCTTTTGAAAATATCTCATGGTAGGATTAATTAAAACAAATAGGATAAACCATATGTTTTAAACCATTTAAAAATTGGATGAATTTGGGAAACTAGACACTAAATAAGGATATAAATGCTACCATCACTGATAATGTCCCTCTGTGACCTGTTGTGTCCATAAGGTCAGAAAATAGGTATGGATTTTAAACTGACATTGAAGGATGCTTATCAAATTTTAAGATTTATGTGTAGTGTAAGCGACATTGATCATCATAATAATATAGATTAGACTAAGAGATAATCATTTAGACATATTGAGATGGTGAATGCAAGCCTTTCAACAACATGGAGATCTAGAACTGAAGGGTAGAGCCCTGATTGATATTTGTCAAATGTAAAAAACTAAGATGCTATAAATATTCAATTTTAGTATATACAACTACATAAAAAATTAAAACCATAGACATTGAGTGTTACTAGAATATAACACCATCCACTTGAAACATAAATGTGAATCACATCATTACAGACATATCTAGATTCTATTTTGAGTTTTTGAGTTTTTTTAAAATTTGGAAACTTTTTAAAATTTACAACTTTTTAAACTTTTGAACTTGATAAAGATTATAGTTTCCATGTAGGAAAATGAACATGAATGAATGTCATGCCCACCATATCTATACTGAACTGATATTAAATCACATTTAAACATTTAATTATTTACAAAATTTTAATTTTAGGAATAAGTGAACACACATGTCACATACCCCCATAATCTGAAAATTATGAATCATATTATAATTTTGAAAAGAGTATAATGCCATAAAATTGATTTTTTTTTCTCATGATGAATTTTAAAACAATCCAAGTGTGATTCCCCCATTTTGAGATGAGAGACCTAGCCTACAAGTTGCTTATCTCAAAATAGAACTATGAAATATGTGAAAGATATAATCATGTAGTAACACTTTGAAAAATTGAATAACATTATATCATTGTATTAAATATATCATTGAATTCCATATGAAATACATGTTAGATATATATTATATTGAATCACATAAATAATATGTTCAAGATATGTATCATGGAATAAGAGTAAAAATAAAATAGTTCATGATACAAATCATGACACTATAGTAACAAGAAATGAACAATAATAAATGTCATATCATTTTTATAAAATATCTTAGAGAAGGACCAAAGGCCACATACAAGGGACATGTAAATGTTATATAAATACACAATTCCAATGACCACACACAAATGTTATAAAAATACCATTTAATTAAGGACATGTATATATTTTACACACATAACGTCTAGGACCATGCACAATAAGTAATCAGGTCCTAACTTATCATGTATTAAAGTAAGAATGTAAAAGAGTCATAGAGGAAATGAGATAAGTTTACATCTATCATATGTATCCATGTCATTATTTGTAAATAACATTTTCATGTAAAATAATGCAAATAATGAGTGTTTAGAAAAAAATTTATATGATACATAGCTTAACATGGTAGATGAGTTGTAGATAGATAATTTTTTTGAAGTTTTCATAGAAAACAAAGAGATGTCCCTAACTAAATAAGGGTGTTGCGTAATAAGGGAAGATCGTCATTGAAAAACCATGTGAAATTATGTCATATATCACACTCACATACCTCATGAAAAACATTATATACTAAAATCTAAAATATGCTATCTACCTAAAATATAATAAATAAAATATTTAATAAGGTAATCTATAAATTTTTAAAAATGCTTATAAGTTCTAATTTTGAATTTTTGAAATATTTTGATTTTTTTTGAATTTTTTGATATATATAATTTTTTTTTGAAGTTTTGACATATTTGATTTTTATTTTTTATTTTTTAAATATTTGAAGTGTAAAATATTTGAAAAGGGGTGCTAATAATCAAGCATTTGAATATAAAATAGGTAGGATTGATTTCAAAAATCCTCAATGAGGTGCTAAAGTGTAATATGATAATAAAAAAGGCCAACAATGCCCCCAATGTATGTGTGAATTATTTTTATAAATCTAAATAAGGATGTTCATGTCCCCAATGGAAAACAATTTAAGTGTGCTCATGGAGTGTTAGGGTGTGGAGCTAAAAGCTTCACCAAGGAGCATACTTTAACAGGTTCGGGTCTACACAGACACCGGCATCGGTCAGGAGCGACCGACGTCGGCCAGGTGCAGTTGCAAAGGTGCCGGCATCGGCAGTGGGTCAGCTGGCAGCGGTCACAGGCAAGCAGCAGGAACCGACGTCGGTTACCTGTGTGTCTAGGAAGCTATTTTCGAGGACAGAAGCGAGTGTTTGCATGATGAGTTTAAGTTGTAGTCTTAAGCTCGCATCTCTATTATTAGTAATATTATTTTTAGAGCCCTTGTTCAAGTGGCTTAACTATTTGTTGTAAGTGCATGCTCAAGTCTCCTAATTCTATATGTAGAATTAGATCTTCTTAGCTTTGGGTGAATTATTGTAGTAGTTGTTGAAGAACAGTACAGAATTGAATCAATCCAGGCTTGTTGGAGTTGATTGTTCTTGAGAGAGAGAGAGCTCTTGAGGAATAGAGATCTAGTGAGAGATATATACATCTAGGAGAGGTGTGGAAGAAAGAAGTTTCTTCAATTGTATTCCTTTTGTAAAGAGTTTGTTAATACAAGTTTTTAGGGTGGTTTCTTGTATCTCTTTTTCTTGCTATTATCTCATTCTAATTACTTGTCTATCTGATTTATTTCCGCATTTATTGCTTTCACAAGTGTAATCTATTGTTGGTTGATCCCCAACAAGTGGTATCAGAGCTAGGTTCACTAACAGGTGGTTCAGATCTGTGTAGTGCGTATTGATTATAGGTTCTCACAGGGGTTTCTGTAGGGATTTTTGTTTGAGTGGGAGAAGCAATGGCAGATGAAAGTAAATTGAGAATGGAAAAGTTCAATGGCAAAAATTACCAACATTGGAGAATGCAGATAGAGGACTATCTGTATCAGAAAGATCTCTACTTACCATTAGGTGGGGTTGCAAAGAAGCCCAAAGACATGGAGGATGAAGAATGGGAAGTTCTTGACAGAAAGGCTCTGGGGTCTATAAGACTGAGTCTAGCATCCACTGTGATATCTAATCTATCACAGGCAAAGTCTACAGTAGAGTTGATGACTACGTTAGCAAATTTGTATGAAAAAGCCTCAGCTTCTAATAAGGTATATCTTATGAAGCAGTTATTTAATTTGCATATGAATGAAGGTGGATCTGTTTCTACTCATCTAAATGATTTCAATGGAATTGTGAATCAATTAAGTTCAGTCAATATAGTGTTTGATGATGAAATAAAAGCTCTTTTAATATTATGTTCTTTGCCTGAAAGCTGGCATGGCTTAGTAATGGCAGTAAGTAATACTGCATCTGCATCAAATATTTTGAAAGTAGAGGATGTTGTTAGTGTTATCTTGAATGAGGAAATTCATAGGAAAAGCACAGAAGAGGCATCTGGGAATGCTTTAAGTTTTGAGAGCAGGGGAAGGTAGAAAGAGAAGAACAAGAAAAGCAGATCAAGATCCAAATCTAAGGGTAAAGGCAGATCTAAATCCAGAAATGGCAGAAGGCCACAATGCTGGAATTGTGGAAAGATGGGGCACATAAGCAGAGATTGTTGGTCAAAACCTAAGGAGGACAATCAGCATGAAGGAAAGGAAGAAGCCAAGGTTGCAGGTATTGCACAAGATGCTTTAATTTTCTCTCTGCATAATAATATAGAATCTTGGGTGTTAGATTCTGGTGCATCTTTTCATGCTACCCCTAATAGGGAATATTTTAGTGACTATATCCATGGAGATTTTGGAATAGTGTATCTAGGGGATGATGAGCCCTGTAAAATAATTGGCAAAGGTAAAGTGAAGCTGAAGATGCAGAATAACAACACATGGGTGTTGAGAGATGTGATGCATGTTCCTAGCTTGAAGAGAAATTTGATTTCTGCAGGAAAGTTAGGGGATGAGGGTTATACAGTAACTCTCACAGCAAAATCTTGGAAGGTGACCAAAGGTGCACTTGTTATGGCCATAGGTAAGAGAGAAGGTACTCTCTATTTGTGTAATTGTGTTACTAACAAATCTCTTTCTGTATTATCTACTTCAGATATGGATGCTAAATTGTGGCACTCAAGGCTTGGCCACATGAGTGAGAAGAGGATGTCAATTCTTAAGTCCAAAGGTATGCTTTCAGATTTAAAAGGCATAGATCTAGAGTTTTGTGAGCACTGTGTATTTGGAAAATAGAAAAGGGTTAGTTTTCTCAAGATTGGGTCTACTAAGAAGAGGCATAAGTTGCAGTTTGTTCACACAGACGTGTGGGGACCGGCTCAGGTTGCTTCCATTGTAGGATCACAGTACTATGTATCTTTCATAGATGATGCTACAAGGAAGGTATGGATCTATTGTATTAGAAAAAAATCTGATGTATTTGAGACTTTTAAGATTTGGAAAGCTACGGTTGAGAATGAAACAGGGAAAAGATTAAAGTGCCTGAGACCTGACAATGGCGGTGAGTTATGTAGTTATAAGTTTAGAGATTATTGTTATATGCATGGAATCTGCAGGCAAAGGACGGTTCCAAGGACACCTCAGCAGAATGGAATTGCTGAAAGGATGAACAGGACAATAATGGAGCATGCAAGATGTATGAGATTGCATGCCGATTTGCCCTTACATTTTTGGGCACAAGTTGTTGACACTGCAGTGTACCTGATTAATAGAGGACCCTCTACAGCTCTGGATGGTGGTATTCTAGAAGAGGCATGGACAGGTAAAAAGGTTGATCTCTCATATCTCAAAGTTTTTGGTTGTGAAGCCTTTGTGCACATAGATAAAGAAAATAGAAAGAAGCTTGATGCTAAGTCTATGAGGTGCACGTTTATTGGCTATGGCTCAGATGATTTTGGTTACAGATTGTGGAATCTAGAAACTAACAAGGTAATCAGGAGCCGTGATGTTGTTTTCAACGAAAGAGTGATGCATTGTGATCAGCTAAGGAAGCTGAATCAATCTGAGCAGAGCAATGGTGAATTGGATGAGGTGAAAGTCCAATATGAGCTCGCGAGAAAAAGAAATAATCACTTGCAGGAAAACACAGAGACCAACGTCGGCAGGTTAGGAATCAACGTCGGCAGTACAGAAACTGGCGTCGGCCATACAAAGACCGATGTCGGTAGGACAGGCACCGAGGTCAGTCAGACAAAACTGACGTCGGCCAGTAACAGGTTTGGAGGTGACCGAGGTCGGTCACTGTCAGAGAATTTGGGTGGACATCGTGTTGTAAACGAGTCTCAGACACCCATCAGGAGGTCAGAAAGGATGAGTAAGCCTCCAATTAGATATTCTCCTTCATTATTTTATTTATTGCTAACTGATGGTGGAGAACCAGAGAGTTTTAAAGAAGCAATATAGGTGGAGTCCAAGAGTCAGTCGGAGCGTGGCATGGTTGAGGAGTTGGAGTCCCTAAGAGAGAACCAAACATGGGATTTGGTTGAATTGCCAGCTGGTAAGAGGACACTGAAGAATAGATGGACCTACAGGTTGAAAGAAGGTGAGAATGGACAGATGAGATATAAGGCCAGATTGGTGGTGAAAGGATTTGCACAAAAGCTAGGTATTGACTTTGGTGAGATTTTTTCTCCTATTATTAAAATGACTTCTATAAGGGTTGTATTGTCTTTGGTTGCTTTTGAGGATTTGCATCTTGAGTAGCTAGATGTTAAGACATCATTTCTTCATGGAGATTTGGATGAGGAAATATATATGGAACAACCAGAAGGATTTGAGGTCAAAGGTAAGGAGAAGTTTGTGTGCAGATTGAAGAAAAGCTTGTATGGCCTCAAGCAAGCTCCTAGGCAATGGTACCTAAAATTTGATAGGTTTATGACTGAGCATGGCTACAGTAGGTGTCAATCTGACCATTGTGTGTATTTCAAGAGATTTGATAATGGTAGATATATTATTCTATTGTTGTATGTAGATGATATGCTGGTTGCAGGATCTCACATGCAGGATATCTCTAAGCTTAAGGTGAAATTAGCTCAAACGTTTGCTATGAAGGATTTGGGAGCAGCAAAGAAAATCCTCGGCATGAGCATTAAGAGAGACAGGAAAAATCACAGGTTGATATTGTCTCAAGAAGATTATGTGGACAAGGTGTTGAAATGGTTCAACATGCAGGATGCTAAACTGGTAAGCACACCTTTGGCTGGACATTTTAAGTTGAGTAAAGAACAATGTCCCAATTCATATGATGAGGTAGAGTACATGAGTAAGGTTCCATATTCTTCCGCAGTAGGGAGTTTGATGTATGCAATGGTGTGTACTAGACCGGATATTGCCCAAGCAATGGGAGTTGTAAGTAAGTATATGGCCAATCCAGGTAAGGAACATAGGAAAGCAGTTCAGTGGATCCTTAGATATCTGAGAGGAACCAACAGTAGGCACTTGTGCTATGGAGGTTCAGATACTTCTCTACATGGTTATGTAGATTCAGATATGGTAGGTGATTTGGATGGCAGCAGGAGCACTACAGGTTATGTTTTCACTGTAGGTGGAACGACGGTTAGCTGGATATCTAAGTTGCAAAAGGTTGTTGCCCTGTCAACTACAAAAGCAGAGTATATTGCAGCCACAGAGGCTAGCAAAGAGATGATATGGATGACACGGTTCATGGATGAGCTTGGTAGGGAGCATGAGAGTTGTAGATTGTATAGTGACAGTCAGAGTGCAATCCATTTGGCTAAGAATTCAGCGTTTCATTCAAGAACAAAGCACATACAGCTAAGGTATCATTTCATACGACAGGTATTGGAAGATGGTGAGTTGAAGCTGGAGAAGATCCATAAAGATAGGAATCTTGCTGATATGTTAACCAAGCCAGTTACAAAGGAGAAGTTAAATCTTCATTCAACTTCTGTTGGTCTTCATGATTGAGTTGAAGATGGAGGAGCTAGAAGATGTTGCTGTACAGGTACTGGTGCAGCTATTTATCTCCAAGTGGGAGATTGTTAGGGTGTGGAGCTAAAAGATTCACCAAGGAGCATACTTTAATAGGTTTAGGTCTACACAGACACCGGCGTCGGTCAGGAGCGATCGACATCAGCCAGGTGCAGTTGCAGAGGCACTGGCGTCGGCAGTGGGTTGGCTGGCGGTGGTCACAAGCAAGCAACAGGAACTGACGTCAGTTACCTGTGCGTCCAGGAAGCTATTTTTGAGGACAAAAGCGAGTGTTTGCATGATGAGTTTAAGCTGTAGTCTTAAGCTCACGTCTCTATTATTAGTAATATTATTTTTAGAGCCCTTGTTCAAGTGGCTTAACTGTTTGTTGTAAGTGCATGCTCAAGTCTCCTAATTCTATATGTAGAATTAGATCTTCTTAGCTTTGGGTGAATTATTGTAGTAGTTGTTGAAGAACAGTACATAATTGAATCAATCCAGGCTTGTTGGAGTTGATTGTTCTTGAGAGAGAGAGCTCTTGAGGAATAGAGATCTATACATCTAGGAGAGGTGTGGAAGAAATAAGTTTATTCAATTGTATTCCTTTTGTAAAGAGTTTGTTAATACAAGTTTTCAGGGTGGTTTCTTGTATCTCTTGTTCTTGCTATTATCTCATTCTAATTACTTGTCTATCTGATTTATTTCCGCGTTTATTGCTTTCACAAGTGTAATCTATTGTTGGTTGATCCCCAACATGGAGAATGCAAATAAATAAATTTGATCATGTAAGTGCAAAGGAAGTCATAACATGGTAAATATTCAAAGGCAAGCAAGTGGATTGAGAAGTTGAAGTAAATTTAAGACAATTATTTTTAGATTGTTTGAAGCAGTTTGAAAATGCAAGTGGGTAAGTATCCAAAGTGAAAAATAAATCCAAGGGTTAGAAGAGTTCTTGGAATGGGGATATAATAAGTAGAAATGAAGTAAAATCAAAGCTATGTTAAAATGAGAATGCAAGTATATAATCAATATATTTGGCCTAATTTTTTATTTGGGAGGAAGTAGAAGTGTCAATAGGATCTCATCAAGAGGATGCACATATGTATACTGTAGTCATATAAAATGTGAAAATTGGTAATTTGAGTGTGGCATATGACACCCAACCTATAAGTACCTCTTGTTTTCTCTCATGCCCCTTCTAGACACCTTTTTGTTGATTCCCAATCATTTGTAGGATTTCAAAACCTCATTCCAACTTAGCTAAGACCCTTTTTCCATGCTTATTCGATCCCCCTAGGTCCCATACCCTCAGGACAATAACACCCAAATTAGACTATAGTGTTGGGCCCTAGGATGTCCCATTTCTAGATCTCTTATCCAATCACATTTTGAGCCTAGATTACCATTTTCCCCTAATTATTCTTCTTCATTGTGTCGGCCTAACATGATTACATCTAACCCATGACCAATAGATCTCTATAAAATCCCATTCAAATTTCATTTAGAAGGGCTGAAAATTATTTTCAAAAGCAACCAAGAATACAAGCAAGACCACTAAGGAAATTTTTTGTATTCTCTACATATAACCAACTAATATAGTCATAAGCTCATTCAAATACTCATACTAGTCCATAACTACCTCAAGCACCCCAAGTTTAGCATTTTTTCATCTTCATTACAATATCACACAAAGAAAATCAAATGAGAGAACATATGGATTGATCCCTCTTTGGAGTATAGGTATGTAGGTAGCATGCCCACACAAAGGGTGTGGATAAATGTTCAATACATCTTACACACACTAACCGCCCCCCGCGCGCGCCCGCGCCGCCCCTCCACCCCCCTTTTTTCTCCAAGTTTTTATTCAAGTTCAAGCATAAGGAACATCTAGGTTTGGAGATTAAATTGGCTATACAAGGAGCTTCATCAACAACCAAAAAATGAAATTTTATAAGCAGACTAATACATGGACAATGAACAAAACCTAAAAATCTCAGAGTTTTTTGACTAGTGTGGACAATAGCGATAGGACCCAGACTATAGTGCCAAACTTTGAAGTGTCCTATTTTTGATGTTTTTGTCTTTTTTCTGAATGAAAGCTAGATCTTGATTTGTGATAGTGTCCTAATCTTGCATAGCTAGTATCATCTTCTATCTCAATCATCTCAGTCCAGTTTAAGCTAAGTTATATTTCTCTTCATTTGTTACTATTTTTAAAAAGGTTCAAATTACAATTAAATTATATAAATGAGTGGCTTATTTATTGAAATATTATTTACTGATTTGATTAGCTTAGACCTTTAACTAAATTAGGAGTAATAATTTAATATTTTCAAAATTATTAAATCATTTGGTGAACCTGACTTACTATGTTTAAACATAACAAAACCCTAACAACCCTAGGTTAAATTCTTTGCCAAATTTTACAATATTTTTATAAATTTTTACTAGCATATTTAAATAAAAAATTCACTTTAATTTTTAAAATTCCATTATATTTTTAAAAAGTTATTTTTTCCTTCCAAACCCTAGTTACATCACTAGGTCCTTTCAAATCAAGAATTTCCACTATTTTTTTGATTTTTTACGTGCATATTTAAATAAAAAATTATCATCAAAATTTTGAAATTCTATAGTAATTTTAAAAAATTATTTTTCTTCCAAACCCTAGCTGTATACACTAGTTCCTTTCAAATCGATAATTTTCCACTAATTTTTTGATTTTTAATCTACATGTTTAAATAAAAAATTACCATCAAATTTTAAAATTCCATAGTAATTTTAAAAAATTATTTTCTTCCAAACCCTAGTTGCATAAACTAGGTCCTTTCAAATCAATAATTTTCCAATATTTGTTTGATTTTCTACCTGCATATTTAAATCAAAAATTCAAATTAAATTTTTAAAATTATTTAGTAATTTTTAAAATATCATTTTTCAAAACCCTAGTTGCATATACTAGGTCCCTTTGTTTTCTTGAGGTATCATGTTACATCCAATTCAGATTTCATATAAAACTATGAATGGATCTTAATCATTTCAAAACATTTCTTGAAAATAATAAGGAATTCATACTTGGTCCTATCATGTATATGAATGATGAAATTTACCATATGTTAATGTAAATCTTCATTCTTTTCATAATAAGGGATGTTAATGTAAATTTTCATAATAAGGGATGATATTACAAAATTTATTGCTAAAAATGTAGAAGATTTCAATATTTCTTTTGCATATTCTCTCTCTCTCTCTCTCTCTCTCTCTTGAAAAATAATTTCCAACTCTATTTAAATAAACATGTTAGAAATATTATGTTACAAGTCAAAGTTTTTTAAGCATTAGTATAAAATTCCATTCTCTCTATCCCTTGTTTGCTATCTCTCATGTGGAATATTCTTTATAATCATATTGATATACAACTTATAACTCTAATGACTTGTTTAACATTCTATCTCTCTATTATGTGTATTTCAATCAAGAATACAATCTTTACATACTTAGAGTATCCATTACATATGATAACAACCACCTTTCAAGTTTTAATGTCATATCTTATGCATAGGAAAGAATTTCCTTATCCTGCTCTTCCCCTTGAGGGTGATAACTACTTTCCCTCTGACCAGGTGCATGCTATCACACCTCTAAAATGTGAGGAAACCTATACTATTAATCCTAATACATACACTTATCCTATAACTTCTTCAAATCCCCTTCAACATATGTGTTTACAGGTTCAATCAGAAGCAACTAAGGTTTGTACTTGTGAAACTCAAAGGGATCAAATCACCAGTATGAACAAGTTAATTTCAGATTTATAAATGCAAAATCAATTATTAAATGAAAAGATCATAACATTAGAAAATCATATTATAATAAAAAATCCTCAAAGGCACCCTAATGTCAACTATGTATATACACCTTCACATAGTCAATTGGTTTCAAGCATTGTTACATATCAAAACAAGAAATCACAAGAAAGTAACTCTACAACTAGTGATTCAATAAGCATTCAAAGATCAAATAAGAGTTTAACTGAGGTACTAAGGGAAATGATTCAATCTAAATTGATCAAATTACCTCCTTTACATCCAGTGAGAAGATCCGTATATTATTTTTCATATCATAGAATACATGGGCATCACACAGATTCATGTTTGGCATTGAAAAACCATTAACAATAGATAATTGATAATGAAGACCCTATATAAGGTAAATCAGTCAAGCAATCCACAGTGACACAGGAACACATTCACAAAGGGTCAAATTCATAAATAATACAAAAATGGTTATCAAATCATAACTTAGAACAACAAAAGGATCAAAAATCAAAATTAGAGCAAAAAACAATACCACAAGCATAGGTAAAACATAAAAAAGGTTCAACTTTACACCTCCAAAATGAGGCTCAAATTTCAAAGTAGTATGGGTTTGGTCAAAAATATCTATACTAGTTTGATTATCAAGGTCAAGGGTTGGGCAAGCATGCTCAAGGCATCACTACTCCTATTCTAGTAGTTGATAATGCTTGTCACCAAATTTTGGGATTTATTGAACATCCTAAGGAAAATCATTCATAAACTCAATTTATCAAAGGAAAAGATGTAGATATAACAAAAATCAACACTAGATTTCATTGATTCAAAATCAAGATGATAATAATGAGTGGAACAATACAGGTTATTATGATTTCCAATATACCATCAATGAGTCCAAATATTCAGAGTCATATTCGTAGCCATTCTTTCATGCTTCACAATCATGCACGATTCTTTTGTTTGATATAAGACACCATGATAGGGAGTCTCTTTCAAGACTCATCAATTAGTATCATTTTTTCTTTGCTTACATATTTTTTTTTTGCTTACTTATATATATTTTTTCAAAATTTCTTGGACATAGTTTTTTTTCAATTTCTTGTACATAGTTTCTCAATATTTCTTATACATAGTCTTCTCATGATTGATTGTACATAGCTCAAAATTTAAAAATACAAAAACATTCAAATATATCAAAATACCAAAAATAATATAACATTTCAAAATACAAAAACATCCAAATATATCAAAATACCAAAAATAATATAACATTTCAAAATATAAAAACATTCAAATAATTCAAAAACATAAAAACATTTCAATTATATGCATTATCCATGATTTTCATTTCTATTTCCATGTTAGACTTACATTTATTATTATATGTTATTGTTTATCAATTTATATACATTACCATGCTTCACTTGATTTTCTTTGAGTGTGTGAAGTGACTTCCAGATCCTTGATTGCTTCACTCTACCCATTTAGGGGGCATCCTAAGTCATACATTTGAGACACACATCAATATATCTAACCACTGGAGGCATCTTCTACATGACTACATCATCTAGGTTATGCCATTCCTACACCACACATTCTATTTATCATGTTGATGTACATTACCTACTAGCTTACATAGATTACTTTATCGACACTCATTAGTATATAACACTTGAGTATTTCCTAGCATATACCTAGTCTTTTACTATATGTCTTGCATACTTTCATTTATTGCTTTGATTAGTTAGATGTGATTGTATTTATATCATATTACATGCTTTCCTTTCTTGATTTGCATAGCTAGATATGATTGCATTTTCTTAGTTCCTATTTTATCTCCTTTATGTGCCTTAAGACATTTACCAATGTCCTTTGCCTCTATTCTTGTGTGTGACTTAGGACATTTACCAATGTCTTTTACTAATACTCTTCTATGTATTTGTGGCCCTTGTGCCAACCTTTCTTATTTTATTTGTATGAGTATGTGGCATTTAAACATGCCTTGTATGCTTGCTTTCTAGTTTGAGTGACATGTGCCCATGTCCCTTGTTTGCTTGGCCCCTTAGCCACTCTTGTTTACTTCTTACTTATTGTCTTGTGTGCTTGTTTACTTATTCATTTCTCATTGTTTACAATGCTATTATCCACATCATGCATTATCTTGCTTTGTTGGATGCCATGATGGACATCATGTTCCATCCCTCCTTGACAACTAAAAACTAACAAAACTTCCATTTATAGTTTCAATTAAGTAAATTTCACATGCTATCACATTGTTTTATCTATCTAGGCATGCCCTTATTAATACAAAAAAAATCCCTTAAAAATTATGTTATATCTTGAGATATATTTTTGATTATCATTGCAATATCATATATTTCATAGCATAACACACTTGCAAGGTTATTTCTTCTGAGGGGAGTCATTTTAGGGTCTTCATTCCTACCCTCAAAAGAGGGGACAATAAACAAGAGTTTTACCATAGAGATCATAGCTCCTCCTAGTCAAAAAATAAATTTTAGAATACTCAAAACAACAATTAGAGGTCAAACTAGGTAGAACAAATCAAAAAAATAGTGATAATTACAAAACAATTTTTAGTTTTAGTAAAGGACAATAGTGTCAAACATGGACAATAATGCCTAACACTAGGGTGTCCTATTTTTGGTACTCCTATCCAAATAACAAAAAAAACTAGACTCTCTGAAAATAGGTAGAAAAGTAAGTTCAACTATTGTTTTGTCACATACAGACCAGTTTAGATTCAACAATTTCAATACAATTTTTCTCAGATAACCCAGATATAGGGGCATCATGTATTACATGATGGCTCTTGCTTCTAATTTTAGATAGGATAATTGGTATGACTTCCAGATCAGAATCCATGTTATAGATACTAGTGATTGGGGGTAATATGTATGACACATTGGTCTTCTCTTCTTTCTGAGTTCAACATATTACCTAGGTATTCTTAGTAGTTTCATGCCTTATTCCATCTGTAGGTGGATGGAATCATTTTGGTGTGGATTTCATATAAGCCTAATTGTAGACACCTAAAAAGTGTCTAACTCTTGGTCTTCCTCTCTCCCCTTGGTCCCTTGCCACTTCGACTATCCCTAACCTACCTAGGTCTTATTAATTGAAAATAATCATCTATTTTTAATTAAATAAGTCCATTTTTCCCTTTCCTTGCCACCTCGCCACCCTAGGATACCCTCCTTGGATCCCCTTCATTCTCCACATGGCCATTTAATGCCTTAGACTCCCATTCCAATCTCTTCACTCGCCCATTTAACCCCTGTCGACCGTTTCATCCTCGCATTCATTTGACCTGGCGGCTGGAAAACGGATAGAAGGCTATTTTTAGCCTTTTTCTGGCCTTTTAGCCGCCGACGTCGGTCAACCGTCGACCGACGTCGGTGACATTGCCGGCGTCAACACCCTTCATAACGGCTTCTGCACCGTTATCTCTCTCTCTTGGCTTCTCTTCGCCTCTCTGCGTTTTCTCTCTGGCATCCCGACTCTTGAACCTTCGTATCAGACCCTTGTATCAGTCCTTTCACTTGACCTCTCTGCCAATCAATCTGACTCTCTCCCTCAGGTACACAGCAAGCTTTTGCAAGTGAACAACAGGGATTCTTCATCAGCAACAGGTCTTCAACAAGTGGCAATAACAACAACAGAGACCAGTAGGCACAGGTATGTTGTACCCTGTTTGTTTTCTTTGTGCTTTCTAGTCATTTCTAAACTAGATTTAGCACTTCTTTCCCTCAGTTCTGACTGTCACCCAGACCCGGATTCCTATCTTCCTGTTTGGCTTCCTCTATCTCTCTGTCCCTCTCTGTCCATTTGACTCCCCTATATCTCTGCACAGACCCCCTGACTACCTCAAATCAGACTCAGACCCGTCCACAGACCATCCTTAAACAGACCACAGACCAATCCTGGACCATCCACAGACCAAGCCCTGACCAGGAACCTGACCAGACCCGTCTAGAGGCCATTGCCCTGACCGACGCCAGTCATTGCCCCCACCGACGTCGGCAGGCTAACCGACGTCGGCAGACCCGACAACCGACGCCGGTAAGACCACCGACGCCGGCGACTGTGACCAGTTTGACAGCTCCTTCCAGGTAAGCCTTTGCTTCCTTTTCTCTTTTAGTTTGCTATCATTTCAGTCTATTTTAGCATTCTGTCATTTATCAGTCCTTTATCTTTTATCAAAATAGTGGGTTGACCTCCCTTAAGGAAGTTCTCATACTTCTGGGAACAAGCTTTCGCTTGGCAACCCACCATCTATCCATCTAACGCCTTTTTGTCCAAGTTTTCTTCTTTGCAGGTGTCATTCCTCCACAGCCAAAGAGGGGTGCCCACAAGTGTCTGGATTTACGGTGCGCAGTCTTTATCTAGGTACTTCACATGCCTTGACCATTATCTCTTTAGTTTCTTCTCTCTTTATAATCTGAAAAGCGAATTAGCGATAGAAACATTTTGGCACGCCCGGTGGGACGCTAGGTTCCTCCTGGGTTCCTTTTCTTCTTCATTCATTTAGGAGCATTAGGTTCTTACCTTTTCTCCTCCTTTTTTTCTTCTCAATGACACTATAAGCAGGACTAAAATGAATCTTTCTTCCTTGCATTCTAGACTAGTCTAAACATCATACTCTCAACCCTTTCTCAAACTTATCTTCATAACAAATCTCACATTTCGACTTGGGCTTAAAATGTATTGCACTTTAATTTATACTTGTGCTTGCATTAGTCCACATCTAGTAACTTTAATCTGCATATTGAATAAATCGAAGACACTTGATGTTACACTACCTGACCACATGCACTAAAACAAACATAAAACTTACTTGAGACAAGGCCCGACTGGGATTTCATCCCCCAGCGGATACCTTACCCGTTCCGGTGACCCTACTTGGATTTTATCACCAAGGGGGAAGCCCACTCCGTTCTCTGGTGGAGGATAAACTCTAGGCGAGGTATATCTTGGCTAAGCGAGACCAGCTAACCACTGGAATCGTGAAGTGAGGGGAGCTTCCTCCTTAGCACCAGGCCACGTACCAGACCTAACACAGATCTTTGAGCGCCTTAACAAGACCCAAAACCAGCTTTAGACCACCTTCTTCTAGGACCCTTCTTGCAGCCAATCTCCCTAAACATTCATCTAAGGCATAAGCCATAAAATTCTAAAGTTAATTCCTAGGATTTATCGCTTAGGCTTGTCTGTCTCTCTCAGTTCTTCTCTTCTCATCTGTTTGTTTGAGTGAGTGAGGACGCTTTCTTCATTGTTTTTCCAAAGAATCTTAAAATCTTTTTGTTCTCAGGAAGACACAGTCACTGGCATCGGTTCTATCACCGACGTCGGCTTTCCTACCTTATCGGCATCGGTTATCTGACCGACGTCGGCTATCTTCCTTACCGACATCAGTTTTTCAACCGACGTCGGTCTCTGTCACTGTCCTTTTTTTTTCAAAACCAGTAGCCTAAAACCTGTCCCTTCTCTGTCAAAAACCACATTCTGGTTTTCTGAGACTGCAAGAACACAGTTTCTGGAACCAGGACTCTCTTCTTAACCACTTTAGCCAACAACCGCTTCCGTCTATCCCATCCCTAACCAGTCCTATCATGGAGTTCCACTCGGAGACTGAAAGAACTCCTACAGGACCGACCCCGACCCTGACCCCGACTCAAATTCCCATCATCACTGAAGGGGACCAAGATTTTGCGAGATTCTTGGACCTCAATGCCGCAGCCCTCCAAAACTATCTCGCGAGAAACCCAACGTGAGACCTTTCGGGTGACGTGGTGACGACATCCACACCATTCACCACCCAACCCTTTATGACTCAGCCTTTCGCCTCAACTATTAACCCAACCATGGCCAATACGCAAAGTTTGGCCTCCCCGTCTATTTTTAGACCGACCTTCATTGGGGTTCCATTACCCCCTCAACCACCTGCAATTCAACCAAGTTCTACATCATATCAGAACTTGATTGTCTCGACCCCTCACACTCTTGCGCCCACAAATGTAGGAGTGCCAACCTCTCTTTCTACCAGTGCCGCCATTCAACCACCTTTGGCGGTGCCCAGTCAACTTATACCTTCGACCTTCATAACGCAACCACCTCTAGCCTCCACTTCTGCCCCTGCGACTAGTCATCCGTACATTGTACAACCGACTATGTCGCACGCCTCCTCTAGCCTCTTCCAAGCACCTTACAACTTAGGGGGCGCTCAACCCGCCAATCCATCAACAGATCTTATCAAGATGCTGATGGATAAAATGTCCAGTCTCGAGACCTCTATTTCCGGTTCAAGCAATACTTTGTCATATGAGCAAATTTGCAGTGAGCCCATCCATCCTTCCGTCCCTATTCGACCATACCCTAACCAATGGGAGCTTCCTAAATTCACTCGCTTTCAGAGTAAGGAAGACCCGCAACAACATCTACGGGCATTTAGACATGCCTGTTATCTTATTGCCCATGACGATGCGTTGCTTTTACGCACGTTCCCTATGTCGCTTTCTGGCCCAGCCCTTGACTGGTATAGTTCTCTTGCCAGACACTCTATCTTTTCATTCATCCAACTCGCCCAACTATTTCTTGACCATTTCTCGATCAACATCACCAAACAAGTCTCAATCATAGACCTTTACTCCATCAGGCAATTTGATGACGAATCTGTAGTCGATTTTGTCGCTCATTGGAGAGGTCTGATTAACCAGCTCTCCTTCTCTTTGCCTCAACCTGAGCTCATCGAGCTCTTTTCTCGAGCATGTGCCAGACACATCTCTTCTACCTTGCGGATTCAGACATTTTGCACTTTTGATGAAGCTTTCATCATGGCTCGAAAGCTCGAACTCCGTGCCCTTGAAGAAGATAAGGTCAAATTGCGTCATACCAACACAAAATCCAATGGCCATTCTTCTTCTAGACCTTCTTCTTCTGCCAATTCCGAATCTAAAGGAGTGGCCAACACTGTGGTTGTTAGATCACCATCATCGACAACAACTAATTATTCTCAAACTTCAACATCTCCAAGCATCACCAAACAATTCCAACAATGGTACATTCAGCTTTTTTACACTCCACTTGGAGAACCATACGCTTCCGTTTTGGAAAAACTACTCAAGCAGGGGGTCCTCAATCTCCCTCCAATCCGACCACCTCAATTTGACCCTTCAAAAGCCATCCCTACATGGTATAGGGAGGCCGACTTCTGTCCCTTTCATTGCGTCCAAGGCCATGACATTGACAACTGCCGAACCTTCAAAAACATCGTCCAAGACATGATCGACAAGGGGGATCTTATTTTAGATAACCTGAACGCCCCACCTAACCAACATATCGACATCTTCAAATACCCTTTTCCAAATCATCCGCCTACTCAAAACAACGTCCAGACTTCGACCAATGACCCTCAAGACCATGACATTCACTTGATTAACACTATCTTGCCTCTTGTCCTTGACCAACCTCTTCCATTAAAGGATGAAGAACCTTCTTCTCCTACTAGTCCTCCATCTACCTCTCTTGTATTGGAGGACGCTTTGACCACATCAACGCCATTAAGCCCACCCCCATCCGAAGACCCTACCTTGCCTACTCCTCAACTACAAGAAGAAGGCACGATCATCCATGCCCTCTGCCCACTTGAGGAGCCGCCCTCTCTTATTTCTTCTCCACCAAGAGAAGAACCAGTCTCTCCACCCATTTCAACTGAGGAAGACCCAGTCACGGTTTCCTCTTGCCCTTTGCGTGAGATTTCTACATCTCACTCACCTCCATCCACATCCAAACCCAAACCCACATCTAACCTCGCCTCACACAATAGTGGCCCTCGACCCAAACACACGAAGACCACTAGACCACATCGGAGGATTCCTCCCCCACCTTCGTCATTACCTTCAATCTTGGGCCCGCATCCGTCCACTTTACTAGGAGTGCTTCCCACTCCCATCCTTCACAGAGGCACATCACCTCTATTACTCCCTCATCCCATCAGACATACATCTCCTCCAAACCCTCGACCTATGCCTCTTTCACCTCCCAAACCAACGTCACCAACCCTCACTGCAATAAAACATCCCGACCCGTTAGTAGGTTCATATGCCTTGCTCTTACGGCAATTATTGCAGTCATCTCGTATCGACCTCCCGCCTCTTAGACCATATCACTCTCTCAGACCAAAACCACCTTGGTTCGACCACACTTGCATTTGTGCGTATCATCGCACACCTGGACACGACACGGAGCATTGTCATGCCCTCAAGGTCGCCATTCGCCAATGTTTGGAGAATGACACCTCTCTTTTCGACCACATCATCAATAAACCTTCAACACCACTCCGTTCATCAACTCTCGGATCAAGGCCATCTTGGTTTGACAAATCTAAGTTTTGTCACTATCATCACACTCCGGGACATGACACTGAGCGTTGTTGCGCTCTTAAAGCTGTCATTCGTCAACACCAGAAAAAGGACACCCTTCTCACCAAGGATCCTCTTGACCACCTCTTCGACAAAACATCAACCCCGACTCATGCCTCTCCAACCTCATCACCTAAATCGGGATCCCCACGCCAGACTATGGTCCTTTTGCCATCTTTGACCCCCTTTTTCGACATTAATACCGTCCATCTGACCACTAAACCTCAACTGACCTTAACCAATCTTTCAAACATTCTCCCTACCCGCTGGGGGAATTCATCCTTCATCCAAACCTCGACCAACTGTTCAACCCAGTCTCTACCACATATCAATCACTTATTTAATCTTAAATCTCGACCAAGTGTCCATCGACCCAACCCCCGACCAATTATTCGACTAGTCTCAACCAAACTTCAACCAAATATCAATCAACTTGACTGCTCGACCAAACATTCAACCTTTTTCAACCAACCAACGACAATGTCAACCAACTTCACATCCATCAATCAACACCTGACCAATCTCAGAAGAAGAAAATTGGGGCAAGTTTGCTCTTAATTGACTTGGACCTTATCATAACATACAAGCATGGCCCAGGGTCTTATTAGACCTTAAACCCCTTCTTATGTCTTGCATCTTCGACCTTTCTTCTGTTAGTCGAGTACTCACTTACTTGACACGTAACTTGAGCTCGTCCCTTGAGCAATCCCCGTCCTCTTAATCCTACTTCTTTTCAACCCTATTCCTTTTAACAATTCCTCTACGACCCTTTTATGATGCATGGATGCTTTGTCCTAATAAAAGGGGAGTCCTTGAACTTCTACAGCCTTGTCCGTGACTCTAATCAAAAATCAAAAAAATCAAAAAAAAAAAATCAAAATCAAGATGTCAAAACATAATCCAAGGTCACAATATCAATTCAAAAAGACAGACTGCTCCCTAGAAGGACAGCTGTACTATCATTGCTGTATTACTAGACTGATCCCTCGAAGGACAGCTAGGCCAACTTATCAAACATTATCAAGCAAAAATATAGACCACTCCCTCGAAGGATGGCTATGCCTAAATCTTGCTACAAACAACAACTTTTCTTAGAAGCTTCCCGCATTGATCAGCTTCGCAACATGACCACTACATTAAAAGACATCTCTATGTAGGCTTCCCGCATCAATCAGCCCGCCCAAAAAAAAAAAAAAAAAAAAAAAAAAAAAAATGGGTCATGGACTTGGCTTGTAGTTATCTCAGGGTCTCCTATAAAAAGGGGCAAGGTTATTCCTGCTCTTAAACTGGGTTACCCTATCCTCCTCCTATCACCTGCTCAGGGGACTTCGAGCTCACTTTAATGTCAAAGTGATTCGATTACCGTTCTACCACCACACTGGTCAACGACGTAATGCATGAACGGGGCTTTGGTTCTAATAACCCCTATCTATGCTTCCTTTCTGGTCCTTGTCAATGAAAGTGCAATTTGCCTTTCACCTTTTCTCTACACTCTGGTCACATTTAACCACATCAATTGTCGACTCATCCTCAAACCAAGCTATTTGTCATCCTCAAGACATCAGACACCATCCTAGTCCATTTCACATAGTTTCTATGGACACCAATACACATGGAAACTACTGACCCGACCCAATTTATGTTAAGCATAAACCAATACTTGCTGAAGCATAAATAGACCTCCATTCATTTTTATCATACATCCATCACGACTATGGAAACTTGCTAGGGATGAAAGACTCTCGACCAATTCTACAGAATACATCATCTGTAGCATCATTTTATCCTCATCATTTCATCATTTCGACACTCAACCAAACTCATCATCGACCATTTTGACCCTCGCAGTCCGAACTACATTGGTCTGAGGCCCTATGACCAGGGCTATGTAGGCAGCACTCAGATAACACATCCTCTGAGGTTAGCTCGACCACCCCATTTGTTCGTCTCTTTGATGGACAAACCTTCTCTTCTGCGACCTTGACTTTAATCACGCCCAACTCTGTCAACTTTGACCAAGACCTTTGACCAAGACCAATCATAGGCCTTTGACCAAGACCAATCATTTCCTTTGACCAAGACCAATCAATCTCTTTGACCCTTCCTCCCTTTTAGGGAGAACTACATTGGCCTGAGGCCCTTCACACAAGGGCTATGTAGGCAGCACTCAGATCACCTGACGTTTCTGAGGTTAGCTCGGCCACGTCCTTTCGTCCATCCATCCCCTTGACCAATGACCATTGGAGATCATGTCCATCTCCTTCGACCTTCGACTACTTCCAAGCCAATGTTGCCTTGGTTGTTTTTGCGTGTATGCTACCTCACGACTGGTTAGCATAATTGTCCGCAGACTATTTTTGGCCCCTCACAAGTATAGGATCGCAAGCCGGTTGATCTGCACTACTTGTGACTTTTTTCGTGTTTCTGGGAGCACTTCCTGAGCCCTGGATACCTAGAACACGATGACCATTTGGAGCTTCAGCTTAGATTGAGTGACCCGATCAGCAGATGACTAAATGTTGGGGCCCGGTTACTTCAATTTTGGCACTCCTTGACCCTCGACATGCGACAATTTGACCCTACCTGTCCCGTGATGTGGTATACGCGCAATCATGAGTTTTGCAGTGTTTTCACTCACTTTTCATTTTTCTCATCCACCTTTTGTCAAATCAGCACCCGACATCAAGTTCCCTTCCCTCGACTCCCGCTTTGAGGGGGAATACCTCATCCATACTTCGGGGCAATCCACATCATCCTTCACCTGGGGCAACCACCTCCTGTTTTTGTCTTGCAGTTCGTCTCGAACAACCAACAAGACAAAAAGGGGCAAATGTAGACACCTAAAAAGTGTCTAACTCTTGGTCTTCCTCTCTCCCCTTGGTCCCTTGCCACTTCGACTATCCCTAACCTACCTAGGTCTTATTAATTGAAAATAATCATCTATTTTTAATTAAATAAGTCCATTTTTCCCTCTCCTTGCCACCTCGCCACCCTAGGATACCCTCCTTGGATCCCCTTCATTCTCCACATGGCCATTTAATGCCTTAGACTCCCATTCCAATCTCTTCACTTGCCCATTTAACCCCCGTCGACCGTTTCATCCTCGCATTCATTTGACCTGGCGGCTGGAAAACGGATAGAAGGCTATTTTTAGCCTTTTTCTGGCCTTTTAGCCGCCAACGTCGATTAACCGTCGACCGACGTCGGTGATATTGCCGGCGTCGGCACCCTTCATAATGGCTTCTGCACTGTTATCTCTCTCTCTTAGCTTCTCTTCGCCTCTCTGCATTTTCTCTCTGGCATCCCGACTCTTGAACCTTCGTATCAGACCCTTGTATCAGTCCTTTCACTTGACCTCTCTGCCAATCAATCTGACTCTCTCCCTCAGGTACACAGCAAGCTTCTGCAAGTGAACAACAAGGATTCTTCATCAGCAACAGGTCTTCAACAAGCGGCAACAACAACAACAAAGACCAGCAGGCACAGGTATGTTGTACCCTGTTTGTTTTCTTTGTGCTTTCTAGTCATTTCTAAACTAGATTTAACACTTCTTTCCCTCAGTTCTGACTGTCACCCAGACCCGGATTCCTATCTTCCTATTTGGCTTCCTCTATCTCTCTGTCCCTCTCTGTCCATTTGACTCCCCTGTATCTCTGCACAGACCCCCTGACTGCCTCAAATCAGACTCAGACCCGTCCACAGACCATCCTTAAACAGACCACAGACCAATCCCGGACCATCCACAGACCAAGCCCTGACCAGGAACCTGACCAGACCCGTCTAGAGGCCATTGCCCCGACCGACGCCAGTCATTGCCCCCATCGACGTCGGCAGGCTAACCGACGTCGGCAGACCCGACAACCGACGCCGGTAAGACCACCGACGCCGGCGACTGTGACCAGTTTGACAGCTCCTTCCAGGTAAGCCTTTGCTTCCTTTTCTCTTTCAGTTTGCTATCATTTCAGTCTATTTTAGCATTCTGTCATTTATCAGTCCTTTATCTTTTATCAAAATAGTGGGTTGACCTCCCTTAAGGAAGTTCTCATACTTCTGGGAACAAGATTTCGCTTGGCAACCCACCATCTATCCAGCTAACGCCTTTTTGTCCAAGTTTTCTTCTTTGCAGGTGTCATTCCTCCACAGCCAAAGAGGGGTGCCCACAAGCGTCTGGATTTACGGTGCGCAGTCTTTATCCAGGTACTTCACATGCCTTGACCATTATCTCTTTAGTTTCTTCTCTCTTTATAATCTGAAAAGCGAATTAGCGATAGAAACACTAACCTCCAAATTTTTTGAGTGGCTTCACATAAGTCTATAACCCAATTTTTAAGTGGCTTTCATATAATCTTAACCTCCACATTTTTGAGTTGGTCAAGATTCAACTAGTTTTTAGTCCACATTTGGCTATCCACACCACTTTTTTATATTTTAGAGCATTCATGGGCTTCAAGAGCCATCTCATATGACACATTCATACCAGTATCAATTCACATCTTCACTTCATGGGGAAATAATGGAGATAAGGGACTAACTATCCTTTGTATTCTTAATCCACCTATTCAGAGGGATTGGACACATAGTCTAAACATTGATTAACACATGCATGATCATATAACTTCACTTAGTGGGTGATGATGGAGCCAAAGGGTTAGCCTTTACATTCTTGAGCCACTCTAATATAGATATCAATTAAAAAAATATCCTAAAGTAGACCAAAATCTACACCATCATGTAGGGCCTATTGAGACCTTTCTAATGGTATGTAGAATGTGAGAAATGAAGCTCATATGTTCGTAATGTAGCTAGTCAAAGTTCTAGTCAAATTAGTCAAAGTAGGTCAAAGCAGGTCAAACTAAAAAAAATGGCCATCATGTAATGTTATAAAGCTAGTTTCATGGCATATAGCTCATCATAAGATTTTTGACACATTTTGAACAAACCAATTTTAAGTCTGTATGTGCAAGTTATGGCCAGTCAAAGTTGTGGTCAAACTTGTTCAAAGTGATGATGTGGTAGAAAATGTGAACCAGTCATGCAATGACATATGGCAGTGAGTTCATGCAAAATATTGGTTTTCATTTCTCATCTTCATCTTTGATAAGCATATTCATTAAAAAGGCTGGTTATGAGGATTGTAGTCAGTGGAGTCTATTTTTATCTCAGAAGGGGACCCTATCATTGATATAGCTATGGAGCATCCAATTGGACATCAATAAGTGTCAAATTATGAGTGGTCCATGTGGTGGGTCCTCAAGCCACCATGTGGCTTTCCACCACTATTTTATTCCATGGTTAAATTCTATTATATTCACCTATTGATTATAGTAATTAATTACTAACATGCAGACCATCGAGAATGCCATGTCTAAGTATGCCCACCACAAACTTACCATGTATGCAAAGGATACTGTCAAAGTTTCCAATGCTATCAACTCACCTAAAATTCCAACTAAAGGTTCCATCAATGAATCCATGTCAACTTGCAAATATTGGCTTGAATTGACTTACCAAAAGGTGGTATGTGGCCTAAGCCACAAGTTATATCATGGAGATAAGGATATTTAAAGCCTTTGTTTCATTATCACCTCTCAAATGTGGGATATTAGTTGTGATAAGAACTAATGCATTGCCATGGGATTCAAGCCATGCCCATTCATGGTAAAAGGATAATGTACTCACATCTACACCTGTGGTCTCAATCACTATATAAAGTGCACGAAATTGCATTTGAAGATATGTGTTTTTGTGGAGATAATGTAGGCTTAAGGACTAGTTTGCACTCTTCTTCAATTTTGAGGTATCAGGAATAATTTTAAGACTTCAAAGTAAGCTAAAGATATGTTTCAAACTTTGAGATGGTTCCAAAAATATGTTTATTTATCGATATGAGGTCATTTGATGTGATTTTTAATGCCTCAAATTTAAACATAGAGTAGATTATGTATAAGGGCCATAATAGACCAATTTGTGAAATCTCAAGTTTTGAGGGACTTGGAGAGGTTTTTCACTTCTCAGTGTAAACTAGGGATTTGTCCTAGACTCTTATATGAATTCAAATATATTTTGAATTCCCTATGATGAATTTATTAAGACCATATTATAAGTCCACTTTCAATACATTTTGGCCAAAATCCATAGCTTTGTGAGGTTGCATTTGTGAGATAGGAAGGTGGAAGGTCTGTCTGTGGGTTCCAGGACTTTATAAAGGGCTTTTTATTGAGTTTTATAAAATCTTAGAGTATTGATTTGAAAATTTTTAGGGTTGGCCATGTACTTATTTTTCAAGGAAATGGATCAGTTTATACTATAAGTGAACCCAGAGACGTAGGCATTGACGAACTCTATAATCAAATCTTGTGCAGTGTGGTTGGTATTCTTTCATTGCTTTTATTTAAGTTGATTATTTTACATATTATTATTAGTATATTTAATAAATTACCTATAAGGATCCAAGGTAAAAATTTTGCATGAAAATTAGTGCCAGTTTACAGATCAGGTTTGGTATTAGAGCAGTTAGTATGCTTCTAATTGTGTGGATTGATATCAGTTGGTTTCAATTTAGTTTCCAATATTATTGCAAAAGTTTTGGGCCTATTAATATTCCATTTGTAGTGTGTATTTTTTGGAATCATGTTGTTTACATAAAATAGAAATCCATGGGCAAAGCCTTGAAAAGAAAGAGGCTTGATGAGCTTGAAGCAATTAACCAATAGATACAGGAAGATAATGCTTTATTGAGAGCTCAGTTATACTCCTTGGATGAGGAGATTTTCCATTTGAAATCAGAGCTACAAGCCAAGGATAAGATCTTGGCATAGGTGCAGATGTCAATAAATCCATTAAGGAAATTGAACACCCTAAATAGGGGAATCTAATAAAAAAGGGTTAGTAAACAATTTCTAAATTTTATGTTATCATGATTAGTGGATTGATATATGCATTTATGTTTCAAAGAATTATTGGGATCCTTTTTGTATGTTTACAAAGGAAATTTATCCATACTTATATATATGTATTTTGGAGCTACTATTGTGGGAACACTTTGAGATAAGTTTATCATGCGAAGTTTTTGATTCTCACACTTATGTTTTGGAAAGCTCTATTTTTAGAATCTCCAGTGTTAGCTTTATGAGTTTCTTGTTGAATTTTTAAGGAATTTAATTCATTTATCAGATTTGGGATTTATATTAGTAAACAAGTTGTTGGGTAGGATTTAGATTTCCTATAGTACTTGTTTTAGAATAACTGCTATTTTTGAAATGCATCTATTTATGGCATGTGTATGACTGGATCCATTGATAAGACCCATTAGGTCAATGTATTGAGACATGGTCACAACCAATTGTACTTTATTTACATTGATAAACTTGTTTTGTAGTTTTAATGGTGATTATTTCAATATTTGGTAGTTCATTGCTAATAGGATGTGACAGTGGGTAGATAGTTTGATATATTGTGACCTTATTAGTAGTTGTAGGATTTAGTATAACTCATGCCTTTTATAGGGCCTTTCACATTTTTGAGTAATGAATCATATTTTTCCACTATTATCTCTATGTTATGATTTGGGTTTTGTACTTTTTGTGTTGTAGAGGATGATTTAGCAACAGTAGAGGAGATCACTAGGGTTATCTGTGTAGAGGATCTTGTGAAGCCATGCAGTAGAGGAAGTCATTATATCCTAGTTTTATATAGAGGCTATTGATGGTCATGTAGCAACAGAGGGTTTATAGAAGATGTGATAAATTAGTTGTTCCAATAATTTTAATCATAATTGTGGAACCTAAGTAGACCAATAATACATGTTAGAGTTTTTTAGAATCGACTGACATTTTAGAGGATCAAGTTGGTACCAGCTTTTGGTGGACTAAAAACCTTCTTAGTGGGGAAGATTGATCCAGAGGTCAATTAAAAAAATATCTTGAAGTAGAATAAAGCATACACCATCATTTAGGGCATGTTGATACCTTTCTAATGGTATGTAGAATGTGAGAAATGAAGCTCGTATGATCCTTATGCAATCGATCAAATTTCTAATCAAATTAGTCAAAGTAGGTCAAAGTTGGTCAAACTATAATAATTAACCATCATGGAATGTTGAAAATATAGTTTCATGGCATAATTATCATTTCAATATTTCCAATGCATTTTGAATGGACTGATTCTGAGTTTGTATGTGCAAGTTATGGCTAGTCAAAGTTGCAGTCAAACTTGGTCAAAGTGATGACATGGTTGAAAATGTGAACCAGTCATGCAAAAACATGTGATAGAGACTTAATGAAAATATTGGTTTCCATTTCTCATATTCATCTATGATATACATATTCAACAAAAAGGTTAGCTACGAGGACCTTAGCCGATGGGTTCCACTTTTATCTTGAAGGGGGACCCTATCGCTGATATAACTATGGAGCATCTAATTGGACATTGACAAGTGTCAAATTATGAGTGGTCCATGTGATGGGTCCTCAAGCCACCACATGGATTTCCACCACTATTTTATTCCATGGTTTGATTCTATTATAGTCACATACTGACTATAATAATTAATTATTACCATGCAGGCCATCGAGAATGCGACTTCTAAGTATACCCAAAACAAACTTACCATGTATGCCAAGGATACCGTCAAAGTTTCCAACACCACCAGATCACCTCAAATTCCAACTAAAGGTTCCATTAATGAATCCACATCAACCTTCCAACATTGTCTTGAATGGAACTAACAAAAGGTGGTATGTGGCGTAAGCCACAAGTTATATCGTGGAGATAAGGCTATTTAAAGCCTATGTTTCATTATCACCTCCCAAATGTAGGATATTAGTTGTGATAAGCACTAATGCATTGTGGTGAGATTCAAAGCATGAAAATTCCAAGTAAAAGGATAATGTCCTCACCATTATACCCATACTCTCAAGCACTATACAAAGTGCATGAAATTGTATTTGAAGATATGTATTTTCATGGAGACAATGCATGCTTAAGCACTAGTTTGCACTCTTCCTTAGTTTTGAGGTATCGAGAGGCATTTCCAAACTTTAGAGTAAACTAGAGATATGTTATAGACTTTGAGATAGTTCCAACCATATGTTTAGTGTTTGGATATCAGGTCATTTGATGTAATTTTTAATTCCTCAAAGTGAAATATAGAGCATATTGTGTATCTATGAAATCTCAAGTTCTGAGGGACTTGGAGAGGTTTTTCACTTCTCAGTGTAAACTAAGGATTTATCCTAGACTCTGAGATGAATTGAATGACATGTTGAATTCCCTATGAATATTTTTTTAAGACCATGTTATAAGTCTACTTTCAAGACTTTTTGGTGAAAATCCATAGGTTTGCAAGATTACATTCACATGACAGGAAGGTGGAAGGTCTATCTGCGGGTTCTGGGACTTTCTAAAGGGCTATTACTTGAGTTGTATGCAATCTTAGATTATAAATTTGATAATTATGAGGGTTGGCCATGTAATAAATTTTAAATGAAATGGATCAATTCATACTATAAGTGAATCCAGAGACATAAGCATTGTCAAACTCTTTAATAAACTCTTGTGCAGTGTGGTTGGTATTCTTGCATTGTTTTTCTTTAAGTTGATTATTGTAAGGGTTAATTTTTGTATATTTAATAAATTTCCTACAAGGATCCAAAGTAAAATTTTTACATGAAAATTAGTGCCATTTTATGGATCACACTCTAAGGGAATTAAACACTCAGCTCTGTTCATGATATTACTCTTGGTACAACATCATTCAACACACACCTAACATCATCCATCATCACCCAACATCACAATAGGTTTTGTATTGGTTTGCTTACCCAGTGAGGTGTATTCATTCCTCTTTCTTCCTCTCTCTCTTACCTAGATTTGTATGTTCTTATTTTAGATATAACATATCTAGTAAGAACTGATCTACTCATTCTTCTCTCTTACAAATTTACACTTCATAATGTTCTCTCTCTATGCACACCCAACATCACACAACTTCATGGGCTTCACCCTTATAGGTATGTTCATGTACACTTTCTATTTTTCCTTTATCCTTGTTTTTCAGTTTGTTGCATCACTAAAATAAAGGTGGGGGTACATGTAGTCATATAAAATGTGAAAATTTATAACTTGAGTGTGGCTTATGACACCCAACCCATATGTCCCTCTTACTTGCTCTTATGACCCTTATAGGCATCTTTTCACTAATTCCCAATCATTTGTAGGCTTTCAAGATCTCATTCCAGCTTAACCAAGACCCTTTTTCCATGCTTATTTCATCCCCCTAGGTCTTGTACCCTCATGATAATAGCACCCAACTTGGACTATAGTGCTAGACCCTGGGGTGTCCCCTTTCCAACACTCCTATCCAATCACATTTTGAGCATAGATTACCATTTTTTCCCTATTCCTCTTCTTCATTATGTCATCCTATCATGATTGCATTTAACCCATGACCAATATATCTCTATAAAACTCCATTCAAAGTTCATTTACAAGGGTTGGAAATTATTTTCAAAAGAAATTAAGAATAGAAGCAAGACCACTAAGGTAATATTTTCTATTCTCTACATACAACCATCCAATATAACCACAAGCTAATTCAAACCCTCATACCAATCCCTAGCCACCTCAAGCATATAAAATTTAGCATTTTTACATATTTATTACATGATTGCACAAAACACATCAAATGGGATAACTACATATGACTTGATCCTTCTTCAAAGTATTGGTATGTAGGAAGCGTACCCACACAAGGGGTGTGGATACAAGTTGATTGCATCTTACACATACTAACCCCCCCCCCCCCCCCCCTCTATTTATACAAGTTTTCATTCAAGTTTAAGCACAAGGAATATCTAGGATTGGAGATTAAATCATCTCTACAAGGAGCTTCGTCGATAACCAAGACTTGAAATTTCATAGGTGGACTAATACAGGGACAACAAACAAAACTTAGAAAGCTCAGATGTCTATGACTAATTTGGAAAATAGTGAAAGGACTTGGACTATATCACCAAACCTTAAAGTGTCCTATTTTTTATTCTCCTATCCTTTTATCAAATTAAAGCTAGATCCTAATTTGTGATAGTGTTTCAGTCTTGCGCAGCTAGTATTAGCTTCTGTCTTAGTTGTCTTAGTCCTATTTAAACTAAGTTATATTTCTCTTCATTTATTATTATTTTTAGAAAGGTTTAAATTATATAAGTTAGTGGATTATTTATTGAAATATTATTTACTAATTTAATTAGCTTAGACCTTTAACTAAATCAAGAATAATAGTCCAATATTTCAAAAATTGTTAAATCATATACTCAATTAAATTGTATGACGGAGTGACTTCTTATGAATAAGAATAAGCAAATGTAGAATTATTTGAATATGAATAGGAACCATATGATGCCATATAAATATATGAATCATTCCTCATTAACCCATGTAAACGTTTATTCTCATATGTAATAGTAAAGGATGTAACCACATGTGCATATGGGGGAACTCTTTGAATAATATGTGATGCCTTAGGATATGAATATATATTTTTATGAGCCAGTTTTTTATTAGGATAATGTACCATGGTATTTGAAACTAATTTTATATGTTCATGTGTGACTTATAATGCTCATGATTAGATGCAGAAATTGATTTTGTAATATGCTCATGTGTAATTATATCATGCTCATAAATAGATGGAGAAATTGATTTTGTATTATGCTCTTGAATATTTATATAGACTATTTGATTACAATGTTTCTAAATTTATGTGCCTTCCAATTTTTCTATAGGATAAATAAATATCATTAGTTCAAAGGATATTTATATTGGATTCATTAAATTTTGACCACTTGATTACCATGAATGTATTAAAGAAATTTATACACTATAGAAGGTATTGCTCTAATATTTTGTATCCATGGGTGTCCTAATAGAATTAAAAATACCCCTATCCTTGGTATAAATACAAATGGAGTGGTAACTATGAGAGGTACCCATATTAAGGGTATCACTATATGCCCAAGGGTATCATGTGTATGATCATCAAATGTTTTATCAACTCTAGAAGTATCCTATGAATCTTGATTTGTATAACCAAGAAAGTAAAAGAGTGTTATGGTTCACAAATTTCTACTTGATACATTGTATATGATAACACTATGTATGCATTTCTTGACAACATATGCTCAAATAGAGGGTACATGTCTATCTAAATCATCATCCACAATCTCACCATCATCAAATGTGATCATAAGATGTGATATTTTTTTATTGTAACTATATTTCTGATTCTATGAAGTGGATGCCCACATGTAGAAGGAAGATGAGCATTATATACATATTTTACTTCAGAATTGTCTTTTTTATTATTGCTTCATGATTTGGAGAAGGATCCTTGTACATTTTGATCTTTGAATTATCATTTACTTATGGATTACCCTCTTTAGTAGGTGTGTCTATATAAATAATGTTTTCATCAATGAGATCTTGAATCTTATGCTTGATATTGAAACATCTATTTGTGGAATGTAAAATACATTTATTGTAGGCATAATATGCATTACCTTCAAAATTTATATATTTTGGTCTAGACATGTCCACTTACATTAGAAGGGTAAGAGTGATAAGATTACATTCAAGTATATTTTGCAATAATACTTGAGGAGTTGATGATAACTGTGAGAATTTTCTCCTTAGTAGTGTTTTTAATTGGAGCTTTTATGTTAGTTGTGAAATAATATTAAATTTAACTTTAGCTTCTTTATTGATTTCATTGGGTTTGCTCTTATAATTTAGCTTTCTTTAAATTTAGAAATTTGAAGTAGAAAGAACACTTGAAGTGTACTTGAGCTTGTTCAAAGTAAGAAATTTGACCTCTTACTCTTTAATTATATAACATATTTAATTAAAAGACTTGAAATTATCAAACATAATAGACACTTGAAGTGGAGATAAAAACATTTGAGTGAA